>JASPKZ010009353.1:767500-1035000 GCA_030220185.1 Diploptera punctata | reverse complement strand
GAGGACTGGATGACATGTATTGGATGGAAAGAGACGAGTGGAGAAGAAAAATAAAACTTTAGGCACAGAAAGATGTGTAAACATTAAAATTCTGTATATAAATAAAATTATTATTATTATTATTATTATTATTATTATTATTATTATTATTATTATTATTATTATTATTATTATTATGGGCTGAAGTCGGAACGGGTCAACAGACCTAATCCATGAATGAAGATGATGATGATGATGATTATTATTATTGTTGTTGTTGGTTGTTCAGCGCTGTGGAGTCGAGGTAGCGTCGCTGCCTCAAATACGCATCGACCCCCATATTTGACATCCGGTCGAAACAAGTTTGCTACTGATGTTTTTTTCGGGATTTTTTTTTTCAGCTGTAAGACAGATATCAAGTGGCCATATTTATCATATTCGCCATGTTTAGCACGAATATGTGTGCGAAATGTGTGTTTTGTCTTAATATTGTGTTGTTTCGGAGGAGCATCTGATATTGAGATGATCATTCATTCGGGGGAGGCCTGCATGTCCTTGTGTGGTCAACCAAGTGCGTGTGATCGAAATTTAAAATCCCTCTCTTGACAGGTTGTGGCACTATATAGCTCAAATGGCGTATGGCATATAAAGTAGTACCTTGAAAATTACAGATTGAACTTACATAAATTATTATTACTTTTAGTATTACTATTATTATTATTATTATTATTATTATCATTATCATTATTATTATTATTATTATCATTAGCATCATTATAATTATTATTATTATTATTATTATCATTATTATTATTATTATTATTATTATTATTATTATTATTATTATTATTCGTAGTAGACCAAAGCCAACGTGGATAAAGGGAATTCAAGACAACAAGAAGAAGAGAAATATGACAGAAGCAGACACGCAAGACCAGGAAGTGTGGAAGAAGAAAAAAATTGTATATTTTGGTTGAGGATACCCGTGTAAATAACAGAAATAATCCTGAAATAAATTATTATCATCATCATCAATTTCGATGCTCAAATGACTGCTATAATCTAGTTTGCCGGACTCACATCCGACAGAGGTCGATGGACGTTTTTAAGGCTTAGTAATCTTGATAATGAATATGTTTCAGGAATGGAGCAACACAGATTCCCCTTAAAGGTTCTAAGTCACAAGCCTACAAATAAGAGGTTAAGAGGACGCCCATCGAAGTAATGGATAAGATCAATTCAATGTACACTTAGCGACAAAAATAATGGGCCGACTCTTGATCTCGAATATTCCAAGTTTCAACGCGCGATTCACACGAGTAAATTAATTGCACATTAGAGATACAATACGTTTTTCTTCTTCCATTGTAGTGTATTCTTTCAAGCGAAATTAGCCACCATACGCTTAGCTCAGTGCTTAGTGGCTTGATTCGTATGCAAAAGGTCACAGGTTCGATTCCCGATAATGTTAAAATGCTTTCTATTTTATTTTCTCTGTCCATTCTTAAAGAAACAACGTACTAACTATTTGGAAGTATCACTATTTCTATTATTTATTTACTTATTTATTTATAAACAGGTTTACAATGAAATAAAACATCTTCCTGTGCCCAAAACTTTTTAAGTTTTTATCTTCTTTTTCCATTTTTCTCTATCTTCACATTCCAATATTCTTCCAGACCTAGCTCCCTCATACCTCTTCTTATATCATCTATCCATTTAAATCTAGGTGGACCTCTCTTTCCTTTTTTCAGGTGGAATCCATTCCAAAGCTTGTCTGGGTAATCTTTTCTCTGGCATCCTACGTATATGACCATACCATTCTAGTTGTCTGTATCTCACAAAATCTAATATTGAATTTTGGACTTTCATTTGTTGTGTGATGATTGTATTTCTGATTTTTTCCAATTTATGTCTAGTTGAGCGTCTAGAATAATCCATTTCAGTAGACATAAGCTTTAAACTCACATTTGTATTCAACTGCCAAGTTTCTGCACCGTATGTTAGCGTGCTTCGAATTATGGATATATAAATATCTAATTTGGTATCCATCCATATGTTCTTATCCCACAAAACGCCGTTTAACATTGTTATTACTTATCTGCCTTTTTTTATTTCTATATTTTATGTTATTTTCTTGGGTACATTTTGAGTTAATTTTTATCCCCAGTTGATATATCCCATTATTATTATTATTATTATTATTATTATTATTATTATTATTATTATTATATAATATTATTATTATTATTATTATTATTATGGATGCAGGAAATAACTGGAATGAGAGTATGAGGACTGGAGGACATGGATTGGATGGAGAGAGACGAGTGAAGAAGAAAAATAAAACTTTAGGCACAGAAAGATGTGTAAACATTAAAATTCTGTATATAAATAAATAAATTATTATTATTTATTTATTATTATTTATTGTCCATCATCCAGCTATTATTATGCTGGACTTGACATATATAAACTAAATTAATATTCTAATTAAAGGGTGAAACTTTTTCCTCTCTGATACGTAATAAATAAATAAATAAACACACAAATGTATGAAGCAATATTATTTATTACATAAATTTATAGCATTATTAGCTAATACCCGGCGTGCGCTGCTACACCTAAATAAATTACGTGTTTTTGCATTTAGTTGAATAAGTAAAAGGAAAAATAAATATAAATTAATATCGTTATTATTTTTAGATAACCCGTGCTGATTACCCGGCGTTGCCTGCGAATCTACGCATCCCGATGTACTTGACATAAATGAGCTGAAGACAAAATTCGTTATTTTGAGTTATCCATAAAAGAATACCCGCCGTGCGCTGCTAAGCTTGCCCGGGAATCTACTTATCCCCATCCTCTTGGCATCAATGAGAGATAAAAATGGTTATTGTGAGTTATTCCTAAAAGATAAACATATGCTGTCGCGGACTTTTCTGTTGAATTTGTTTGAGATATTCAATTCTGTGTACAATAATTGCATGTATTTGTTATGGTTTAGGCAGCGTAAGCCATTTAAGCTTTTACAAAAAAGCGACATTTTTTCACGTTTTTTCACTACAGAATGTGATTTTTAAGGGTGAAGGGCTTGAGCATTAAAACTGTCTTATAACCTATAACCTTTCTGGGATAATCCTGAACATTTTACAAAAAGCCCCATGACAATCGGATGAATGGTATGGTAGCACATGCTTGCCCGGGAATCTACTAATCCCGATCATCGATGAAAGACAAAAATGGCTATTGTGTGTTATCTGTTAGAGATAAACGTATGCTGTCGCGGTCTTTTTTGTATACTTTTTTAGATATCCAATTCTGTGTACATTAATCTGTATATTTGTTAAGGTTTAGGCAGCGTAAGCCATTTAAGGGTGAAAAAGGGACCTTTTCACGTTTTCCAATACAAAGGGTGTTTTTAAGGGTGTAGGAGTTCAGTATCGCAACTCTCTTATAGCCTACGTTCATCACAGGAATCTCTTGAGCATTTTGCACAAAGCCTTATCGCAATCGGATCAACGGTATGGCTGCGCATAAAGTACGAACAAACAAACATTAATTTTATATATTAGATTATTAAAACGTGGTACTGCACACACAATTAAATTGATGCCGGTAGCTAAATGGTGTTATAGAGTTGATGAAGGCAGGATTATTACTTAATATAGTGTAATGTGGACGTAGATTACGTGGGGGGAATTAAATGTTATAGCACGTATAGGATGTATTTTGCGAAAATACAAATTAATAAAAATAAACATTGTTGAAGGATTCCAATATTGGCTTTCATTCATATTTCATCTTCTTGAAAATGGTTTAATGATCTACGCTACTCGAATGTCGGGTACTAGTTGCCTAAATATTGGTTTTCTTGTACTTTTGCGCTATGAACGAGAGTTTAACTTTAATTGAAATGTCTCAATTTGAGTAATATTGCATTTGTCGAAGACTCGTAAATATCTATAAACATGTCTCTTCACTAATCTTTAACAATTTAAGACGATTAAAACCAAATACAGCGTATTTAAAATATTGAACAGTGCGTTACCTTGTGAATCAAAGCTTTAGCTTTTCGAGCATGCGCAGTGGGCCATAACATGGACTCTGCTATTTGAAGCGGCTCATTATTTTTGTCCCTAAGTGTACTTTGAGGTCAGAACAGGCCTAAACCATGCTGCTGTTACCGAGACGAAAAATCCTGGGTAAAGCACCTGATTTTTGTCTTAGATTTATAGAATTTAAATCCACTTCACGATTCAATATTTGTGAAAAACATTATTGACTACCGTAAAGGTTATTGTTAAATATTTAAAACAATAAAAATGGGGATTCTAGCCCATCATGCCACCAGTATAAATTTAAATAAAAAACAAACAAAACAGCATTGTTTGAATAATTAGCTTATATGACATGAAAAAGAAAAATAAATGTCTTAGTCGAGTTTTGCAACCGAGTTTCTAACTTTATACGTTTAGCGTTCTAACCAACTGAGCTACTCAAGAATCCTAACGCAAACATTTAATTTTCTTATATGTATGTATATATGGAGAGTATAATACATATATAAGAAAAACAAGTGTTTGAATTGGATTCGCCTGGTAGTGTAATGGATATCACGCTGAGGTACAGACTCAGAGATCCGGGTTCGAATTCCGTCCAGGCATTTATTTTTCTTATCATTCCATATTAAGCTTGCATTGCTCAATGTTAAACATTTAATTATAACATCTATAAAGCGCCACTGCTATAAGGTAAAAATATTCTCTTTAATTTGCTTACTTGTTATAGTCAGCTGCTAGATGGCGGTGAAGACCGAGTTCTCACGACATCTAGTAATAATGGAGAGTATAATACATATATATAAGAAAAATAAGTGTTTGAATTGGATTCGCTTGGTAGTGTAATGGATATCACGCTGAGGTACAGACTCAGAGATCCGGGTTCGAATCCCGTCCAGGCATTTATTTTTCTTATCATTCCATATATATATATATATATATATATATATTATTCTCAATTTACACGAGAGGCAGTTGGAATATATAGTTATAACATCTAAATTATATAAATATGCTTACTTGTTATAGTGGCTACAAGATGGCAGTTGGAACGATATCCGCTATCTCTCGTGTAAATTGAAAATAATATATATAATATAATATAATATAATATAATATAATATAATATAATATAATATAATATAATATAATATAATATAATATAATATAATATAATATATATAATATATAATATAATATAATATAATATAATATAATATAATATAATATAATATAATATAATATAATATAATATATATAATATAATATAATATAATATAATATAATATAATATATAATATACTATAATATATAATATAACATAACATAACATAATATATATACTCGTGTCCAAAATTAAAGCATCAAACTAAAATTTAGCCTTCCTGTGTCCAATTTACAACAGAATAGTACCAAGTGGCAGTAAAACGTAACCAAATGTCTGTACAATCATATCCTCTATGTGAATTGGCATTCCTGTCTTTGTAGAACCAAAGAAGTGCAACAATCAAATTTTACTTTGTGTTTACTCTCTTTAGTCACTGTGTAAACATTCAGGTACAGTATGGCACAGAGATGACGCCTGGCAGACTCCCTGCGTTGAAGAGCGATAGAGAGATCGGAAGCTTGACCGTCTCGAGCTGATGTGGCCAGATGGCTTAATGCGCATCTCTCTGTTGCTTCCCGCATGTCGCAACAGTTTTTAAAGCAGAACATATAACCCGAAGATCAGGGCAAGGACGACCAACAGTACAACAAAAAGAGAGGACCGTTATTTGACAATAAGGGTAAGATGGAACCGTGTAGTACTGCACAACAACTGGTATTTGACCTCACAGCATCCACAGGAACAGTTGTATCGTGACAAACAGTGATAGAAGGCTTCAACAGAGAGGTCTTTACTATCAGAGACCCGCTGTATGTTTACCCCTGACACGTGATCACAAAGGAAGACGTCGAGAATGGAGCCAACAACATGTCAACTGGACAGATGAAGAGAGGACCAATTTCCTCTTTACAGATGAGTCCAGACTTGGTCTTCAGAGCTATTCTCGACGGATTCGCATATGGAGAGAATCTGTAACACGATTTGGGCCCTTAAACATTCTGTAAAGATACTCATATGTAGGTGGATCAATAATGGTGTCGGCAGGCGTCATGATAACTGCTCGAACACTTCTACAGGAAGTTGTACAGGTAAACAGACAAGGTTTAACTGCTACCACATATCTTAACGATATCTTGTTACCTCATGTATGCTTCTTTCAAGGTGTTGTGGGTCTAGACTTCCTGATAATGCTCGTCCACACAGAGAAGCGGTGGTTGATGAATTCCTGCAAACTGAAGACATTGCTCGAATGGAATGGTCTGTTTGCTCCTCCAAATTAAATTAGACAGAGCATGTTTGGGACGTGCTAGGGAGACGAGTTGCTTCACGTCAGCATCCACCAATCACTGATGAGGACTTGAGAGCTGCTCTGCAGGAAGAATGGACGTTAATACCTCAAAATGAGATTGATGATCTCATTCGCAGCATGCACGATCATTGTGAGGCCTGTATTACTGCCTGGGGTGATCACACGACATATTGAGCACATGTAACTTCATTTCTCGATATTGAATGTGAACCTAAGAACACGTTGAAAAGAAGAAAACCATTTTTATTTCTGTTATTTCATCAAAAATTATGTTAGAATGTTTACCAAGTTTAGTCCTTTTGTTCTAGTATCAGCCAGTAATATTTTGTAGTAAACTTAACATAGAAAATAAACATTTCAGTTTGATGCTTTAATTTTGGACACTAGTATATATATATATATATATATATATATATATATATATATATATGTGGTGTGTGTGTGTGTGTGTGTGTGTGTGTGTGTGTGTGTGTGTGTGTGTGTTAAGATTTCTGCGTAGCTCAGATGGTTATAGCGCTAAACGTACCGAGTTTAGAAACTCGGGTTCAAATCCCGACTCAGGCATTTTTTTTCATGTCATATTTGCCTTCATTGCTAAATGTCTAAAATATAATTATAACATCTAAATATACAAATGTTACTGCTATAAAGTAAATATCCTCTTTAAATATGCTCACTTATTATAGTGGCCAGTAGATGACAGTTGGAACGATATCCCACTACCTCTCGTGTGAATTGAGAATACTAAATATATAAGGAAAATGAATGTTTGTGTTAGGATTTCTGAGTTGCTCAGATGGTTAGAAGACTAAACATACAGAGTTTAGAAACTCGGGTTCAAGTCCCGATTCAGACATTTATTTTTTTCATATCATATATATATATAATATATATATATATATATATATATGCTGATTTTTCTTAAAAAGATTCACAGAAATACCTTAAAATGAAGTGAGATGTTTAGCTCAATAATTACCATATTTACAAAGTAAAATTCGTATTGTACAGTTCTCAAAAAAGTAGCCAACTTATCACAAAAACACGCTAACAAACAAGAAAACGTGATCACAAAAAATCAACTTACTAATCACGCAAAAAATAAAAATAAAAACGATTCTCACTTGAATGAAACACGCTAAAAATTATTTGCGCCGATCAAATTTACTTTCCTGAAACATTAGCACTGTTATCGACTGAGCTTGTTGTTGAAACATGTTAGCTACAGCGATGTACTGTTATCGACAGGCCTGTTGAAACCAGAGGTATTTGAGTGGCCGTAACATAAAATACAGTAGTTCCACTATTTTCATATTTACGAGTAAAATGAGTTAGAGATAATTAAATTCCGTAGCTAGATATATTTAAAACACCGTGTTTCAAAATTATGGACGGGGATTCAAAGTTGTTTAATTTCCCTTTTATGATTATATATAAACGAACAAAACTTACATGGGATTAAAGAGAAACACTTCGAGTTTCAAAACATTCTTTATACGTGTTCGATGTGAGCACCTTTCGTTACACGGGACACATCTAGCTGATAGTCGAATTCCTCTCAAACCTTGATCGGCATATTTGGAGTAATGGCTCCAACAGCAGCAACAACCCTTCTTATCAAGCCTGGAAGGTCGACGGGAAGTGGTGGTATGTACACAGGGTACTGCTCATACCCCATAGGAAGAAATCACAAGGTGTGAGATCGGAAGACGTGGAGGCCATCGGGATACACCATGTCATCCGGACCGTCGCGTCCTATCCATCGTCGGGGAACATCATCGTTCAACCACTGTCGCACATTATTAACAAAATGAGGTGGAGCGCCGTCTTTTTGCCAAATGAAGTATTGATGTGCGGACGCATTTAGCTGAGGAAACATATGAATTTGCAGCATATCCAGATACGAGATGCTTGAATCTGTTTTTTCATTGAAAAACAACGGCCCGTAGATTTGTTGTTTGGACATAGCACCTTCGGGGAATCTCATTCACGTTGGACTATTGCACGTGGATTCTGCCACCCCCAAATACGCACATTATGTTTATTCACCTTGCCACTGGTACGAAAACATTCTTCATCGCTAAACACAAAACGACTAAAATTATCTTTGTCATTTTCTAGTAAACGTTGCATTTCCACGCAGAAATTGGTGCGTGCCACTTGGCACACAGGTTTTAGGGCTCGCAGTAACTGCAAAAGGTAAGGTCGCGTATGAAGTCGCTTTCGTAGAACTCTCCACCATGTCGTAGGCATTTTCAGTTCAGGACTAGCACACAGATGTTTGTGGACTACATATCAAAGTTGCTCTAACATTCTCCATTCTTTCATTTTATTGATTTATTTTATTTATTTATTTATTTAGCCTGGCGGAGTTAAGGTCATTTAGCTTTCTCTTCCACTCACCAGGACAAACATATGTTTCATGAGAATATAACAATCACAATTAACTTCTAATATTAAATACTAAATGAAGATTTGATCAATAAGATAATATCTATTATATTACGATCTATAATACAACCAGTTAATGATAGTTAAGATTAAGACTAAAACTAATAATAACATGTATTCTAGGAAGATAAATTAAATTGTTCGTAGATCATCCCTGTCTAATATAGGGGCCTATATAAAAAAGAAAAATAATGAGGTATAGAAAACTAAATTTACGGTTATACAATATTTAAACATATAAAATATTTGTTAATTTTAATTACATTTTCATAAATAATTCTATCAGTGAGGTGGATAAGTTAGTTATTAAATAATTGTTTAGTTTGTTTTTGAAGGATGTTATAGTTTGAAAGTCTCTGATATAAAGCGGAAGGGAATTCCATGTTTTGGCAAGTGAGACCGTAAAATATAATGAATAATATACAGTGTGATGAGGAGGGATATAAAGGACAATGTCCTGATAGGATCGAGTTTCAAGATTATGTGTGCCGGATAATCTGATGAAGCGGCGTGACAAATAATTAGGCGATAATGTGTGAAGTATTTTATAGAGAAGGGATAGGGAATGGAAAGTCCTACGATCTCTTAGACGAAGCCACGATAATTGTTCCAGGGACGGTGTAACATGGTCAAATTTGCGAATTCCACCCCAAAACATGCGCATTTGGTGTTCGTGAACGTCCTGGACTTTTTCTTTTACAGATACATCCAGTTGTTTCTTATTGTCTATACCATCGACGGGGGATTAATTATAAATTGCCTTCTGAAAGCTCGCTGCACTGCAAAAATGGAACCAGACCTCATAAATTGCAACATACAGAAATAATTCTGTACAAGAGTCGCCAATTTCACAAATTTAACGCTGTGACGTAATAATGATAAAAAAACAAAATACTGCATACATGATATGACACTTTCACAGTTTTTCTTTCATTATAGCAAATAATCACGCATCCGATTCCCTTTGTAAAGCTATACCAACTACTTAAAACCCCGTCCATCATTTTGGAACACGGTGTATATAGTTTTGTAAATATTAGTTGCATTAAAATAGTGTTTAAGAGGGTAAATAAATGTCTGATTAAAGCAGTTGTGTACTTTATATGGGCGGTAAATCGGCTACAGTAGAATTTCTCACGAGTAGTTGAAATGTGCGGTAAAAATGCGACTATATTAGTGAACTAATTGGCAATTGACTACAGCCGTAACATCTTTTATCACATTAGGAATGATGACACAAGCAGTCAATCGAATAATCAAAGAGGTGATGGTGGCAGAGTGGGCTAGAACAGCCATAAAAATAGTGCCTACCTATGATGGCAGTCGTCCTCAACAAATTTAAATTATATTAAATAATCAGCTAAGCCTTTCGAAACTAGTTCGATTTTTACAGCTGTTCTGTTGGGTACTGTTTAACGAGCATCTTTTGTTGATGTGGCAACGTGTGTTTTCGTTCAACAGGTTATCATTTCTTGTTTCTTTCAACATTTATATTTTGTCTAAGATGATTATCTTCCGGTTATCGTTCTTTCTATGTATTGTTGAAAGGGTGGTCCCGATTTTGTGACCAGTGTTTGTAACATTTTTAGCGAAACTTTATTTTTCTCCATGTTTTTTTAATTTTTTTATTTATACCATATCCTCGTTAAACACAATTAGTACCCAACAGAACACCTTTGAAAACGGAATTAGTCCCGAAAGGCATAGCTCATTATTTTAAACAATTTTAATTTGTTGAAGATGACTGTCATCACATGTATAACTTTTATTGTATTAAATATTTAACCTCATATTGTTATTTTTATTTGTTTACCAATGGTATAAGTACAATCCTACATACATCTCAAATACACCCGAATGAGCAGTAACTCGTGTTCGGGCACAGGCCAAAGACAAACAACATGACACAAATCGAAACAGCAATTTACCTACTTATTCATTTTAATATTAGACTTGGAAAAAAAAAAAAATATATATATATATATGGTATATATACAGGGCTATTCAGAAAGAAGGAACAGACTTCAAACATTTATTTCTTCCAAACTACAATAAATGTAAACAAAATTCCAACGATCCTGAAAAGATAAAAGTTCAAATTTCACTATTTTAGCATTCAATATGAGCACCATGTGTTACACAACAAATATCAAAACGGTGGCTCATTTATTGCCACATGCGAATCAACTGGCCTCTAGTTATCTAATTCACAGCTTAAACAATTCGTTGTCGCAGACTTTGAAGAGTGTCAGCCATACGGCCAAAAACAACATGGTCGTTTACGTAATCCCACAGATAAAAATCACACGGGGTTACGTCGGGTGACCTGGGAGGCCACCGGTAGTGCAGTTGATCTTCTGCCCCTCATCTTCCAATCCAACGTCCTGTTGTGTCGCCATTTAACACAAAAATCAACATGACAAGCAACAGCTTGTTGGAATGTTGGAATTGTGTTTCTATTTTTTTGTAGTTTGGAAGAAATGAATTTTTGAAGTCTGTTCCTTCTTTCTGAATAGCTCTATATATTGTCTACTTAATGTATACTAAAAATATGAATGAAAATTACACTATTTTTTAACAAGATTTGTGCGAAAGTTGGGGGAAATATAAACTTGTACTTACAATATTAGTACAATAATATTAATGTAAATTGGATATCTTGTTGTTATTTAGTGTTTACATATCAATGGTGAATTAATAACACAGTTCTATTTGTGCACTGCGCCTTGGTTATGCGTCTCATAACTTGAATTCTTAACGTATCAATATACTCGTTACTGTGCTCTGGCTTAATTTTCATAAAGCAGTTGCATAACCATGGGCCAAAGTTACTACTGTGTCTTAAGCACCGAGGTGTGTCATACTTGGGTTCAATTAAAGTCTTATATGGATTTTGTTTGATGTTGTGGATATATTTGCAATTATGTTTATTTTTGTCGCAATAGTATATTACAATGCGAGATTGGGAAGTGTATTACAGGAGCGAGGATATGATTAGAAACCGATCAATAGCGAGATATTTAATTTCCGAGATTCTGTAAAAAAAATCACAAACATGAGTTCTACTTTTTTTTTTGTGCGTTGATGTTTATAAAATAATAAATAATAGTGAAATAATAACATCATTATTGGAAATATTTGCGTTCGTTATAAACAACTGACTAGCGTTAACAGTCTGGCAAATGTTTATACGGTAACTGCCGAAAATAACTTAGTTGAGACTACAGTAGGCCGTGACACCAATTAGTAATAAAATGGCGGAAAGTATAGATTGATTGTTTTATATTGTTTCAAATAAAGTTCAGTTCATTTAAAATGCAGTGATTTGTTTCGTATAAAGTAAGCTACATTAACACTATATTTTGGATCCATCCATTCATCTGTAGTAATTCTGCCCGACGGCAGGTCTTTCACTGAAATCATAGCGTTTTCATGCCATTCTTGCAACTTAACTAGGGAATTATAGGTGTGGTAGCTTCCCGTCGCTTTCCACACCGGTGAAGGATGATGATGATAATGATAAGGGTGATGATAATGGCCGGATGATTTTCGGGGACCATTGGGCCCTAAGCTTCCTGACATTTGTCATATAGGTGAGGAAAAACCCCGAAAAAACCTCACTCAGAGTCTATCCCGACCGGGAATCAAACCCGGGCCCGCTGCGTGACAAGGCAGCATGCAACCTCGAGACCACAGCGGTGGACACCTTTTGGATATATTTTGGTATATACATTGTACATAGTATACATAAAGGGCAGTGGTTTTACTTCCCACACGAGGTAGGTGTTATGTAATAAGTATTACAGTAGTGTTATTTAGTTATTTATAGATTGGCAATCCCGAAATTTAGGAAATTGAACTTTCAATCATGGTCACGATTGCTGTAAGTACGGCAGAACGCACTTTCATGCAAAAAGAATATTTATAAACTTGTTCTATGTTACTTACTTACTCACTGGCACTATCGAACCCGTAGGTTCATGGCCGCGCGGACATAAGCCCTCCATACATCCCTATCCTGAGCCAATGCTTTCCAATCATTCCCTGCATAATCTACTTCCCTCAGATCATCGTTAATGTTATTCTCTCACCTCATTCTTGATCTACCAACTGAGCGTTATCCCTCTGATTTTCCTACAAAGAGCTTCCATGCACGTCTTTCATTCCCCATACGCGCAACATGTCCTGCCCATCGCAGTCTACGAGACTTATCTGTTCTTATTATATCTGACTTCCTATAAAGACCATGTAGTTCATTGTTATGTAGTCTTCTCCATTCACCTGTCTGTTCATCTCTCTTTGGTCCAAAAATTTTTCTATGAACTTTATTCTCAAAAATTCGTAATCTCCTTTCCTCCCTTAAAGTAAGAGCCCATGTTTCGCACTCATATAATATAACTGGTAGAATAATAGTTTTATATATTTTCAGCTTAACGTTTTTGAAAGGAGTTGGGAAGTCAAAAGTCTCTGCAATGCATAATAACACGCATTTCCAGAATTGAGCCTATGTTTGATTTCT
This sequence comes from Diploptera punctata, assembly GCA_030220185.1. Taxonomy (NCBI): domain Eukaryota; kingdom Metazoa; phylum Arthropoda; class Insecta; order Blattodea; family Blaberidae; genus Diploptera; species Diploptera punctata. The sequence continues at coordinate 1,021,573 of JASPKZ010009353.1, read as the reverse complement.
TTGTGCGTCTCATTCCTGTTTGTGATTATTGTTCCTAGGTATTTGAATTCAGTCACTTCCTCAAAATTTCCCTCATTTGTCATTATCTGTCCATTTCCATTATATAGGCCCTAATGCATACTTGTTCCATGCTAGAGACATTAAATTCTGAATTGGGTCGCCTTCTTAAACAAAACTTAATAACACGTTTCTGAAATAATGTAAGTGGCCATCGCCATTTTATGAACTCACCTGTTGAAGAAATGATAATTTGCAACGATTCAAAGTTGATGTAAAAAGTCAGAAATTTGTTTTAAAAATTGTGTGACAAAAGTATTCAATGTGAACATTTAAATGATATGTGTTTGTTAGTGTTGGGAATAGTTCATTGATGTTAGGAATCCCTTTTCCTCAGTGCATAACCTGTGTTCCTTAGAGAAGAAATGTGTCCTGACTTCCATTTAAATGTATTCTACATAACACTGATTTTTTAAACAATATGACGAAGCAGAGCGTCCTATCCTTTAAACTCACTTACCTAACTCATTGTTACTATGGAACCCTTAGGTTGATAGTCGCGCGGACATAACCTCTCCATACATCCCTATACTAATTGTTTAGCTAGTCATGTTTCGTATTAACATATATTCTAAAGCTTTCTCAAGCCAAATTAATCCCCTTTTTCCTTGTAGCTATCACGATTATAATACTGTTTAGCATTCAGTACTATATGTTAATAATTTACAAAGGAAAGGTGGATTAATCTTTGCCTTCTATGGGCTCAGGCAAAGGGATGTCGATATAGTCACTCCAAACTTTCAAACTCAATGTTATAAAAAAAGGTTGGTAGGATAGCGCGGCGCAAAAATGGTAGCAGAGCGTTTGGTTTATTATTTTTGGCCAGATAGAGTAACGGCGAAAAAATGGTTTTACAATCATCACCTGAATAATATACCTCCATGAAATTGTGGTAAATGTTATTCTCTCACCTCATTCTTGACCTACCTACTGGGAGCTATCCTTCTGGTTTTCGTGCAAGGAGTTTTCATTGCCCTCTTTCATTACGCATTAGTGTGGCAAGTCCTGAACCTTGCAGTGTACCGAGACTTAATTGATAAACTTCATACACCTCGCTGCTATGTAGTCTTCTCCATTCATTTGTTTCTTTGTATTTATTTAATTTTTTATTAAGAATCTTCCACAATACAGTGTTTCACTTACAACCTAAAATGATATGTCGGCAGAGGTTCCAGTCAAAGCATCTTCTTCCCTGAAATCTCTAGCTTCCAGACTTCTCCTCACTCCATCTATCCAACGTTCTCTAAATCAGCCTCTTCCACTTATTCCATTAGGACATTCTTTGGTATTCTTTCATTCTTATGAGGTGTCCATACAATTTCAAACGTGTTTCTTCTATTTTTTCTAATATGTTTTTTCAACTTTTCACGCGGGGTTTCTTTGATGAAAATATTTTTCTGAGAACTTTATTCGCAAAAACCATGAATGGCCTTCAAAGCCACTTACCGAAAACATTTTGGATCTACCAGAGTTTTGTCACACTAAAAAATATGTCCGTTTTTAGCTTTTTTTTGTATCATCCTTGAAAGGTCTGTAAATGACGTTTTCTAACTTTGCGTATAATGTGAGGTACGGAACTGAATCTTGTGTTGCCACATTTCGATTATTGAGACGTTACATATATTGATCTAAACAATGACTTGTCGCAGAGACTGCAGCATGTTCATAATGCTTGCATTCGATTCATTTTCAATATCCGCTGTTATATTTCCGAACACTTCGATAACCTCTTTTGGCTCCGTCTTACTTTCAGACGTAAATTGCACTCTCTTTCTCTTCTTTTCAAGCTTCTGAATTCCTACGCTCTTAGTTACCTGGCGTCCAGATTTGAGAAGTTATCTTCTTACAACAATTGAAAGCCAGAGGGAAAACGCCCGGTTGGTAGACCAAGAATGAGGTGGGAGAATAACATTAACTATGATTTGAGAGAAGTAGATTATACAGGGAATGATTGGAAAGCATTAGCGCAGGATAGGGATGTATGGAGAGCTTATGTCCGCGCGGCCATGAACCTACAGGTTCGATAGTGCCAGTGAGTAAGTAAGTAAGAGTAAGTAAGGTCACAAGATAACAGTCTGCTAACAATCCCTCTTCATAGCACTTCCTCTTATTCTTCTTATTTCACAGTAGCCTCTGCCCGCTCCTGGAATTTCCTTCCCCAAGATTCAGGGGTTGCCGCACACTTGGCACTTTTAAGTCACGTTTATACAGTTACCTGTTATCAAATAATTAATTTGTCTCTATTTATTTAAATTTATTCTATGTCATCAATAATTTTTTCTCGTTTTTTTATATCTTGTACATTTTATATTTAATTCGTTAAATCTAGAGTAAATCAAAATACATTATAAATAATAATTGTATTGTATATATATATATATATATATATATATATATATATACAATACAATTATTATTTATAATGTATTTTGATTTACTATATATATATATATATATATATATATAACATTGTCCACCGCTGTGGTCTAGAGGTTGCATGCTGCCTTGTCACGCAGCGGGCATGGGTTCGATTCCCGGTCGAGACAGGCTCGTGAGGTTTCTTCAGGGGTTTTCCTCACCTGTAAGACATGTCAGGAAGCTTAGGGCCCAACGGTCCCGGAAAATCATCCGGCCATCTTCATCCTTATCATTGTTATCATTATTCTGCATCGGTGTGGAAAGCAACGGGAAGCTACCACACCTACAATTCCCTAGTAAAACTGTAAAGCATAGCATGAAAGTGCTATGATTGCAGTGAAAAACCTCGGGCAGTAGACTATGGATAGATACATCCTTGAAACGTGTGTAAATTACGTTTTCTAACTCTGCATATAATGCGAGATATGGAACAATACAGTATATCTGTAAATTTGTATTGATATTATTTTCAGAAAAAGGAGAAATGATGGATGACGAAGATGTCTCATCGCCAGTAGACGTCTCTCCTGTCTTATGTTGACTTAGTTCTATCTCGTGGAAAATGATTTGAGTCCACAAATGTCTCCACCACTGTTATATCAACTGGCAAATGAATGGAATATAACCCATCACAAATTCCAATAATCACGTTGTAAATTCCCTGCATTTTCCATCGAACTTGAAACAATATTAATTATAGATTTATTACTACACAGTGTATAGACAGAGAAAATTATACGCAGCTAATAACGCTTTGATATTCAAATCAATAGAGATTTACTATGCACTAATCCTCTCCACAAATTTGTCAACAACTCATTTTCTTCTTAAAATTACTTTACTTTCTCTGCATGACTTATTCATATAGATCTTATACAGACAATATATCAAATGTTACCTAGCGAATTGGTTCAGAGAGTAGTACTTAAGAAAGTCCTCGGTTTGGACCTTTTGTTTTTCTCAATAGTCGGGGGAAACTCTGGAATGCAATTTAAATTTTCAATGATTAACTCTTATAGTGTTACTAGATAATACCCGGCGTTCGCTGCTATGCATGCTCGGGAATCTACTTATCCCGATTTTCTTGGCATAATTGAAAGATAAAAATGGTTATTGTGAGTTATCCATAAAAGATAAACATATGCTGTTGCGGACTTTTCTGTAGAGGTTTTTGAGATATTCAATTCTTTTTACAATACTTTTGTGTATTTGTTATGGTTTAGGCAGCGTAACCCATTTAAGCTTATAAAAAGCAACATTTTTTCACGTTTTTTCACTACAGAAAGTAATTTTTAAGGATGAAGGGCTTCAGCATTAAAACTCTCATATAACCAGTAACCTTCCCCGGAAAACCCTGAAATTTTGAAAAAAAAAAAAAAAACACATGACAATCGGATGAATGGTATGGCAGCACATGCTTGCCCGGGAATCTACTTACCCGATCTCCTTGGTATCAGTGAAAGACAAAAATGGTAATTGTGTGTTATCTGTAAAAGATAAACATATGCTGTCGCGGACTTTTTTGTAGAGTTTTTTTAGATATTTAATTCTGTGTACATTAATTTGGTGTATTTGTTATGGTTTAGGCAGCGTAAGCTATTTAAGGGTATAAAAGGGACTTTTTCATGAATTTGACTACAAAGGTGTTTTTAAGGGTGTAGGAATTGAGTATCTGAACTCTCTTATAGCCTATGTTCATCCCGGGAATCTCCTGAAAATTTTGTAAACAAGCCCCATCACAATCGGATCAACGGTATGTCGCGCATAAAGTACAAACAAACAAACATTCATTTTTATATATTAGATTAATTAAAAATTAATTAAGCATATCAACCTGTGGGAGACTGAAAGTAGATGGAAGGAAAAGCGCTTCCCCGCTTGGGATGAATTAAATGAGTAGGAAGGGCCATTGTGATTATACAGACTACATAAAAGTAGGCTTTTTATTGGCCAAGATAGGAGAAGTAATGTCAGAGGGAAGAGAAATTGGAAGGGGGTAAGGCAAGGATGTCCTCTATCACCTACTCTTTTCAACATCTACTGCAAAACCTAATGAAAAAACTGCTTCAGCAATACGGGAGGTGTAAACATGGGAGGAAGAAGAATAAAGTGCATAAGATTTGCTGATGATATGGCTTTGCTAGCAGAAGATGCAATGGCACTGAGGAATATGCTGATGGAGCTAAATGACAAGTGCTAGGATTATGGAATGAAGATAAATATAAATAAGACCAAGGCCATGATTATAGGAAAGAAACCTAGTAAGATACACATGAGGATTAAAGATGAGGTCATTGAGCAAGTGGAGAGCTTCAAATACTTGGGTTGTACTATCAGTAGTAACATGAACTGCTATCAAGAAATAAAGCAGAGGATAGCAATGGCAAAATAAATTTTAACAAGAAGAGAAGCATTTTCTGCGGACATTTGGCAATTATGGAAGAGGCTAGTGAAGTGCTTTGCGTGGAGTGTAGCATTGTATGGTTTAGAGACTTGGACATTACGACGGAATGAGGAAAAGCGATTGGAAACTTTTGAGATGTGGATATGGAGAAAAATAAAACATATAAAATGGACGACAAAGTAAGAAATAAAGATGTGCTAGACAGAGTGGGTGAAAGAAGAACAATGCTGGAACTCATAAAGAAGAGGAAAATAAATTGGATTGGCCACTGGCTAAGAATAAACTGCCTGCTGAAGGATGCCCTAGAAGGAATGGTCAACGGAAAGAAAGTTAGAGGCAGAAAAAATACATCAGATGACAATGTTAAAATAAATGGTTTGTATGCAGATACAAAAAGAAAAGCTGAGTTAAGGAAATAGTGGAGAATGCTAAGTTTGCAATGAAAGACCTGCTCTTGAGCAGAACACTATGAATGAATGAATCGTCTATTTTTTTTGCAAAGCTCCAAAATTGCGGAGGTAATTTTTTAATTGAATTCCAATGGTAAATTAAACACATACATAGCCTAACAATACATATCATGTTCTGTACATATGAATTAAAATAGTAACTTATAGGAATATACTAAATAGTGTACAAATTTGACTTTTTGCGCGATAGTGCGTTTTATGGTACTTACAACAATGGTGACAATGACTGAAAGTACAACTGCCTACATTCCGGGGTTGCCAACCTAAATAACTATATTGCAATAAAATAACAATACTGTAATATTACATATTACAAAACGCGTGTGGGAAGTAAAACCACTGCCCTCTATATATACTACTTTCAATGCATGTACAAAAAATCTAAAAGATAGTGCTAATATATATTATACGAAAGAAATCACTGCATTTATATGAACTGAACTTTATTTGAAACAATATAAAACAATAAAAACGTACTTGCTGTCATTTTATCACTAAATTGGTGTTACGGCCTCCTGTTGTTTCAACTAATAAACATTGCCCACACTGTAATCGTTTTTAATTGTTTATAATGAAGGAAAACATTTCCAACAAAGATGTTATTATTTTGCTATTATTTATTATTTTGAAAACACCATCGTGCAAAAAATAATTCACAACGCACGTTTGTGAAGTGATTTACAGAATCTCGGAAATTAAAAGCCTGGCTATCGCTCGGTTTTTGAACATTTTCCTCGATTCTATAAAAACCACTTCCCACATTCGCATCGTAATATACTTTTTAGAAAGTGTCTGCTACTAAGGTCAAAAAACAGACATTGGATGGAACCTCACGGAAGAAGACAGGTACATGGTGATTTCTGGGTACTTTCCTTTAATAATCGTACCTTTCCTAGAATAAGAAGTGACACTTGTGTCGGAACTATCAATTTATTAAAATAACTAGAGTCTAAATTATATTATTATTATTATTATTATTATTATTATTATTATTATTATTTTATTGTTCCACATACATCTCTGTATCGGCCGGGGTGGTCATGCTATAGGGGTAATTTCCTAGCCTCCGGTTCGGAGGTACGCGGGTTAAAACCCAGCCGGTGTCGATGGATTCAGGATGGAAATATCCAAGGAAGAAGTTCTCCGGGAGCGACTTTAAGCCAGGTTCCAAGGCGGAAGAGTTTCGAGCTAATAAAATAGTGCCTCTGAGCAAAATTGTATTAGCCTTTCCCGTTCAAATAATACCTTAGTTGTCTACTAAATGTCTCTTTGAGGCCATGTGTGACTACTTGTCACTCACTGACATATGTAGGGAAATAAACGTAAGTAAATTAGCTTTGTTAAGAAACTGCCTCTAACGAACACTCTGGTACCGGAATAGGCTATATACTTATATAACTAATAACAACAATAATAATTTATTATTATTATTATTATTATTATGAATTTTGGAAAAAATATAGGTAATCAAAATAAAATGAATATATAATTATCATACAATTGTTAAAAGCATCATTACTTATGGCGCAGAACTTTGGCCATTAACAACAAAAACAAGTATCTTTTGGCAACGGAAATGGATTTTATACGAAGGGCAGCAAGAATTTCAAGAAGAGAAAAAATTAGGAACTCAGTTATAAGGGAGAAAATGAAGAGTGAAGATACTATATTATATTATATTACAACTCAGCAATTAAGATGGTACGGACATGTCCAGCGAATGGAAGAGGATCGTTTACCAAAATCTGTTTTGGAATGGAAACCTGAGGGAAGACGAGGCAGAGGAAGACCTAAAACCTGCTGGAGTCAAGGAATATGTTTATACATGAAGGAGAAACATCTACAGCCAGGAGATTGGATGGACCGACAAAATTGGCTATTAGAAATCGGACGATGTCAAAGATATTAATCAACTGATGATCTATCTATCTATTATTATTATTATTATTATTATTATTATTATTACTATTATTATTATTATTATTACTATTATTATTATTAATTTTAATCGGCCGCGGTGGACTAGTGGTTATGCTCCTTGCCTCTGGTCCCAAGGGTCGCGGGTTCAAACCCGGCCGGGGTCGATGGATTTTTTAGGACGGAAAAATCCTAGGAGCAAGTCCTCCGGGAGGGACTTTAAGCCGTGGGTCCCGAGTCTGAAGATTTTCAGGCTCGTAAAAAATCCTTAAGCCTGAATGAAAAGGCCTCTAAGCAAAATTTACCGAATTTTCCCGTCCTAGTACTACCTTGGTTTCCTAGATGTATGAGGCGGAAAGCTAACCACGTACCACTCAAAATGACATCTATACGAAAACAAGTGTAACTAAATTAGTATGGTTCAAATTCTTCCCTGTAGGGGGAGAGCGCCTAAATCTCTGTAAAGGGAAAACATAGGCTTACAATTATTAATTTTGGAAAAAAACTATAGTGATATGGAATTAGAGGAACAGTCAGGATTTAGAGCAGGTCGTTCCACAACCGACAATTTATTTTGCATTACTCAGCTAATAGAAAAGAAAATTCAATATGGACAATCTTTGCACCTACTATTTGCAGATCTTGAGAAAGCATACGACATGTCCCTATAGAGAAACTATGGATTACTTTAAGACGTATGGGAATTAAGACTATAATAATTAAACCTATACAAAATATATATGACAATTGCATGTCTAAAATTAAAATTGGCAGTAAATTGCCACATAATTTCACGATAAATAAAGGTCTTCGTCAAGGTTGTTGTCTATCACCGACTCTGTTTAAAATGTATGTACATGAAATATTAAAGAATTGGAGGAGAAAATGTTCAAGCATGGGAATTTATATTTTAAACAACTTTATACAACTTACATTTTGCAGATGTTAAATTGTTAATTGCACAAGATTATGAAGATTTAGAATATATGACTAGAAACTTAATAGAACAATATGAAAAATGGGGATTAAATTTGAACATGAAAAAAAAAATATTTATCAATTGGTGGACCAGAACAAAATTTAATTTTGGATTCTGGAGAAACAATAAAATCTTGTAGTGAGATCACATATTTAGGAATTAAAATAAATAAAAATGGGAGTAATGAAGAGGAAATAAATAGAAATAATAAAGCAAAATTTGCAATTGCTTGCCTCAATGGAATACTGTGGGATAAAACTATAAGTAATAAAAATAAAATGAATATATATATATATATATATATATATATATATCATACAATTGTTAAAAGCATCATTACTGATGGAGCAGAACTTTGCCCATTAACAACAAAAACAAATAAGTATCTTTTGGCAACGGAAATGGATTTTATACGAAGGGCAGCAAAAATTTCAAGAAGAGTAAAAATTAGGAACTCAGTTATAAGGGAGAAAATGAAGATTGAAGACACTATTTTAGATTATATTAAAACTCAGCAATTAAGATGGTACGGACATGTCCAGCGAATGGAAGAGGATCGACTACCAAAATCTGTTTTGGAATGGAAACCTGAGGGAACACGAGGCAGAGGAAGACCTAAAACCTGCTGGAGTCAGGGAATATGTTTATACATGAAGGAGAAACATCTACAACCAGGAGATTGGATGGACCGACAAAATTGGCTATTAGGTATCGGAAGATGTCAAAGACATTAATCAACCGATGATCTATCTATCTATCTATTATTATTATTATTATTATTATTATTATAAATAAATAATTGTAAGTATTATTATTATTATTATTATTATTATTATTATTATTATTATTATCTCGAGTTTCTCTTTCTTACACCACAGAGTTTACTCTGCTTTGTTATTAAAGAACACACTTGCAGGTTGTGTATTGAAGTCGTTTTTCTTTACTTCGTTTCACATTTTACTTCATCAATAGGTTCACTTACCTTGATATTATTATCTGTTTTTTTTTATTTTTCATTCATATATGTTTGCATAAACATCAATCAATCAACTATTATACTTTTGAACTTCTTGAAACCGAACTCGGTTCTTTGCCTCATTCACAATGGTCCTCCCCAACTGTCCTTTCCCGCCTCTTCATTTTCTCATTAAATGAAAGAATAATCTAGAATTTCTGTATTTGTAAATTCCCTGCATAACCTCAATGACGATAGTTAACATCTCGTATGTGCAATTAAAGATCCGGGATAACTTAAGCAATGCATGCATTTACATAATCTTATCGCTCGATTTTTTGCACTAATTTGAGTTAAGCAGATGATGGATAGTTGGTTAAAATAAGCCACTCTGAGTCAGCATGCTTTCTAATCGATCATCAGCTCCCGTCAAAACATGCCAAGTCCATATTACTTGTCTTGCCCTTACATGAACTCAACAAAGAATAAATCATGTATCACACACACACACACACACACACTTTTAAATTTAAAACAATGTTAACCATCGATATAGTTTAACTTTACACTCACAAGAAGTTAATTGAATGTGTCAGATTATTAATAAAAACTCAGCGTGGCCATGTATAATGGCCTTGAAAATTTTATGAAAAATTACTGGTAATTAAACTTGTTAAAATAAGTCCTATAAATTACAAATTTACAATATCACAACTATCTACAACTAATTACACTGAGCAACAAAAAATAAACTTTTTTTTTTGTCTGAGAAAGAAAAATATGTGATTCTGATAGTATTTTTTCTCCTGAATTCAAATATGATATCGGGTTTTCTCCATCACGCAAGGTTTCCGAGAGATTCCATCCTTTTAGCCGGGAACCAAGCATTTCAGACTGGTTTTTGGATAACTTTAAATCTCGTATGAGATCGTTAAGATCTTCTTGAGTCAATAAATGAGGCTCAGATGAACAGCTTTGTTCAAAAGTTATATCACCAAAATCTGTTTCTTCTTCTTCTTCCTTACTTCCATCAGAATCTGAGCTCTCTTCATCTAATGCCACATGTTCTGGAGGCTTTGGTATGGGCAATTCTTCGCAGTGTGGAACTGGTCTCATTGCAGATTGCAAGTCAGGGTACACCGCTTGATTCTGAAGTAATCCCTTTAATGTTTGTTAAGCAGAAGTTAAAAAAATAATTATTTAAAACCATTAATTGAAATTGAAATAATAAAACTGTGGGTGATGGTGAAATTTCGAATACATATTTGAAAACACGATAAAAAAACTGCATTAACTACAACTATTGGTACTCATGAGACAAAAATCATGTTGACCAGTGTTATTTAGTTTCATTTTCTCATTGAAATTATATAAAAATAAGTTATTTCGAAAATTTTTATTTTGTTTGCGCTACTGATAATAATTGGATTAAACAAATGGTATAAGAAAGAGTCTCGAAATTTTGATAATAATAATGATAATGATCATGATAACGATAACGATAACGATAACGATAACGAACACGATAACGAACACGATAACGAACACGATAACGAACACGATAACGAACACGATGACGAACACGATGACGAACACGATAACGATGACGATGACGATGACGATTAATTATTATTATTATTATTATTATTATTATTATTATTATTATTATTATTATTATTATTATTATTATTATTATTATTATTATTATTATTATTATTATTATTATTATTATTATTATTATTATTATTATTATTATTATTATTATTATTATTATTATTATTATTATTATTATTATTATTATTATTATTATTATTATTATTATTGCAAATCTGTGTGATTCACAAAGTCGGGTTAAACTCCCGAAAATAAATAAAATTGCATGTATGATTATGTAACTTCAGTTTGTGTAAGACATGTGCAATGCTTTAAAAGACGCTTAAGATAATCTGGGTTAAAATAGGAACTATAGAATGTTATCGCTTATTTTAATGTATCCTTTCACATACAATATAGTCCCATCTATATCTATGCTTATTTGTACAAGTTAAAAAATATATTGTCTATGTATTTTCTAATGTTTTTTATTCTTTCCCTTCTCTATTATTATAGTATACTTTACATCACGTTTACCAAGCTCTATTGTTTAGCTGCTCAAAATTTTTTATTCAATCAACAGTGTAAAATTAATATTGTACCTCGTTATGTTAATATACGTAACAACACATTAGGAATATTTCATTAAATATATGTAAATTTACTTTTCTTAATGAAGAGGTTAGGTATTAGTTTTCAGTTAGGGATAATATCAAGCTCCACCTTAAATTATTGTATTCTGAGTTAAGGTTTTTATTCTATACAACGTGGAATTTGTTATTTTAGACTATTTAACTCATGCCCCAAATGGGAGTCAATAACCAATCACATTTCAATGATTTTTTATTTACAACCAATCACAGTCGTGTTTCGCCTAGAATTTACCTACTAAAAGTTTATCATAATAAAGAAAGCACCTCCTTTTTAACATTCTGATTAGGTCAATGCATTATTTTGCAGTCACCGACTCCCCAAGTAAAACGGCTACCAGATTGTTTATATAGTGCATGAATGTCAACACAAGGAGCATGCGGGAGTTAATATAAAAGCATTTGTAGCAATTGATTATACCACCAAGAAAAGAAACCACTGTTTGCACTTTCATAAATATTTTTTTCCCAGGTAATAACATCCCAGAAAAATACAATTGTCATAGGACATCAGAAATAAATTAATATACAGTTTCATGTGTTTCATTTTTTCTCCACTAGAGTGAATTCTTACAATATTGCGTTCCTTTAGCAATAAATAATATGATCTGGTTGCAGTGATAAACAAAAGAAGCAGATGAAGCGTACCAATCGCTTCTCATTTGTTTTCAAACATCGCCGTTTACATTAAATATATAAATATGTTTAAATAAATATATTTAAATAATGATTTGTGAGTAAACAGCTTAATTTTATTCGTTAAATAGTCCTAACAAATGCCACTCCTGATTTCCAAATTCTCTACATAAATTCACTCCTCACTTCGTGAGTCGTTAATTTATTGATAATATGGAAATCGCTCGAGGCATTACTTGTAATAACAAGGCTAGTTAACGCATGATGAATATTAGGAAGTTAGAACGATTATCCCCGGTAATCAATAATACTCATTTTAACCAATTAGATAATTCATCTATTACAAAAATATTATTTTTATTCACGAGTTAAAAATTACTCTAATACAGAGTTCTCTGCACAGGACAATTATTTGTTAGAAAAAGATTTAAAGTAGGAATATGAAACCAAGGTTGGCCCACAAATTGATCTTACTTTAGCGGTTGATTCAGAAATTGCTTGCCTTAAGAGTAAACAAGACGAACTGATAAGCATCAGATAACAGTCCAAATTGAACAAGTTTTGATTTCCTAGTAGTTTATAATCATTTATAAATTCAATTAATTAGACATTTACAGAAAATAATTAATCGAAATCATTTAGTTATTTCTAAATCCGACAAAGGGAATTCTACCGTAATTTTGGACAGAACTGTTTATAAACAGAAAGTTATAGACGTCATCTAAGGGATGGATTTTGTACGTCTTAATTTCGACACAACTGAAAAATTTACATTAGATTTAAAGGATACTATTAAAAAATCGTCTTATATTGAACAATTTAAAAATTGTTATAGGCCTACCCGGGAATCTATGATCTCCTTTTGTATGGTTTACCTAAATGGTACAGGTTGTTTTGTTCCTTACAATGATGACCCAACGTATAATTTAGCTAAGAGTCTTTACAATCTTTTAAGGGTCATGTCTTCTTTTCATCCTCTAAATACTTTCAAATAAAGTTTAAATTTAATTGGAAAATCAAATATATCAACATTCCTTACTATAAATAGTCTATGTTAAATTATGTATCAAATAGACCAGGGTTTCATTACAGAGAGCAGTCCAGCCGATCCGTAGAGTGTGACAAAGTTCCATTTTATCACCAATGCTATTTAATATATTCGTTGATGATATTGTAGACATAATGTTAAAAAAAGGTATTGAGACTCCGGAGATAAATGTTCTGTTGTATGCAGACGATTTAATTATCTGTTTCAAGGTAATCAAGGGGTTGCAAAGAGGACTTGACCGACTGAAAAATATACTCTAGAAATTGAGGATTGGCCGTAAATGTTAGTAAGACTAAAACAATTACCTTCAAAAATGGAACGGTCTATGGCAGAGCAGAGGAATGGAAATACAGAGATCAAGAACTTCAGAACGTGAAACTTTTGGAAATATTGATACGACGTTGAAAATGAACGGAAAGTGGAGAAATAATATTGATATAGAGTTTTTTTAAAGGAGGGGACAACTTAACAGTATACTCGGTGTCTAATAATCCAGTTAGCACGTTAGAAAAATGTATGGAGTGATGGTGAGGCTAGTAATGCACTATGGTAGTGAGATTTGGGTTTTTCAAAAAACGGAAATACTAAAAAAGGTATATACGATTTTTGTTTAATATATTTATATATTTAAGATCTTAATTATAAAACTTCTCCCGCGCCGTAGCCGAGCGGTTAAGGTAGGAAGTCTTGGCGTAGAGCTACGGGACTTGCGCTGGTTCGAGTCTCCATGGGGGAAGAAATTTTCTCATGGTATTTCGGCCAGTATGGGACCGGTGCGGACCTAGCATCGTGAGGCAATTGGGTAGCTACAATAAGTAGCGGCTCCAGGTTGAGGAACCAGCTATAACGGCTGGGGGACTCGACATGCTAACCACATGTCACCCCTACACTGGCTGTTGATCATCTACCACTGTGATTGACACATGTGGATGTGAAGGGCCAGCAGCCGGCTGGTAAAAGGGCAACCGCTGAAAAGTGGAAAGACCCTCAATCGGAATTATAAAACTTTTATCCGGTAAGTAAGTCGTCCTCAACTAAATTATTAAACTTCAGGTTAATCATATTGGAATAATTTGAAGTTTAATAATTTAATTGAGGACGACTGACTTACCAGGTAAAAATTGTATAATTAAGATCTTATTACATAACCTCAACGGTGCTTTAACATGAATTTCAAATGTGTTGATTTCTATATTTAGTAAGGCCGTTTCTAACTGTGCTATCTTACATGAATTTTGGTCATTTCAGGACGACGTAGATTGCAAGATTTCTGTACTCAAGTACTGGTTGCGGCTAATACAAGGTGAACAAACAAAGCTTTGAGCAATTTACTCAAAACGTTTAGGCAGACGAGGTAAGGAGAGGATTCCCAAATATTGGGATAGGTTGGGTATGGGAGAAAGGGAGCGAAAATCGGAAAAATATGTGGAGAAAAATAAGGAGGTCGTACTTTGATATAAACCAACAAGATATTTTCGATGATTGTATAGCAAAATATTCACTATAGTTACAAAGAGATCTAAAACAAGTTTGGGGAAAGAAATGATATATATATACTCACATAGGGTGTCCCAAAAAAAAAAAAAACGAAGTTTTACATTTCTAACGCGTACCCTCTTAATTTATTTGTATAATGTTAAAACAATTTTAAGTACAATTTGTTGTACATAAGCTCACTTGCTTCGAAACATGTCAGAACTTACTAAGGCAAACGCGAGCCAACAAGTCGATGTGCTTCTAATTATTTGCTATTTTGTTAGTAAACACATTGTTTTCAATCAGTCAACATGTAAGAGATATTACACTGTTCTAAAAAGAGTATTTTTAAGGGGACATGGTAGTCTGAGCATATGGTTGCTATGCAGCAGTGAAATCAAAACATGAAGGATTTTAAGTACATTTTCCTCAAAACCCCTTGTAGTATAGAAACATAATTTTCTGTGCTTATTATCATTATAATTAACAATATGCATGGCCAAAATAATTGTATTATCTCTATTGGTTCAATGGGAAAAAATATTTGCATTTGGAAAATAAAATTTTCTCAAAATGTTATTTTTAGATATTTAGGTACCATTTTCTCAAAACCTACTAGAGGTAGAAAGCTGAAATTTTGCATACTTCTAATCCACGTTTGTATGAATATTTGCTGCCACTTTCACAAACTTATAATAAAAATCATGGATTTTAGACTCTGAAAATAATGACAAAATAGTATTAATATTTATTTTCCAAATGCAAATAATTTTTCATAAGCAATGCCACGAGTGAATTTATCTAGAGAATTTGGAAATCAAGAGTGGCATTTGTTAGGACTATTTAACGAATAAAATTAAGCTGTTTACTTACAAATCTTTATTTAACTATAGTTATTTTAAAATATTTATATATTTAATGTAAACGACGATGTTTGAAAACAAATGAGAAACGATAGGTGCGCTTCATCTGCTTCCTTTGTTTATCACTGCAACCTGATCATATTATTTATTGCCAAAGGAACGCAATATTGTAAGAATGCTCTCTAGTGGAGAAAAAATGAAACATATCAAACTGTATATTAATACATTTCTGATGTCGTATGATGTAAATATGACAATTATATTTTTCTGGATTATTACCTGGGAAAAAATACATTTAAGTAAGTGCAAACAGTGGTTTCTTTTTTTGGTGGTATAATCAATTGCTACAAATGTTTTTATATATGTGTTGACATTAATGCATTATATATACAATATGGTAGCCGTATTTCTTGGTGAGTCAGTCACTGCAAAATAATGGCCAGACCTGTTCAGAATATTAAAAAGGAGGAGCTTTCTTTAATATGGTAATTATAACACTGATAAATATTTCGTGAAACACGACTCTGATTGGTTGTAAAACAGAAATCATTGAAACGTGATTGGTCATTGACTCCCATTTGGGGCATGAGTTAAATAGTCCCATTGAACCAATAGAGATAATCCAATTATTTTGCCCATGCATATTGTTAATTATAATGATAATAAGCACAGGAAATTATGATTCTATACTACAAGGAGGTTTCTGAGAAACATGTATCCGAAGTCCTTCATGTTAACAGCATATAAAAATATATATATATTTCAGATTTAATTTTTTTATAAATCAAGTATATAAGGTAGATATATAAACTGAACGCCAAAATATTCTCACATTTATTGTGTGCATGGTGTAAAATTTTCAGGCTTATTTATTTACAAGTTCATAAGAAATAGTAATTTGATTTCACTGCTGCGTAGTAACCATATGCTCAGACTACCATGTCCCCTTAATAAGGGACATGAAACATTAAACAACTGGTTCAAAACTTCTCTAACGGACAAGTTCTGTCAGTTTTCTTTTATAATATCCGTGAGGTGAATTTAACTGTAAATGAAAGCGCAAATCTGACTATTCGCGAGTGTATTTCTATTGGGTAAAGGCGCGTATACCTACCAAATCATCACCTAATTGTGTGAAGAAACTTGTAAAATTATATCAAGTTTGGAGGGACTTGCTTAAAAACACAAGACGTATTTAAACAGCATCGAAAAGAGTTTGTCAATAAGTTGGATAATTTGTTTGACATTTCCCACGTCACGCCGATGCGCTTCCATTACGTAAGATAAATGAAGATAGAATAATTTTGCAACAGAAACAACCAGACCGACCTGGTCACTTAGGTGGAGCAGACAATAAACTAACTGATAAAGAGAAAAGGACGCGCATCAGAACTAATAAAGAAGAAGAGCGGCGATCTAAATATTTATCCGCGGCAATTCTTTCGACATCATCTTAAAATCCGTTTCAAAATGACTAATCTTCAGATTCTAATGAAAACATAGATTTACAAGACGGTCTGTCAACTCAGATCGAGAGTACACAACCTGAAACAAGTAAAACACCGATGGAGGGGGGGGGGGAATCAGTCCAACATTAGTAGCAGCGCTAGACAGATATCAGTTAACATTCTTCAAGCTACTATTGAAGCTCTTGGATATAATACTGATGAATTTCCAGTAAGTAAATATTAAATTCAAAGTATTCATACGGAAAAACGAAAAGAGCACACGGAAGCCATAAAAGTTGATTTCCAAAACGAGGTACCTGGTGTTGTGACTATTCACTGGGACGGCAAACTGTTGCCTGTTTTAGATGCTCAATATCAAAAGAAGAACATCTTCCGATAATTATTTCATACGGAAGAAAGAACAACTTACTGCTGTGCCAAGGTTGGAAAACTCTTCTGGAAGCGAACAGGCGAAGGCAGTTTGGAACGCGATTATAGACTGAAATCTCGAAGACAAAGTACAACTTTTTTTTTTTTGTAACACTACAGCTTCAAACACAAGTCATATCAATGGAGCTTGTATACCACTTGTTTAAAAACTGAATAGAGAAATGCTTATTTTTTTGCTTGCCGCCACAACGTGTAGGAATTATTGTTGCAAAACGTGTTCGAAGTGCAATTTAGTCAAGTAACTATAAGTCCTGATACTCCACTCTTTAAAAAGATCTGAGTCCACTTTTGGCAGACGCTTTTTGGGTAAGTTTGTTAAATTGAAGATCAATTTCCATGCGATATCTGTAGTATTTTATGTTTTTCTCTCTGTGTGATTTGTGTACGTTATATGTTGTCAAAATAATAATAATAATAATAATAATAATAATAATAATAATAATAATAATAATAATGATAATAATCAGCATCAGGGATTAGACCTTAACGTCTGCTAGAATTGATCTGTCCATAATTTATTGGGTCTTCCAACATTTCTTCGTCCTAGTGGTTTTTAATGAAGAATCTGTTTCGGAATTCTATTGATCTGGTCCATTCATCCATCTCTGTATTGTGCAATTCTATCTAATAGTTTGAATATATTTAGTTCACTTCATATATTTTCATTTCTGGCGTTTCTATTCTTCGTTCCTTTTTTGGTTAAGACCCAATTTCCGATCCATATAGTAGTGTTGGAACCTCCATTGTTTTATAAAATTTTAAAAGTGTCGCCTTTCTACTTCCTTTGTGATTTCGTTTTATGGTGCCACGCATATAATTACATTTATTTATTTTATTTTTAATGCCTTCACTTTTTCTATATGACATATTGTATCCCAGGTAATTAAAATTGCTCACCTGTTCTATTGTTTTATTCTCTATTTGGATTTTTACTCTTAGTGGCTCATACCCTCGAAAAGCTAAAACTTTTGTGTTTTAGAGAAGGTATTTTCAAGTTTAATAACAATAATAATGATAATTATATGCAGTCCTACACAGGGTAAACCCAAACTCTAACGACAAACTTTGAAGGAGATATAAATTGGTTTGCACCACTTTGTACCTACCATGTTGTAGCACAGTTGGTGGAATCCTTCTGTGGGTTGTCCTGGGTTCGAATTCCGTTTACCTCGGATTAAAATTCTCTGCTCATGGGAACTAAGTAAAAACTAAAATGGTTTTCACTCGAAATAAAATCACTAAGTACATTTAAGAAAACATCTTCACCGTTTATATTAAAATATAGTTATCTTAGTGATTATGAAACTTGTATTCAACCTTTTCACTTTCGGTAATATTTGACCGTTATCAATAGGAAACTCAATTAGTATTTGGTGACTTAATCACACAACTTAGGTTATTCAACATATATTATTTTGAATTAAAATTCGCTGCACATCTATTTCTCACAAATATATTGTCAAATTATGCGCTACATTTCTTTTTATCATTTAATTTTACTTAATACTTTACAAGATATGTGCGGCTGTTACTGTATTGACTTGTCGCCATGACTGATTGTTGTGCACTGCTCAAATCATGATGAAGCTCCTTCCCAGAATTGAATATTCTTATTATGTCAATTCATATATGATTGGTTAATGAACCTGGCCATGACTACTATTGGCTGACTCACTACCAAATTACCCGATCACTTCAAAATATAAGGCAGTTACTATTTCAAACTCTTTCAAATTCGTAACTCATTTAGCAATTTTACAGAAACAAATAATATTGACAACATTAACTTATACCCAATCATATTTTTTATGATACAAAAATATTAATTTCTTCCATGTCCATGCTTATGTCATTTTAACTGATTTTTCCTTGTATATAAAAAAATATAATATTCAACATAGGCCTATATATATACATATATATATATATATATATATATATTAAGTCCACCGCAGTGGTATCGAGGTAGCGTGCTGCCTTGTCACGCAGCGGGTCTGGGTTCGATTCCCAATCGAAACAGGCTCCTGGGTGAGGTTTTTTCGGAGTTTTTCCTCACCTGTAAGACAAAAGTCAGGAAGATTAGGGCCCAACGGTCCCCGAAAATCATCCGGCCATCATCATCATCATCCTTATCATCATCATCATCATCGTCATCCTTCACCGGTGTGAAAAGCGACGGGAAGCTACCGCGCCTATAAGTCCCTAGTAAAGCTGCAAAGCATAGCATAAAAATGCTATGATTGCAGTGAAAGACCTGCCCTCGGGCAGAATTACTATGGATGGATGGATATATATTAAAATAAAATAACCCCTATTATTATTAAAAGACGGGTAAATATCCGGCTTTATCAGTCACACGTTTTTTAGTTATGTTTTCTGAGTGTTTTAATATAACGGACCATGGTTTCCTTCGGCTCATTACAGATTAATTTCATTGTTTTCACTTTATATGTGTCAAGCACGTTTGTGTTTGTTTACTCGGAATATGACTGATTACAAATTATACTGTTATACCGTTAAAAGTGAATGTTCAAAATGTCCACCATAATTATGATAATAAACTTCACAGCGACGCCTGATGGCTTGTCGCACACGATCTAGAATCCCACGATATTGGAATAATCGTCAGCGGCTGCTACAATCCTAGCAACCAGGTTCATACACGTTTTGAGGAGTTACGTATACCAAGGTATTAACATGACCCCAGAAGAAAAAGTTCTTGGGTCTCAGTTCAGGTGACATGGAACAGGACCACCAACGAATCCATCTTTACCAGAACTTTTCATCAAGTTATTCCCTAACATTCACTCCAGAATGTGATGGTTCCCAGTCATGTTGAAACCACATACGATTCCCAATTTTCAGAAAGGGCTTTAAACAAAACGAAAACAATTAGATTACTTGGTAATGAGCTACCAGAAACCATGAGTTTCTTATATTAAAGCGCTCCCTGTATAACTTGTGAAAGTTTGTCGGTAGAGCATGAATTCACTCTGTGATACTTATGATACTTTCAATTTATTGGAAAACCAAGACCAGAAAATACAAATTCTAAGAAGTCTACATTATTGTTACTATTATTGTTGTTATTACTGTTATTGTTAATGTTATTACTAGGGCTCGGATTTTATGTAGTATCAAATTAAGAAATATGCACATAAATATGTAACCAAATGTGAAATATGGAAATAAATATGTAATAAAGCAATTATATGTAAAATCCAAATGTTATTTCCTTGCTATAAAAAAGAATGCCACATAGTCAAATCTCTATGTTAATTTTTAATCAATTCACTTCTGCTACAAAGTACAGTACTAAAGTACAAGTGTCAACCATTCAAGCACTTAAACCACATTGGATCGGTGTCCACAATTAATTATAATATACTTTGCCAAAATGTTCTGTTGTCATGCACAGTCGTCTGTCTGACAATATGTATTTGTAAATTGAAAAAGATCGCTCAACTTCGTAAGAAGTCAACGGTGCATATTTTATAGAGAGGGATTGTGCTAGGAATAATATTCTCAGGGGGTTCTACATTTCACCATTAAATCAGCGAGAAAGAGTAACAAGAGTTGGGTATCCAGGGTTATTTTTTTAGCACAGACTGCAGTTTAGTGGGAACTACACCACCCACTTCGCCTAGGACAACACTGATCTTTTGATCTGCATCTTCCATTATTTCCACAGCTTCTTGGAGAGGCATATCTGAAGTTTCTAGTTCCTTGATCTGTTGGGAAGCCAGCTGAAGTGACTTGCGATGTATGAAACTGAACTGAGCACTTTAGAACTGTTGAATGCTAACAAGGATTCACTCAACACACAGCAGGATCAGAAGAAAAGTTCTCAATCACTGACTTCACAGCTTCGAAGTGCTTACTGTAGAAAATTACAGCTTCGATCCATGTTGTCCACCTTGTTATCACTGGCTCTGGAGGCAAAGGTACATCAAGTAGATGCTTCTTGTAGCATTGTACACGATAAGGACATTTTAAGAAAAACCTTCTTCGTTGTTGATATCAATGTATTTACTTCTGGGAATACATGTCTGTCTCTGCCACTCGATGCAATGCATGAGCCGTACATGTAACATGCACTAAGTTTGGATAAAATACAGTAAGTGGTTTCCCCGCTTAAAAGCGGGAACTGCATCTGTGCACATCGGTAGGACCCTCTCTTCTTTTACGCCATCTAGCCATAGTACCTCAAGTCCATCATTAATGAATCTAGCAATTGTTGAAATATTTGTTATCTCCAAAGGTTTACAATAAATTAAATAGGGTTTTGATGCGGCTTCAGAGTCCATCTTCCCACAATTAGATTAGCGATGAAACGGCCTGCAGCATCCGTCGTCTGATCAGCAGAAATCCATATAGGTGAGTTGTCTATATCAATCCTGATTTCTTGTAATATGTCAACATAACAAGAATCCAAGTAATTCTTCCTGGACTCGTCGGGAATGTTGCAGTTGCAGTATTTTTGTAAGAAATGTTTAAATTCAGGTACCTGAAGTTTGTTCCAGAGTATGTTCCCTGCAACCAACGCCATAAAAAGTTCTTTGTAAAATTCACTATTAGATGATGAAGGCTGTCTCTGCAACTGCGTAAGTAGTGCCGGTTTCTTTGAAGAAACTCGTTGCTTATTTTTAATATTGCTTCGTAAATGTTGTTCAATTTGAGATTTCATCGTACATCCAATACGTTTATCACAAGTTTGGCAGAGGAGAGTTTTACCATCAGTGATTAAAGCACTGTCAACATAAATCCACGTTTTTAGCTTTGAAGACAACGAACACAACCGGTGCCATGGTTAAATTAAATGCAACTGACTGTTATCAATTCTGAAACGTTTGATAACAATGAAGAAAAAATGTTTAAAACAAGTCATTGTTGTCCGCATCGAACTCGTACAATTTAGCTTCAAATCCAACGGAAATATATAGCTTTGACGACAATGCATGAGAAGCACAATAATAAAAATTACAATTACGATGATCTTGAAGAAGATTTCCGGGCTGTAGGCCGTGGTCTCGAGGCTTGAAGTTCCCCGACGTTTCGCCAGAGACTGCGTCTGGCATTCCTCAAGGGTTGTCTTGATAATGCCAGACGCAGTCTCTGGCAAAACGTCGGGGAACTTCAAGCCTCGGGACTACGGCCTAGAGCACGGAAATCTTCTTCAAAATCATCATACCAACTCCTGCCGTGAAAGCCCAAGTCAATACAAAAATTACAATTGTTTTTCCTTTCTTGCTATGTAACGAAAATTAATAGGATTGACGAAAATGTATAATAATTCCGCAAAAAATATTAAAATATGTAAAAGTATGTATTATAGCGTGAAATATGTATTATAGCTCGAAATATGTAAAAATATGTAATTTAAAACTTTGGAATAAGGGTCTTTTCAGTTTAATTTGTCGACATTTTGGCTTTTTTTATAACTACATACACACCAACAGAATATTTAATTACATAAAATCCGGGCTCTACTTATTACTATTATTGTTATTGTTACTACTGTTGTTATTGTTACTGTTATTACTATTATTGTTATTGTTAATGTTATTAGTGTTATTGTTACTACTGTTGTTATTATTACTATTACTACAATTATTGTTATTGTTACTACTATTGTTATTGTTAATGTTATTACTATTAATGTTATTGTTACTATTATTGTTATTTTTAATATTATTACTATTATTGTTACTGTTAATATTATTACTATTATTGTTATTGTTAATATTATTACTATAATTGTTATTGTTAATATATTACTATTATTGTTATTGTTAATATTATTACTATTATTGTTATTGTTAATATTATTACTATTATTGTTATTGTTAATATTATTACTATTATTGTTATTGTTAATATTATTACTATTATTGTTATTGTTAATATTATTACTATTATTGTTATTGTTAATAATATTATTATATTGTTATTGTTAATATTATTACTATTATTGTTATTGTTAATATTATTACTATTATTGTTATTGTTAATAGTATTACTATTATTGCTATTGTTACTACTGTTACTATTATTACAATTATTCTTATTGTTACTATTATTGTTATTGTTAATGTTACTACTATTATTGTTATTGATAATATTACTATTATTGTTAACGTTATTATAATTATTTTTATTGTAAATGTTTTTACTATTATTGTTATTGTTATCGTTATTACTATTATTGTTATTGATAATTTTATTACTATTATTGTTTTTATTATTGTTATTATTATTATCATCAATATTATTGTTATTATTATCAGTATTAATATGATTATATTATTTAATATATCAATAATAATAATAATAATAATAATAATAATTAAGCAAGATGTTCAAAATTAGACAAAATAAGAAATACTGTCATAAGAGAAAAAATGAATATTGGTTATTCAATAGTAGATTATATACGGTATAAGCAATTAAATTAGAATGGGCACATATGACGAATGCAAGAAGAAAGATTACCCAGGAAAACATTGGAATTGTGTCCACCTGGAAGAAGGAGGAGAAGAAAACCTCGAAACTCGTGGATGCAGGAAATAAGAACTGGAATGAGAGCAAGAGGACTGGAGGACATGGATTGGATCGAAAGAGACGACTGGAGAAGAAAAATAAAACTTTAGGCACTGAAAGATGTGTAAACATTAAAATTCTGTATATAAATAAATAAAATTATTATTAATAATGTGATTAGTACTATTATTATTATTATATTAGTAATATTATTATTATTATTATTATTATTATTATATTATTAATATTTGTTATTATTAATGTTATTACAATTATTTTTATTATAAATTTTATTACTATTATTGTTACTGTTAATATTATTACTATTATTGTTATTGTTACTATTGTTACTCTTATTACAATTATACTTATGTTAATATTATTGTTTATTGTTAATGTTATTACTATTATTGTTATTGTTAATATTATTACTATTATTGTTATTGTTAATGCTATTATAATTATTGTTATTATTATTACTATTATTGCTGTTGTTAATATTATTACTATTATTTTTATTGTTACTATTATTATCATTGTTAATGTTATTACTATTATTGTTATTGTTAATATTATTACTATTATTGTTATTGTTAATGCTATTATAATTATTGTTATTGTTATTACCATTATTGTTATTGTTAATATTATTACTATTATTTTTATTGTTACTATTATTGTTATTGTTAATGTTATTACTATTATTGTAATTGTTAATGTTATTACTATTATTGTTATTGTTAATGTTATTACTATTATTGTTATTGTTAATGTTATTACTATTATTGTTATTGTTTATATTATTACTATATTTTTATTGTTAATGCTATTTATAATTATTGTTATTGTTATTACTATTATTGTTATTGTTAATATTATTACTATTATTTTTATTGTTACTATTATTGTTATTGTTATGTTATTACTATTATTGTTATTGTTAATAATATTACTATTATTGTTATTGTTAATATTATTACTATTATTTTTATTGTTACTATTATTGTTATTGTTAATGTTATTACTATTATTGTTATTGTTAATAATATTACTATTATTGTTATTGTTAATATTATTACTATTATTTTTATTGTTACTATTATTGTTATTGTTAATGTTATTACTATTATTGTTATTGTTACTGTTATTACTATTATTGTTATTGTTAATATCATTATTGTTATTATTACTAGTATTGTTACTGTTAACGTTATTACTATTATTGTTGTTGTTAATGTTATTACTATTATTGTTATTGTTTTTATTATTGTTATGAATATTATTGTTATTATTATCAGTATTAATATTATTATATTATAATTAATAATAATATTATTAATAACATTAATATTATTAATAATCATTACTATATTATTAATATTATTATTGTCTTCATTTCTGTTAAACTAAGCATTCTCCCTTGAATACACACTCCAATAGTTAAAAGAACACAGAACAGGCTATATTAAAGAGATCTTCCTTTTTTAAGCGATCACACGTAATTTGCAGCGACATTTTTAAGTGCTGACTTCTAAGATAATTCTGGAATCCTCTTTTTATTGTAAATCTCATTATACGTCAACTCTGATACCATTTTTTATATTTGGTATCTCTCGTACCATGTTAAGACAGTTTATGCTCTAACATCTTTGTGTATTTTTTTTTCCTCACAGTCATCAAAACTGGATGAAGGAGTGCAAATAATCGCATTTTTCTCTTCAATAAAGAATTGTCAATCCAATAACGGCTATAAGTTACTATTCATATTATCATTTGCAGTGTTTCTCATCGTGAAATAGCTTATTTCCTTACGATTAAATCTTAATTTTATTGTTTTATTACAGACAAGTTTACAACATAACAACTGGTGTGACAGATCATCAATCATAGTTTAGACCAATTCTAATTATATCGGTTTCGAAACATAATGATTTCATATTCAGTAATTCCACGACTGCTAACGTTAACGGTCGTGGAATTATTGAAGATAAAACCAAAAGATTTTTGAAACCGGTCTAATTACAAGACAGGATACGAGTTGAGGCGATACAGAATTTATTTTAAATTTTAGGTCTATACTTTATTTAAGTCGATCTAATTGTGCCAAAAAATATGCTGGAACAATTTTATATTTATATTGATATATTTCATTCTGACATTGTCTAGAGAGACTCCTAAATAGGCCTAATTAAAATCCATCAAAATAATTTATTATTAGTTGGCTCTTACTGAAGCATTGTCTTGAAACGGCATTAGTTCAGATTTAATTTATGATGTTTCCAGGTTATATTGAGCAGCGATTTTTTCTAATTGAAAAGTGGTTGTATATTTTG
Source organism: Diploptera punctata (assembly GCA_030220185.1). Classification (NCBI taxonomy): domain Eukaryota; kingdom Metazoa; phylum Arthropoda; class Insecta; order Blattodea; family Blaberidae; genus Diploptera; species Diploptera punctata. The sequence goes on along the minus strand of JASPKZ010009353.1, from coordinate 995,336 downwards.
GTTGAGGACACCCGTGTAAATAACCGAAACAATCCTGAAATAAAAAAATGTGATTCTTAGTAAATATGACCATCAATGCCCGCGGTCATTTGCAAAACGGAGTGTCTGCATGTTTTTACTTCTCAACTTTAATATAAGCATTTTGTATGACGTCGTCAGTGTAGAAATTAAATAGATTCGATGAAAAGAGCACATTTGTCCCGTTACTTTGCTTATCTCTGTATTATTACTATATTGCCTGTGACTATTATTTTTATTATTTTTCTTTTCTCCACTTAATTTATCTTCTTTTTTTTCAGTCCGTTGTTCTCCATATTTTCCTTTAAGTCTGAAACTTAAATTTGAAGAGAAAAATATATGGCTAAATCGGGGTGTGAACCCAATATCTCTGGTTCTGTACACCAGTGCTTTAACGATTTAAGCTATTAGGCATCACGATTTAAACATAGATTTTTCTCTTATACTAATATGATTCCCGTGCGCCAGGTAGCAGTGAACATTTGTTCCACTAACGCCATCTAATGGTCTCTTAAATAAGAGCACTTTAAAATGGAAATCAACACATTACATTTCTAGCAAGTAAAGTTAATATTCGATATTTAATATTAAATGTATCACTTCTCACTCAATGAAAAATTAAATTTGAAGAGAAAACTGTATGCCTAAATCGGGATTTGAACCCAATATCTCTGGTTCTGTACACCAGTGCTTTAACGATTTAAGCTATTAGACACACGATTTAAACATAGATTTTTCTCTTATACTAATACGATTCCCGTGTGCCCATGTTTAAATCGTGATGCCTAATAACTTAAATAAAAAAAAATTTCAAGATGGCAGTGATTGGTAGTGAATGTGATGTTTATCGCTCCGCGGAAAATTATTTAAATTACATAATTAATGTCATGAATATGGACAAAAGAACAGACAGGAAAATGTTGTGAATTCTGCACAAATAGTAAAAGAAGTCTTGGTACAATTGAAGAATATAATAGATCAAAACAAAGAAGTGGCAAGAAACCCTGTGAATGAATATTCTTATGCTTATGCAACACAAAATATCTCTTACAAAGAACATACGAAAAATGTGGTTATTGTATCACCAAAATGTCCTCAAACTGTTGTGAATTCTGAACAAACACTTAACTTAGTGCAAGCAACTACTAAGAACAAATTAAGTGTGGATGTAAACGCTACAAAGGAAATAAAAAAATAACTGTGTGTTGGTTGAATTTGTCCGTCGCCGTGGCGTAGTCGGTAGAGTCCCTACCTTCCACACCGGCGACCCGGGTTCGATTTCCGGTGGGGTAGGGGATTTTAAATCTTCACCTTGGGTCTGGGTGTATGTCCTGTCCTTGTGTCTATATGTGAGAATGAAATAAAGTTAACAAAAAGGTAAAAACAATAAGGTAAAACAAAAGGGGAGAACAATGTAAACGAAAAGGAGACAAAAAAAAAGAAGAGGGAAATAACGATCCGAGATTGTCGAATACATAAAGGCTCGCGCCGTAGCCGAGTGGTTAAGGCAAGAAATCTTGGCGCATAACTACGGGATTTACGCTGGTTCCAGTCTCCATACAGGAACATTTAACAGTCCGTCGCCGTGGCGTAGTCGGTGGAGTCCCTACTTTCCACTCCGACGACCCGGGTTCGATTCCCGGCGGGGTAAGGAATTTTTAATCTCCACCTTGGGTCTTGGTGCGTGTCTTGTCCTTGTGTCTATGTGTGAAAATAACAGAAAGTTATCAAGAAGGTAAAACAAGAAGGAAGACAGTGCAAACGAAAAGAGGGGGGAAAAATTAAGGAGTGCAGCTGAATGTTTATCTTTTCAACAAACAATAAATCAAAGTAACGACAATCTAGTAGTAGCTATCCCGCAAAAATGCAACCCTAAAATCATAATTCATGGAATTGACGCTAATTTTCCTAAAGAAGAATTAGTGTCGCCCATTAATGAACAAAACCCACACGTTGCACAGTGCCTGCTGGATACTGGTTAGATCAAGACCAAACGGTTCATGATAATTTCAATAAATGGTCAGACACAGTTTGCAGTTCTAGAAGTGTCATCTAAGATGTATAGAGCCGTGATGAACAGTGGAAAGCTATACATAGGCTATAGCCGATGCACAGCGAAATACCATATTCATGTGATACGTTGCCATAAATGTTCGTGATTTGGACATATTGCAGCCGATTGCAGTTGGACATTATATTGCTCTCAATGTTCTGAAGAACACGAAGAAAAGAATTGCAACAACAACAAAAGAAAATATGTGAACTGTAAGACATTCAACCAACATATGACCTTCAGAAATAACTTTCGACCATATAATATAGATCTCCCTGCTACATCAAATGATTGTCCTGTACATAAGAGAATGATAAATATAGTAAACTCTAAAATAAATTATGGCTAACCTTACAACGTTTCAACAAAATCTGCACAAATCATTATTTCCAACACAAGAAATATTAGCAAATGCAGGTTTCTATTCAAATCATAATCCTTCTCCAGATGATCTTAAAATTTAATGTGTACGAGAACCAAATAAGAGGAGATAAGGTATTTGGTTTTCAAGCAGGTGCCGTCTACTCGCATTTTACGGACACACCAATAAGATCAGCAACAATTAGCAATAACAATGTAAGTATGTTGAAACTAACTCAATACTGCACTTCGGACTACGTAGTTGTCAGTATGAAATTCGGTGATGTAAATGCATGGCTCTGTAATTTATATTTAGATGGAGACATCATTATAGAAAATGCGCTTTCAGCACTGGATGAATTATGTACTGAAGTAGGAACAAGACCTATGTTAATAGTTGGTGATATAAATGTGAAACACAGTGCTTGGCATAGCTTGTGAATGATGAACGAGGATCAAAATTGTATGATTTCTGCTGCTCACACAATCTCACTGTTCTCAATAATAGTGATGTTCCAACATACAGCCCAAACAACTCACAAAGTCACCTTGACATAATTATTTTTATTTTATTTTAATCCATGTTTTATTTTAATCCATTAATATTAGCTAATATTAGAGACCACATCACCATTGTCTTTTGTTTAGTCTATATTTTTAATAATACTTTAAAATTGTAATAAGTAAAGTGATCCCACTACAGGCCTCAGGAGGCCCTTGGGGTAATAGGAGGTTAAGGCTCTCACTTTTTCTGGACAATCGGCACTTGATGTCAGCCGGATTGTCAGCCCTGCGTGATGGCCGCTTTTACCCCCAGAACAAGGGTCTGGCACTCATTTCCATTAGAGGCTGAGTCGACCCCACGGCCATAGTGTCGCCAAAAGGTTTGGGTCAGTTTAAATATCCTGACGCCACCGGGACTCGAACCTTCGACCTTCCGGCTTGTAGCGCAGTGCCTTAACCACTACGCTACGGCGTGCCCCATTTGTAATAAGTACGGTATGTAATTTCTGTATAATTTATCTAGTCGCTGGTTGACTGGAAGAGAAAACCTTATGGCCTTAACTCTGCCAGCTAAAATAAAGCATTATTATTATTATTATTATTATTATTATTATTATTATTATTATTATTATTATTATTATTGTTATTACTGGAAGACATGGAGTGGATGGATAGAGACGAATGGAGAAGAAAAAGAAAACTTTAGGCGCAGAAAGATGTGTAAACATTAAAAATCTGTATAAAATATTATTAGTAGTATTGTTCTTATTATTATTAATATTATTAATAGTATTGTTGTTATTATTATTAATGTGGAAAGCAATGGGAAGCTACCACGCCTACAATTCCCTAGTAAAGCTGCAAAGCATATCATGAATATGCTATGGTTGCAGTGAAAGATCTGCCCTCGGGCAGAATTACTATGGATGGATGGATTATTATTAGTATTATTAATAGTAGTGTCACAAATAAGGAAATTAGAAATATAATGGAAGTAGAAGAAGGCATAATTGAAAGAATTGAGAAGGAATTAAAGTGGTTAGGACATGATTTAAGGATGGAAGATGAGCGATGGCCAAAGCAACTATATCAATGGCATCCGACCAGAAGGAGGAAAAGAGGGAGACAGAAATTAACATGGAAGGAAAACATGAAGTCATTAATGCAAGCAAGAGGGCTAAGCATTGAAGATGCCCAAGATCGTAGTTTGGCACGGGAATACGGCAGTAGCTGTAAAAACCCGAGGATAGATTAATAGTATTGTTGTTATTATTATTAATAGTTTGTAATTATTATTAATATTATAAATAGTATGGTTATTATTATTATCATTATTATATTATTGTTATTATTATTATTATTATTATTATCATTATTATTATTATTATTATTATTATTATTATTATTATTATTATTATTATTATTATTATTATTATTATTATTATTATTATTATTATTATGACAGGCTGAAGGATATAAATAAAGCATTTCCAGTGCTATTAGTTTGCACCGTAACGGTTTTGATTTAACTTCATCTTCATATATCACTGTATTGCAAATATATACGTTATTTAAATATTTTAATTTTAGGTTTAGCTAATTCCAAAGGTTGAGGTTTGTTCTCGTGAATAGATTTTTGAAAAAAAATGTACAGATTTTCACCGATGTTATCTAGTAAACATCGGAAATGAGCAGAATGTGTGTATAATATATATATATATATATATATATATATATATGGTATGATAAGAAAAATAAATGCCTGGACGGGATTCGAACCCGGATCTCTGAGTCTGTACCTCAGCGTGATATTCATTACACTACCAGGCGAATCCAATTCAAACACTTATTTTTCTTATATATGTATTATACTCTCCATTATTACTAGATGTCGCGAGAACACTGTCTTCACTGCCATATATATATAAAGTACCAAGGACATTTTAGCACTGTTGAGTCATGGAGATTTGTGCATATATGTATATATAGGGTATCCGTTAATGCTCGAGAGGCCAAAATGTTTGTTATATCAGAATCAAACTTAGCATGTAACAATCCATTTAAAAAAAAGCAAGCTCGAGTTAGTTAACCTGCAGAATCGGACCATTAGGTAATAGAGGTTCACCTAAAATGAAACTTTAAAGATCGCTCTAGGTATCGAAATTTTCGATTTTTTGCAACGAAACTCTATATATGCTATTAAAATCAGACGAGAAAGGCATTCTGCAAACATCAGCGCATTCCGAATATTAGAAGTGTTGGTTTACCTGAAACCAAAAATAAAAAATCGCAATTTGTATTCAGTGCGGTACGACGTTTTTTTTTTAATTAAGCTGGCATTCAAATTGAGTTTCTCCACTTTAACAAAATAAGTAAGTATTCCGGAAACCAGCAACAGTGAACCACAAATTGGACTTTCTGAGGAATTCGCTTCGTTTATCCAGTTCCTACATGCATTCTTTAAAAAACATTTTATCACTTAGCATTCCAACAGTGGTGTTAGCGATCTTCTGTTATTTACACTATTTTATTAGCACCATCTTCTGACTGGCATGTTTATTAATATCGATCTTCAAATAAATAGGTAAAAACCATGACGGTATAAGTAATATTTAGATCAATCAGGGTTAAATTTGTTTAAACATTCGATGTACGTATGCATGCTAGAACCAACAGATCTGTGCCCTACAGCTCTGACATCGTTCTTAGAAAAGTACACGTCTATACTCACAACATTTCACAACACTCCCCCCCCCCCACTACGTCAAACAGAAGCCACGGTAACTTATCTAGTAGGGATGTTGCCAAACTTGCCCCAGTGCCATGACTCTTGAATATTGAATAATGTAAGTTTGGAGTCGAGCTGACAACATTGGAGTACAAGTTCAAGAGAAAGATAGAAAATAGAGAGAAATAGGAATGCGGAGATGGAAATGATTTGTCGAGGCAAAAAAGGAAGTAGGCTTTAGTTCGCATATCTTACGGGGACACAGATCCGTTGGTCAGACAATATCAAAGTAATGAAAACAGTTGTGTTCATCCGTCACCAGACAGCAGTAGTTGACAACATACACTTGTGTCTCTCTGCCAATCAAAAGTAGAACCCAGTAACATGCGATATCTGTATTTAACTTAATTTTCACAAAATGCCATTTATACCGTTATGGTTTTCACCCCATTCCATTTTAGGAATGTCATATATTTAATGTTTTTATCCAGAGAGAATTCAAGGAATTAGGACTCTAATGATATACATCATCTAATTAGCGTATTTTTATTCTTCTTCTTCTTCGGCTTTGCCACACTTATAGGTTTGCCGTCTTCAGTTTCCATTTATTTCAATCATTCCAATCTCCTTCTTCCAAATTCCTATCATCCGTTATAGTTCTGACATAAGTTTTTCATTTCCATCTTGGGCGTATTTTTGTATACGTGATAAATGGATTAATATTGTTAGGATAATCTATAGTAATACAAAAGCTAAAGTAAAAATAGAGAATAATTTAACAGAGTAATTCACAGTGAATGAAGGCCTTAAGCAGGGATGCAGTCCATCGCCAATTCTTTTTAACATTTATCTAGATCAAGTTCTTAATTTATGGTATAAAAATGTTCTGAAATGGGGCGTATTTTTATAAGAAATATAAAATTAATTGATTTTTTCGTCGATTTACTTAGACCTCGAGGTATAGAGGGTAGAATTCCATTAACTTGGTAAGCATTAATATAAATTTGATTTGAACAAATAGAACAGTAAAGATACATGACGGTGGTAAGACCTAATTTTCCTGAACGCTATGTTGAAGCATCAGAAAATAAAACAAATACAAAAATATTGTATTACTCCAAGGTTTTTCTTTTGTGGCTTTAAAAAAAGTAAACAATGTTTTTAAGAACTTTGACGACCAGGTATAAGTAATTTATCATCCACAACAATTAAGAGTATAATTTAAATCTAATTCACTGTTTGTAGAATCATGAAGAATATAAAGAGCATGGAATAATAATAATAATAATAATAATAATAATAATAATAATAATAATAATAATAATAATAATAATAATAACACTGATTAATGCAAGTTGAAAAAAAAATATTAGAAAAAATAGAAGAAAAAGTTTGGAATGTTATGGACAACTCATAAGAATGGAAGAAGAGAGAATACCAAAGAAGATCCTTAATTGGAAAGCTAATGGAAGAAGTGGAAGAGGCAGACCTAGAGAATGTTCGATAGCTGGAGTGAGGAGAAATATGGAAGTTAGAGATTTGAGGGAAGAAGATGCTTTAGACAGGAACCTCTGGCGACAAATCACCTTGGGTTCAAGGAGAAACACTGTATTGTGGAATATTCCTAATAAAAAATAATAATATAACGTAAATATTCACAGATTGTAAGGTGTAAATTTAGATCGACTCTTTGAAAACAGGAGAAGGCAAAAATAAAAGACAGAATTGTACTCACAACATGAAAGTGTACTACAAGGTAGCAGACGGTGCAGGTTGTATTCCATGGAGATTCACTGACTCCCTTTTGGTTTCCCGTTGTGTTGAACTCACAGTCGCATATTCTGAATGTCATAGGGCGTGGGCAGGTATTCAAACTGAAGCCGCATAGTTAACATATTATTTCTTAATACTTATACGTGTACGGCTTAAATTTTATGGATGAAAATTATTTTACAGCACATCACTTCTGGTCGCAGAAAACTTGAACGATTTGATGTACAAAATAGCTATTCCATTATACCGAAAGAGGATGGAGTGACTTAAAGGAGTCTGAGATTTAAATTGGATTTAGGAATACAACATACATAGTCTTATTTTTCAGAAGATTAAGAAAACTATAAACAAGAGTTTCATGGTAAAATAAATAATTATAAATAACCATGCAATCAAATGTATATTAATATATTCTTGTTTCCCTCAGCGAGACTTAGGCTCTCTCCCTCTACAGGGGAAAAATTCAACCACACTAATTACATTTGTTTTCGGACAGCTGTCAATGAGTGGCTTAGGGGTCAGCGTTCCACCTCACAGTGACATCTAGGAAACCAACATAGTACTAGGATGGGAATATTCGGTAAATTTTGCTTAGAGGCCTTTTTATTCAGGCTTAAGGATATTTTACGACATGGAAAATGTTCATTCTCGGGACCCACGGCTTAACGTCCCTCTCGGAGGACTTGCGGCTTGGTTTTTTCCACCCTAAAAATCAATCGACTCCGGCCGGGTTTGATCCCGCGACCCTCGGGACCAGAGGCAAGAAACATAACCACTAATCCACCGCGGCCGATATTATATAATTTAATCCACTTAAATTTAAATAAATCTAAGTCTAATCTATATCCTTATTATATAATCATTTAAAGAACAAAACAAGAAAATATACTAGATTCAAGTTTTATAAAACATTGGCATTTCCTGTATTACTATACGGGAGAAACTTGGATAATTACCAAAAAAATAGAAAGTAAAATACAAAGTGTAGAAAGAACTTCTTTAGAAGAACAAAAGGATGTACAAGATTGGATAAAGAATGAAGATATAAGAATAAAGTTAAATATATATCCACTGAATGATAAAATCAAGGAATATAGAGATAAATGGTTTAGACATGTAGAAAGAATGAATGTGACAAGATTATCAAAAAGCAGCATTTAACTACAAGCCAAGAGGTTCAAGATATGCAGGAAGGCCAGTGAAAAGATGGACAGAACAACTGTGATGTGGAGCAGTAAATTTGCCTAGCACGTGAAGTGAAGAAGAACAACAACAAGATATAATAATTCATATATTGTTTGGAATAACCGGTCAATATAAACGCTGTAACACATATATACTCATTAGACAAACACACGCATAGAAACAAAACATTGTATCCATCTGCCAAACGCTACTATCCGACTGACTTGTTTCTGGATATGAAGACGGCAGCTGATTGCTGCATCAAATATCACCTTGACACACTATCTTGAGAATATTTCAGAAATAAATATTATATTCACAATTACACAACAGTAGGTTATCGTATTGGCATTATTTCAAACCCCATTAAATATGAATCAGTGACGACAAGCCAGTGAGTCGATAAGAACACAGAACCAGAAGATTCAGTCAGCAATGGAAAAAAGAAGATCCGTTACTAGAAAAATACATAAAACAAAAAATATGTATGTATTTACTGCGAGGCATCAATCGCAAATTTTGCATCCTCCCTCAATCTGAAGATTACATCCTATGCATGATCAGCTGACGAAATATGTGCAATTAATTACAGAAGATTCTTTTTTAAAACACAACAGATCACTGCAGAACTCGGTCAAAGATCAGAAACCAAAACATGTAACTTCTGCCTTGCTAAATCTTGCAGAGACAAAACGAAGATATAAAAATGACAAAATACCAATAATTCTACCTCAACAGCTAGCAGTAGAACTGAAATTTAGCGCAAATGTACACCTTGCACTATTCTAGAAACACAACACATAAGCTGTACTGAGAAAGAACACTCTGCACTTACAAAACGGAACATTACAAGTTACTAGATGTAACACTAACCGATACATAATATCACAAAACAACTTATTTGATTGATGCAACTATCTTAATTGATGTAACACAATTTTTTTTACAAACACGCGCAGAGAACGTGACGAGTCACGACAAAGCCACATTAGGACCAGCAGCATCAACCATCATATTGGATGTTGTAGCGAATAGTGACCTGCTGAAGATGGAACGGATGTTCTGAAAGGCCTACAGGCATAAAGATTACATATTTTATAAGTTGGGGACGACGGATTTTATCTATGAAGGCATATTTTAACTTATTTTATTTTATGACTCCCCACCTCAACGGTTTTAAAAATGAATTTTATTAGTATTGAAACTGATAAAAGTAATAATTGTACCCAGTTCTCAGCTGCTTGAGTTCCTATGCCTAATTTAACATACTCTACTGATGGAGATAAAAATTAAATTGTACCTGTTGGTAGGTGCCGTCGTCCTCAACTTTGTTAAAATATTGTATATAAAATTAACTGGAGCGCTTTCGGAAGTTATCTTCCATATTCTGCAGGTTGAGCTTCTGCTACACGTTGTTGCTGTGTACGGTGATGTATACTCCAACTGTTTGTAGCAGCAACTGACTTGTTAATTTTGTATACAATATTTTAACAAAGTTGAGGACGGCGGTACCTACCATCAGGTACAATTTAATTTTTAACTTCCATCATATGACTTCACCTCAACGGAATTTGATATGAATTTTACTAGTATTGATACTCTACTGAACTTAGATAAATTGGATTGCAAATGGCAATTGTTATTTATAGGCCTACTTGTTTTCTTGTAAGACAATTTCTAAATATAAGACAAGGCGCAACATTATAGCTAAAACTCCAAGAATTGAACTGAATTAAATTCAAAGTGGTCAATTTTTATCCTTATAGATGGTTATATTTTGGGGATCATGATGAAGAAAATAATAATAATAATAATAATAATAATAATAATAATAATAATAATAATAATAATAATAATAATAATATTTTTATTTAGATATAGATTTTTAATGTTTACACATCTTTCTGTGCCTAAAGATTTATTTTCCTTCTAAACTCGTCTCTATCCATCCACTCCATGTCCTCCAGTCCTCTTGTTCTCATTCCAGTTCTTATTTCTTGAATCCACGAGTTTCGAATCCTTCCTTTCCTTGTTCTTCCAGGTGGACACCATTCCAATGTTTTTTCTGGGTAACCTTTCTTCTTGCATTCGTCGTACCTGCCCATAACAATTTAATTGTTTATATCTTATATAGCCTACTATTGAATATCTAATATTCCTCGTATGACAGTATTTATTTTTATTTCTAATTTTGAACATCTTGCTGATCTCCTTATGAAATTCATTTCCATGGATATAAGTTTTTGTTGAATTTCCAATCTTCAGCTCCATATGTGACAGTACTTCTCACTATTGAATTATATATTTGTAACTTATTTTTTCTGGTTATATGTCTGTTCCATAAGACTCCATTCATCATTGCTGTTATTGCTGTTATCGAATTCGTCCAATAATTTTCTGCATAAACTCCATGCCTTCATATTCTTGAGCAATTATTATGTGACCATCCCCAAATAATAGTGTATATATGGTATATGTTATAATGATAACGATAATAATAATAACGATAATAATACTTACTTACTTACTTACTTACTCACTGGCACTATCGAACCCGAAGGTTCATGGCCGCGCGGACATAAGCTCTCCATACATCCCTATCCTGAGCTAATGCTTTCCAATCATTCCCTGTATAATCTACTTCCCTCAAATCATAGTTAATGTTGTTCTCCCACCTCATTCTTGGCCTACCAACTGGGCGCTTTCCCTCTGGCTTTCCTACAAGAAGCTTCCATGCACGTCTTTCATTCCCCATACGTGCAACATGTCCTGCCCATCGCAGTCTACGAGACTTAACTGTTCTTATTATATCTGGCTTCCTATAAAGACCATGTAGTTCATTGTTATGTAGTCTTCTCCATTCACCTGTCTGTTCATCTCTCTTTGGTCCAAAAATTTTCCTAAGAACTTTATTCTCAAATACTCGTAATCTCCTTTCCTCCCTTAAAGTAAGAGTCCATGTTTCGCACCCATATAATATAACTGGTAGAATAATAGTTTTATATATTTTCAGCTTAACGTTTTTTGAAAGGAGTTGGGACATCAAAAGTCTCTGCAATGCATAATAGCAAGCATTTCCAGAATTGAATAACGATAATAATAGTGATAATAATAATAATCTTCTTCTTCTTCTTCTTCCTTTCCAGGATTAAGTTAATGCGACCTGTTTCGGTCTCAAATCCATCGTTTCCTTGGCCGTCCCAAAGATCTTTTTCCATGTGGTTTGTAGGCGTTGATCTTTTTGGGTAATCTTGTATTGTCCATTCTGTCTAAATGTTCTTTCCATCGGTATTCGTACTCTTATAGTTTATCGACTATTGAAAATATCTCCAGTTAATTTCTTATTGATTCATTGTGTAATATATCCATGCGTGTACATCCTTTTGAGGATCATAAAAAAGTTTATTTCAGTGGCTTGAATGTGTGAGACTGTTTTTACAGTGGAGGAAATTGGTATAATGCCACTTATTAAATGGGTTTACACAAGTTTATTTACTCTTTCTTTGGCATTTTTCTATATTAACTGAGGAGGTGAATAAAACACACACAAATAATGTCAAAATTAATGATCCATTTCCGTCCAAAAAAGTACATGAAAACTGAAACCACACTCACATATGGGTGGAAATTAGTATAAAGGCACTTCGTGTATTTCACAGATTAAACCTAAAAGACTGAGCGCAAAGTTTACAACAAAGTTCTAAAATTTAGTTGAACCTCCATTGTTGTTAATTACTTGGAAGGTTCTCTTTGGCATTGACTTGATGAGGGTGTTTATTTCTTCCACTGAGATTGAAGCCCACTCTTCCTGAATAATATTTTTCTGCTCAGTCACTGTCCCAAACTGCCGTCCATTGCGATGTACTCGCCTTGCAGGATCCCCCATAAGTTCTCAATCGGGTTTAAATCAGGACTTCTGACTGGCCACGTCAAAAGTGGTATTTCTTTCTTCCTGAACCACTCCTTTGATTTAGCAGACACGTGAATGGAAGCATTATCTGGCTGAAAAATTAGATCTTCGCCAAATTCCTCATACATTCGTATCAATTAGGACTCCAGAAGCTCCTCAGTGTAGGACTCAGAATTCATCTTGGTGCGTACCATGCTATTTTTGATCTTCCTTTAAAGCAGAATGCTGCCCAAATCATAACGCCTCCACCACCGAAGTTTCTACTCATTCTAACTTGCTCTTCAGTACGGAGGTCGTTCCAGTAATACTGAAGGCCATCAGGCCCGTCCAGATTAAACTTCTTCTCATCACTGAACATTACTTTATTCCATCCTGAGGTCCAGGACATGTGTTCTTCAGCAAAAGTCATTCTAGCTTTCTTATATGCATTGTTCAGAGGTAGTTTACTAATACTTTTTTTTGAATTTTAGGTTCTTGTCTTCTGACAGAATTTGTCTTAGTCGTCTGGCTGTTAATGACAATTTCAAATCAGCCTGGATTTGAGAAGAAAACATATTCTTACCTTTTGCTTTACGTAAAATGATATGTTTAGTGCGCTGAGACAATTTTCTTGTCCGTCCATATTTCCCGTTTTTTTTCATATTGTGAGCCCAGTTTGACAAAATTATCAATGACACATCTTGAAGCCCCAATTTCGTAGGTATTTGTCTATTGGAAAGGCCCATCTCCTTGAAGGCACTACTCTTGATTTCTCTTTATTTGATAGATGCTTTCCACGTGGCATTGTACGCACTGCTGACTTGTAACTGATGAACGATGCTCACAGACACGTCGTCTCCATATAATTGCAGTGTTTTGTTTACATTTATGTCTCTGTAAGAGCCAGAAGTTGACCTGCCTTTATACTGATTTCCACCCCTAGGACAGCATTTTCTTAGATTTTACGTATTATTTACATATATAATAAATACAAAATAAGGAGACATGTATGAAATTATGTCGAAGATAATTATATGTAATCTATGACACACATACGGTATTTGCATAAATATTTCAGGTTGTTTTACTACTAAAAGTTAGTGGCTTTATACCAATTTCTTCCACTGTACTGAAGATGGAGGGTGAATGGCGAGTTTCTGGCGCCATAAAACCAGATGCTCGGGGCAGACAGAGCTCTATAGCCTTGTAAGGCAGTCTGTCTAGGAGAAAGACAACTCCGAAATTAAACTGTGGTCCTCCAGGTTGGGGGTTTTGCGGTTGGGCTGGTAACCCACCCAAGTAAAAAAAAATATCACTCAGAAGTCTCAAGTGTGAATACGAAACCCGGACAGATTCAATGATAATAATATTATTTTTATTTATTTATTTTAATGCAATGGCGTTTGACAATTGAATAGGTACCTCAGAAACATATCTAACCCATAAACTGCTACTCATGACTAACTTCTTCCGCCATTTTGTTACACATAGATCACCATTCGCTTGAAAGCCAACTTTTAAAAATAAATACAACAAGTCTGGAAAGAGTATGGATAGTTTTACAAGTACCGTGCCATGATATTTCCGGATATATCAGTAATCCACTGAAAACTAAACTATCTAATTTTTGTTGATTAGTTCTATTTTCGGGGAAACTATTTAATTGTCATTACCCTACAACGACTGGAGAAAACAAACAGTAACAAGAAATTTATAAAAGATTCATCATCTTTTCCCTAGCTTCCCAGTAGGCCTGAATGACGATCTCACATCCATCTTTAACTGGTCTTCAAGTATCGGTCTATATCTAAATCCCAAGTCACAAGTAATTCTAATGGGACAACAAAGACTGCTTACAACCTTTGACATTTCTACACTTCCAAACATTACTATAAATAATATAATTATCCCTTATTCTTCTTCAATAATAGATCTTGAACTACATATGGACGCAAATTTAACCTGGTAAATACAAGTGAAACACATATGTAAAAAGACTTTCCCATCTTACATTATCTTAGACGTTTAAAGAATTTTCTCCCAGTTTCGTTAAAACAAATCCTTGTGCAGAATCTTGTGATGCCACACTTCGATTATTGTGACATTATATATAATGATCTAAACTCTGACTTGTCGCAAGACTGCAGCGTGTTCATAATGCTTGCGTTCGATTCATTTTCAATATCCGCCGTTATGACCATATTTCCGAACACTTTAATAAACTCTCTTGGCTCCGTCTTACTGACAGACGTAAATTGCACTCTCTTTCGCTACTTTTCAAGCTTCTGCATTCCTACACTCCTACTTACCTGGCGTCCAGATTTGAGAAGTTACCCTGTTACCACAATATTGATACTAGATCACAAGATAGCAGTCTGCTAACAATTCCTCTTCATAGCACTTCCTCTTATTCTACTTCCTTCACAGTAGCCTCTGCCCGCTCCTGGAATCTCCTTCATCAAGATATCAGTATTGCCGCACACTTGGCACTTTTAAGTCACGCTTATACAGTTACCTGTTGTCTAATAATTAATTTTTCTCTATTTATTTAATTTTATACTATGTCTTTAATAATCTTTTCCTCGTTTTTTATATATCTTGTACATATTATATATTTAATTCGTTAAATTTAGAGAAAATCAAAATACATTATAAATATTAATTGTATTGTATTGTATTTATAACATGTAATCATTTATGTACAATGTAATTTAGATGTAAGACTATTTTTTTTTGTATTTTTTAAAACCTGGTTGAGTGGCAGACAAGGCTTTAAGGCCTTAACTCTGCCAGGTAAAAGAAAGCTATTATTATTATTATCATTATTATTATTATTATTATTATTATTATTATTATTATTATTATTATTATTATTTTATGTCCACCAAATGTTTGGTTGAGGGATGGGCAAATTCAGATGTGATCAGCGTCGATAAATTTCATAGTGTTGCAATAATAATAATAATAATAATAATAATAATAATAATAAAAATAAAAATAAAACAATTCACGAACACAATGTATACTTAAAAAAAGAGAGTTTATTTTGCGGTCACATCTGATGAACTTTGAGATATTATATCGAAACCAGGTGTTTTCATAATAGCTCCTTCTAATAGTTTTATCACAACTATTTATCTTATCTTAATAGTGTATAGTGTTTGGTGCACTTTTCATGTCTGATATTTTTTTTCTAGAACTCTCCATACTTGACTCTGAAGTCTAATAGCTACTTTTTAATAAACGCTAATTCACTATTCAATTTATTTTCCTTCTTTCTTGTGAACTGAATTTCGTTTCAATACATCAGCGTTCAGTTTAATAAAGAAACTGTCAATCAGAATTGACACGTAGTGTAGAAAAATGGTATTTCACATCAAGGAGCAGGGAAACAGTTTAAAATATATAACGTATTAATCTCATAATGATTTATTTAGTTAAACCTATTTGTAGACTATATACAGAGTGTTGCAAAAAAGCACCGACAATGGAGGTGAGGTAGTATGTTGAGATATGTTGATCATTTTTAATAAGGTACTAATGTCCGGAAATGATGCGTTTTCACACTGTGGCTAGTTCATTATGTCTCAAGATCAGTGTTAGTTTGTAGGATTTGAAGACTCGTTACTTGACAACACCTCACAGGTACGGAACCTATGATACCTGGCTTCGCAACGGAATGTGGCTGCAACACGACGGAGCTGCAGCTCACTTCGATGTAATGTGAGGAGACGTTTGGATACCACGTATCCAGTCGATGAAATGGAAGAAGTGGACCAGTCCGTTGGCTTCCGAGATCACATGATCTTAACCCTCTCGACTACTTTTTGAGGAGCGACATGGAACAGTCTGTTTATCAGACTCCAATAGAGTCACGTATGAATCTTATAGCCTGCATCCACGCTGCTACAGAAATAATTCAAACGAGGACAGGTGTATTTGAACCTGTGCGCCTATCACTACATCGCCGATGTACGCTCTATAATGAGATGGGAGGTGGATATTTTGAAAACTTGATGTGACTGTGACAGCATTGTCAAGTATTGAATCTTGAAATCCAACTAACGGAACTCTTGAAAAGTTAGCTACTCATAGTGTGAAAACGCATCATTTCCGGACATTGAAACCTTATTAAAAATTATCAACATATCTCAATATACTACCTCACCTCCACTGTCAGTGTTTTTTTGCCATACCCTGTGTATATATATATATATATATATATATATATATATATATGCACTTCAACGATGTAATGTGGAAATATGATAAATATATCTAGAATAGATCAGATTTTTACTATGAGACAATATATGCCACTGTTGATCAACTATATGTAGACTTCAAAAAGAACACGATTAAATTAAGAGGTAGAAATTATAGAGTATCCTGTTGGAGTTGGGAATTCCCAAAAAGTTAGACTTATTCGAACATGTCTAAATGTCACAAAGAATAAGATGCATGTACGCAAATAGTTTTCAGATTATTCTGAAATTCACAATGGGTTAAAGCAAGGAGATGCACTATGCCCTCTACTATTCAATTTTGTACTGGACCATGCCATCAAATCTTTAAGAGGATGAAATCTTACAACTCAATGGTATTTATAAGCTTGTAGCTTATGCTAATGATGTAATGATATTAGGCGATAGCAAGGAGATACTAAGGGCCAACACGCACACACTATTAACACTAAAAAATGGGATTAGAAGAAGACACATAAAAATGCGTTACCTAATGGAAATGGGCAGTTATTGGCACATGATGGAAATTTTTGAAGAAGTGACTGAATTCAAACACCAAGGAAAAATAATTACAGATACGAATGAGGTGCACAAAAAAAAATAAACATGGCTCAATTCTAGAAATGCGTGTTATATGCATTACAGAGATTCTTGTCGTCCCAACTCCTTTAAAAAAAACGTTAAACTGAAAATATATAAAACTGTTATTCTACCAGTTATATTATATGGATGTGAAACATCGACTCTTATTTTAAGGGGAGGAGAAAAGTTACGAGTATTTGAGAATAAAGTTGTTAGTAAAATTTTGGACCAAAACAAATGAACAGACAGGCGAATGGGGAAAGAGAGCATGGACACTCATACTAGGAAAATCGGAGAGAAAGCGCCAAGTAGGAAGACCAAGAACGAGGTGGGAGAATAACATTAACCGTTATTTGAGAGAAGAATATTCAGGATAGGGAAGTAAGTAAATATGTCTACCCGACCATGAACTTACGTGTTCATATTGTCATTGTGTTAATTACACATAAACTTGCAATAAATCATATAATTTATGCATAAAAATGCATTCACCATAATCAGCAGTCGATGCTATAAGTGATCTCTGCGAAGATGAAGTTCAGGGCCTAAATCTAAACAAGACCACTTGCAATTAAAAATGGCTACCGAACGTCAAGTTACTTTAACTGTTGGCAATCCCATCATTAATATTTTTCCGATCAAATTTACATTTCGTATATTTGAATTTGAAATCGACCTACTGTTAAATTATTTCTAAATCTGTTTGTAGATAATAACATCTCCACATTCATAACAATCCAATATTAAAAGTAGGACAGAGTCAGGTATACTTCCGAAGATAGCTTTGCACTACACCTGTACAAATAAATAATCTGTTTAATTTAATGATTATCTTTGTGTTGGAAATAGTTCATTCACACAGAACTGCCCAGCATACGTAAATCATTATCTACTATCTGATTATCCGACGATGCCCGGGAATCTACTTATCCCAATCTTCTAGGCATCAGTGAGCTAAAAGGCAAAAGTGGTTATTGTGAGTTATCCGTAAAACATAAGACTTGCTGTTTTGGGCTTTTTCTTTTTTTTTTTTTTTGTAGAAGGTTTTAGATATTCATTTCTGTGTACATTAATTTGGTGTATTTATTACGGTTTAGGCAGCGTAAGTAATTTAAACGTTGAAAAAGCGAATTTGTAGTGCACCGATCCACGATTATTTTAGCTCCGGGCCTACACATGTACGGTAATGTGTTACATACGTTAATTGTCCCAAAAAAAACTAAATGATCGTAGAAACCACATTCAAATATGTTTTGAGTCTACAATGCACAAAGAGACTCACACATCCCCGAGCCAGTCGGAATATTACGCACTTAAAAAATGGAACATGTAATTAAATAAAACAGCATTGAAACAACATATTTTAGATTATAAAAAGCCTTATTCATTAGGCCACGAGTTACTTCTTCCAGAAATTATCTCCAATTGACGATTTGTTTTTATTTTCAGGGTTATATGTTCAAAATCATTCAATATGTTAAAGAGTCTTTATACAAGCACGTTAAACAAATATCGTTGCATCGTATCATTAGAGTGGATATAGGTTATAATTTTAATTCGAACATAGGTTCGTTTTTCATTTACATCGATTAAAATGAGCACAGAAAACATTTTCAAAGTTTTTTTAGACTTTTTTAAAGAAATTGAGAATAGCTTACCTCTAAAAACTTTGAATATTGTTGATATTCTGTCCAAGTTCTTCTATATATATATATATATATATATATATATATATATATATTCCTTTAAGCTTTAATAGCATGCTACTTAGACCTACTTTCTTAACTTGAATAAAATAGTCATCTAGGGTTGTTTCAATACACGTTACAGAAACTAACGTAAACTGGATTATTACCGAACAGCTGAATGTTGCAAAATAAAGATCAAGCAAACAAAACAGCAAACATCTCTCGAAGCAGATCACAATACCGACTGAGCAAGTAAACATCAGCACGACCCTCTCTAACAATCCGTTGTTGGGACATTCCATGAAAATATGGACATAAGTTTGAAAAAATTATACAATAGAGGGAAGTTTATTTATATTTCATATTATTGCTGACTCATTGTATTTTGTTGCGAGCAGTTTATTTCTCCCTGTAGTATATATATATATATATATATATATATGAGCCATTTTCTTTGTAACAACTTATAGGCCTAGAAGAATTCCACAGAAGAAATTTACAGTGAATTGCAAGTCAAGAGAAGTAATTATTTTTCAATAAATCATCACTATTTTTTATTAAAATTCAAAGCTTATGAGTCAATTTAATGATATGATTGCCATTTTAATTTTAATTTAATATTTGATCCTCATTAAATTATGTTGTTTTAAACATAACCTCCTCTTGTAACGTGAGTTACCAAAATACAATATTTTTTTAAAAATTCTGCCTTTTCAAATATGAATAAAAGGATCGTACTTAATTTTCTGCTTACTGCGCGTGTGACTAAGTAAAATATCACTAACGATAATTTCTAGTACAAGCATCAACAATTTATCACGGTCATTAAATATTGTAACGTGAGTTACTGGCATTATCACAGACTACTGGTAATACATTTATAGGTGTCATTATATATTATAAAGTATGCTAATTTCCAGACAATTATTATAACATTTCACATAGGCCTACTGGCTAACATGTAACACGTTTAGAGATTAAGACGCCCATTAAAATATCATACATTAATCAATAGTAGACGATTCATGAATTTATTTAGTTGTTATTTATTTTTTTACATATGCCTCTCATAGCAGCTGAAAAAATGAGGAGGAGAAGGCAGATATTGAAAGAAGAAGGGAGATATGATGATTATAAGAAAAATATAGGGAAAATCTTAAGAATAGCAGGAGAAAAGAGCAAGAAAAAGAGCAGTTACTGCCAAAAAGTGTCCAAAAGAAAATTTGCATGGAAAGGAGAGCGAAGAGTTGCTAAACATAGAAGACTTAAATAAGAAAGAGAACAAAATCATACTACTCCTAAACAATCAAAATTCTGGAAAGAAACATTGCAAAAAATCCACCTTACATGACAATTGATGGGATTGGAGGTTCCATAAAGAGACAAGTATGGAAGCCATAAAAAAAAAACATTTGGTGACAAATTTGTTAAAGCCTGCTATCCAACAACTAAAATAAACGTAATGTAAGTTACAGATGAAGATATTTCTCACCGAAACAAATTTTTAAGTTAACATCAATAATTAAGGACTCCAAAACTGCAATAGGCAAGCATGCACTGTATAAATATTGAGGATCGTAATGTCATTAGATATACCACGACCAAACAATTTCTACAGACAAAACAAAGACCAAAGAGGCAAAAAGGGAAGTAAGAAAAAAATCTGTAAGTTAATGACTGGGTAGAAGTTAAGTATGATGGAATTAGATTTGTAAGAACTATAACTGAAATAGCTGGCGAAGAGTATAAAATTAACGTAATGGTAAGAGAAGGTAAATTCTGGAAGTGACCTAAATTCAAAGATGAGCTATTATTTTACAAAAGAATATTTTATGTATTAAGAGTAAATACTCGAGGACATTTCAAGTTCTAGTGGACTAAGTAACGTGTGTTACTTTCAAGTTCTAGTGGACCAAGTAACGTGAGTTACTTTCAAGTAACGTCAGTTACCTCAAACATTGTTCTTTTTTAAATAATATTTTTGTTAAATGTCATTTGTGATGTCTTCTTCTTCTTCTTCTTCCTTCCAAGTATTAGGCCAAGACCTGTTACGATCCTATAGAAAATTTTCCCTCCAGCGTTTCATAGGACGGCCCAGTGATCTTCGTCCTCTTGGTATATAATTATAAACAGCTTTGGGGATCCGATTTGAACTCATTCTTTCAAGATGGTGTTTACAATTTAGTTGGTACTGTTTAATATATTCCAAAATTGGCGTAGTCTTCAGTTCTTTTATGATATCGGTGTTCCTTTTTCCGATCCCATCTGGTGTAACACGCTGTTCTGCGCATGAATCTCATTTCACAAGCCGTTATTCTGCTTTCATGTTGCCTTTTTAGAGTCCATGCTTCACTACCATAGGTCAACACTGGTCTAGCCAAAGTGTTATATAAACGTAATCTGGTGTTTTTTGTATAAGGGATGGTTTCATAACTTGATTAATAATTCCTAAACTTTTATTATAACAAGTAATTTTTTCAGGGATATCCTTTTCATCCCAGATAGAGAGATAATATCCAAGATATTTAAATTGATTATATCTCTCTAAAATTTTATTCTGGAGACAGATTTTACTTTGTATGGGTTCCTTCCCATGAAATGCCATAATGTTTGTTTTGTTAATTGATATTTCCATATTAAATTTGGCAGCTATTTTTTGTAAATTATAAATTGATCGTTGCGAATCATTTTCGGAAAGTGATGTTTTCTCCTTGTATATTACACTTTTGTTCATAACATTGGTAAAAGTCAAATTTCTTCCAAACTTAACAGAGCAGAAATTTGTAAAATTGAAGAATGTGACGAAAATGTTGTCCAAAAAGTGTAACGTGAGTTACTGATCTTCTTCTTCTTCTTCTTCCGAATGCAGTATTGGGTGATGATGCCCGTTCTGCGACTACAAAAACTGATCTTTCCATCGGTTGAAGGGTCTTCCGAGGTCTCTTTTGCCGTTAGGGTTGAGGTGGTAAATCATCTTTGGTAAACGGGAATTTGACATTCTCTGGACGTGTTGGAACCATTTAATCTGATAATTTTGTATATGTTCAACCATTTCCCTACTATTCCACTGTATCCTTATCTCATCACTTTTCATTCTATCCCTTAATGTTACTCCAGTTAGTGATCGGAGGAATCTCATTTGTGAACTATTAATGCGGGATTTATCTTTTGCTCGAAGTGTCCAGCATTCACTTCCGTATAGTAGAGCAGGTTTGGCTATGGCATTATGAAATCTCAATTGGATTTCTTTCCTCATTTGTTTTCCAAAATTTCTCCTAATTATACCATTTAATCTGTTATATTTTTCTGAATTTGTTTCCACATCTTTTTGATTATGAAACTGTGATATATTATTACCTAAATAATTAAAGTGTGTTACTTGTTCTATTGGTTTATTATTTATTATTATTTTTACTCTCGAAAGTCCCTTTCCAGTGATTGCCATGGATTTGGTTTTATTCTCAGATATTTTCATGTTGTATTTTTCTAGGGTATTCTGCAATTTAAACACTGATCTCTACAAATCATCTTAATTCTCCGCTAGAAGTACTTGATCATCTGCGAAGATTATTGTTTGTATTTGATTTCCTCTACATATTTTTACTCCTGGGGGGTTTAGTTTTTTCCACTCCTGGACAATTTTATTTAGATATAGAATAAACAGTAATGGAGATAGTCCACATCCCTGTGTTAAACCTTGGTTAATTTCAAATTTATCTGTTATTTTCCCATGATCTAACCTTACTTTTATAAATGTGGTTTCATATAAACTTTTTATAGCATTTATTAGATTATTGGGGGCTTAGTAGCTTTCCAATATTTTCCACATTATGTCCCGTTACTGATCTATTATAACAATTATTATTTTTGTGTGTTATAAATTGAACGTTTGTTTTATATGTGTGGGATCATTAAGATCAAGAGGTGTTTATGAACCAATAAAGCTAAAATGCTCCATAAATATATTTGTGTTATTAATGATCATATTGTCTGATAACTGTCAAATTGTATCGTGAGTTACCACGGAATGACCCTGTTCGGTATTATCCCAGTTTACGGATTATTTTTATATTTTTATAACATGTTTTATGCTGTGTCTTTAGCCAACTTTTTTTGTAGGGCAGCTACCCTAACTAACTAACTCACTGGCACTTAATTCACTCTCAAAGCCAACTTACCTATAAAAGGCTTTCACATAGACACACAACTGAAAAATTTACAAACAAATATAAAACATGCCGTAAACTGGGAGAATTATCATCGGTGAATAATATAAATCAGGTAATATTAACCAGGCACTGAATTTAATAGAAAACGAGAAGAGAATTTACAAGATGATGGGCTCTAGGCTACAGTT
The DNA here is from genome assembly GCA_030220185.1 of Diploptera punctata. NCBI lineage: Eukaryota > Metazoa > Arthropoda > Insecta > Blattodea > Blaberidae > Diploptera > Diploptera punctata. The sequence goes on along the minus strand of JASPKZ010009353.1, from coordinate 971,955 downwards.
AAGTTATTGACTTTCCATGAAACACACACATCACATACAGATCAAGAGTAATTATTATGTAAACTTATATACGTTTCCATTATAATTTCGCACAAATATCTTCAAATGTCAAACACATGCAGATATTGAACACTTCATAAAATTCTTAATGAATTAATCCCTTAAGGCTCAGATAAACATATGTTGGCATTTATATAGTTTCAAAGTATTTGTTAACAATATTTGGCGAACAATTAAATTTTCCTTTGAACATAAGAAAATTACATCATGCTACACCCTTATCTGTTCTTATTACATCTCAACTCTTAAATATAGAGTATAATATTGTTATAGTGGCGAAATAGGGGTTAAAAATATTTGGAGATTCAATAATAATAATAATAATAATAATAATAATAATAATAATAATAATAATAACAACAATAACAACAACAACAGCAACAACAACAGAAACAACAACAGCAACAACAACAGCAATAGTAATAGTAGTAATAGTGACAACGACGACGACAACAACAACAATAATAATAATAATATTATTATTAATAATAATAATAATAATATTAATATTAATAATAATATTAATAATAATAATAATAACAATATATCTCGTTTCCCATTATGATCATGTAGCTCACTATCAAATAATCTTCCTCATTTACCTGTCTGTAAGCCTCTTTTTGGACTAGAATTTTTTTTATCAGAAACTTATTCTTAAATACTCTAACATTTTATCTTCCTTTAGAGTAAGAAGACATGTTTCGCATTTATATAATGTAACTGAATTTGTCATATAATAGTATTATAAAATAATAATAATAATAGTAATAATAATAATAATAATAATAATATAATAATAATAATAATAATATGCATAGATCTAAAAAAAATAGGCCACAATAGGACAAATATTGTAGGATAGATAAAAATATTTCGTTGGTTCTAATTAATATTTTCTTAAATTTATTCCCATTAGGATGTTACTTTTACAAACTAAGAATTAAGGTGGTTCTACAGACAGGAGAGTCTTTGAGGAAAATATTATTTATGAAAAAATTCATTGTTTTGTGTTAATATTTAATAATAAAACTTAACAAAAATATAAGAGAGGTAAACAATGCACGCTTCCTTGTTAAACAATACAGTTCAGAATCTACTTCAAGCCTCTGCCTCTACAAGTGTTTGCATTTTACAACAGTACCTTTATCTGAAATGGAACTTAGAATAATTATATAATATTCACTTTCACTTTCGCCAGCTGTACCTGTCTGATTATCCTGAATATGAACTATGGACACGAACAACCACTGTACTGTCAAGATAAAAAAAATATACATGACGTCAACATTTCCCCTCAACCCCTCATCTAAGTGCTCTCTCACTTCGCAACTATTGAGGAATCATGTTCTGAATGGAGATATTCAGCAGTTGATGATGAATTCGAAAAAAAAGGTCTTAAACGCTTATTGTCTGAATCAACTAACTGCATTGGCTGCAATTAGTTAATGTCATTAATCGATTACAGCTTTTAAACTGCAACTCCACCATTTATTGCATTATTTTAATCGTCAGTGGAGTTTTTTTAGGAATATATGCTCGCCAGTTGTCATCAGAGCATCGGGCCATGACCTGAACGCACCATGTTATTGTACGCTAAATTAGTTTGCACTGGCAACCATAGCTACTATTCGTTTTATTTCTCGTTTCAAAGAGCGTCGATTGCGCCAAAAATTAGCGAAACGCTTTGAAGAGGACCCTACACTATGGTGACCTTTAGTTTTGTGTTTCAAATTCCCACACACAGTGGCTTTTGTTAAATTCTGTTTTAGCAAATTTCAACCGTAAAATATACTATAGTCGTTTAGGTAGGACAATTGTAACAAAGTTAATTTAAACATTAAACATGGCATAAGCTTTCATTTACCAGGTTTTATTTTTATTTATTAAATGAATGTAATTTATTTCTATTGCACTTCACGATCGACATAAATATTTATTAGCGATATCAGTAAATTGATCGGTTATTAAATTGTGCTACTTAAAAGCATATTAATCTATGTTAATCATGTCATGGAATTTCAATAAATAAACAAATATAGTAAATACCCCCCTGTCTTTGATCCGAGGCATGATCCTTGGGACTGCGAGTAATGTATAAGATACACCTTGAAGTGGGTTGCTAACCCGTTTTCATGGTGCATTTATTATTCGGGGTATCCTCCCTAGGCCGATTTCCTTAGTTTGCATTAAGAACTATTCAGGGGAAAACATTATTTGATAAAATACATAACACAGAAATTAGGGACACATGTCATATTCAAGACATAACCAAATTTAATATAGATAGACGAACATATTGACAAGGTCATATAGAAAAAACTGAGATAACCGACTTGCAAAAAGAGCTAAAGAAGATAGACCAATGGACGGGAAAAGAACAAGAGGAAGACCAGTCAAGAAGTGGATAGACAGTGGATGCACATCCAATACGTCTTCTTCCGAGGAGTGATTTTGGAAATAAACAGGATGAAAATCCTAGAAATTATGATTAAGAAGAAGAAGAAGAAGAAAAATTAAATATCCGTGCTCCATCCTGCTTCGTCTGAAAACTTCCTATGGGATAAGGAGTTTTGTCAAAGAATTTCGGCAGTGTATGGGACCCATGCTCACCAGCAGTGTGAAGAATTTGCATAAGTGCGGTATGATGGGAACAGGGTTAGGTTCAGGAAATCAGTTATGACGTCACTTCTATACTCTCCGATACTCGTTAATCTACGTCACGTGTGTTAATAACTGTCTCAACTGTGCCCATCATCCCTCGCCACCTGTTTCACTCATTCCACTAAAGTTTACAAACGTCAGTAAGAAGAATAACAAGAAATGAGAATTATTATAATTGTTTGTACCGTAAGGGATAATATTATTTATTTTAGAAGTTTATGTTATTTTTGTACCTTGTGGAATGAGAATATAACTTAAAACAGTAATCTGTAGCGGACCATTACGTATTTTTCTTCAAGAATGGGAAAAGAATGTTTTGGTTTGTACAATAAAAAATGCTGCTTAATTTATGACCATTCCTTATGTCACTTATATTAGACATCACTTCCACAACAAACATGCTTAAATAATATTAAATAATAGCAACTACATTGGACAGTAGTTACCTCAGAAATACCAGAAAGCATAAATGTAATCAGCAATTTTGCCGATGTACAAATCACCAGTTGCTGTTCTTAGTCTCATTAAGTTTTAGTATGTCTTGAGTGTGCTGGTATCAGCTAATTCAGTGGATAATCGACGTTGTTAACTCAGTTAATCAGGTTTAGCTGATAGACTTCTGATAAGAAAATGGAGTATCGCACCTGTCGGGTCAAAAATGGGATCTTATCGAACGCCTGGGAATGTCCTTGGAAACTTGGGGAATTAGTCTTTCATATTTTACTGCATATGGTGTTGAAGTTTGGCAAATTCCTACCAGGGAAATGAAAATAATTTTAAGTACAGAAGTGGATGTTTTAAGAAGATCAGCTGGAAAATCAAGAATGGATAGAATACAAAATAAAGAAATAAGGGAAATTATGGATGTACAGGAGGAGCCGGACATCATAGACTTTATAGAAAAGAAAATATTACAGTGGTGTGGCCATGTCAAAAGAATGCCAGAGCAAATATTGCCTAACATTATTGTGGAATAGATCCCAATGTAAAGGAGGAAGAGAGAAAGACCGAAGAGAACTTGGATAGAAGGGGTACAAGCTGCTATGAATATCAGAGGCTTGGAGGAATATCAATGGATGGACAGATAGGAATGGCGTTAGTTTTCCGGAAGACGGCGGCAGGTGCCATGATACCAGATGATGATGATATTTTACTGCATTTGAATTAGTGTAACCATTGCACCAACAATTCAGAAATGCACTATATATATATATCTCCATCCATAGTAATTCTGCCCGAAGGCAGGTCCTTCACTGCAATCATAGCATTTTCATGCTATGCTTGCAGCTTTACTAGGGAATTGTGTAGGTGTGGTAGCTTCCCGTTGTTTTCCACACCGGTGAAGGATGATGATGATAAAGATAATGGTAAGGATGATAACGATAAGGATGATCGCCATATGATATATATATATATATATTCCCTTTAAAAATTTGCTTAACTGTTATGTTAGCCACTAGATGTCAGTCGGAACAAATTTTCCGTTACCTCTTGTGTGAATTGAGAATACTACATATATTAGAAAAATGTATGTTTGAATTGGAATACTTGGGTAGCTCAGGTCGTTAGAGCGCTAAACGTACAGAGTTTAGAGACTCGGGATCAAATCCCGACTCAAGCATTCATTTTTCATTTCATATCATATTTGCCTTCATTGCCAAATGTCAAAAATATAGTTATAACATCTAAATATACAAGCGTTACTGCTATAAAGTAAATATTCTCTTTAAAATTTTGCTTAACTGTTATGTTAGGCACTAGATGTCAGTCGGAACAAATTTCCGCTACCTCTTGTGTGAATTGAGCATACTACATATATAAGAAAAATGTATGTTTGAAATGGAATACTTGGGTAGCTCAGATCGTTAGAGCGCTAAATGTACAGAGTTGAGAGACTCGGCTTCAAATCCCGACCCAAGCATTCATTTTTCATTTCATATCATATCATATCATATATATATATATATATATATATATATATAAATGTCGTGTCGCGTTGTTTGTCCGCGATGGAATCCTAAACTACTGAACCGATTTTAATAAAATGTTGCAACTGTGTGCAGTTTGATCCAACTTGAGACTTAGGGTAGTTTATAACTAAATTTATAGTCGCATTATTTTTTATTGAAAATTATTTGTTTATTATTTAACAAAGAGTTATAATTATCTGTGAGTTCCATACGATTCTAACAGATGGCGGTGTAATTATCTGTGAGATCAATACGATTACAACAGATGGCGGTGTAAGGTAATTTGGTAAGGTAATTGGTTTATTATTTAACAAAGAGAGATCCAGATGGATGTGCTTATTGTTGCAACCGCGAATTTCAATTGAATTACAAATATTGATTATTTCATAATTTAAGTGTGTTCAGTGTTTATTTTATTTTCAATATTATTAATTTCGTATGTAATTATTAGTTTTAAGTTATCTGGCTGAAAGACAGCAACTTAATTTAAATTTTTAACGTATACCTTAGCCACAGCAACGCGTTGCCGGGACTTCTAGTATATATATATATATATATATATATATTAGCTAATACCCGGCGTGCGCTGCTACTCATAAATAAATGCTAATATGTTTTTACCAACAGCCGTGCACTGTTCGGGAATCTGCCTATCCCGATATTTTTAGCATCAATGAAAGACAAAAATGGTTATTGTGAGTTATCCGTAGAAGATAAACATATGCTGTCGCGGACTTTTTTGTAGAGTGTTTTGAGATGTTCAATTCTGTGTACATTAATTTGGTGTATTTGTTATGGTTTAGGCAGCGTAAGCCATTTAAGCGTCAAAATAGGAGCTTTATTTCACCTTTTTCACTACAAAGGGTGATTTTTAGGGGTCAAGAGGTTGAGTATTTCATCTCCCTTATAGCCTATGTTCATCCCCGGAATCTCCTGAACATTTTTCAAAAAGCCCCATCTCAATCAGATGAATAGTATGGCAGAGCAAGCTTGTCCTGGAATCGACTTATTCCGATCTTCTTGGCATCGATGAGAAACAAAAATGGTTATTGTGAGTTATCCGTAAGAGATAAACATATTCTGTCGCGGACTTTTTTGAAGAGTGTTTTAGATATTCAATTCTATGTACATTAATGTGGTGTATTTGTAATGGTTTAGGCAGCGTAAGCCATTTAAGCGTCAAAATAGGAACTTCAATCACGTTTTTCACTACAAAGGGTGATTTCTAGGGGTGAAGGGGTTGAATATCACAACTCTCTTATAGCCTATGTTCATACCGGGAATTTTCTGTACATTTTGCAAAAAAACCCCATCAGAATCGGATCAACGGTATGGCCGCGCATAAAATACGAACAAACAAACAAACAAACAAACATACAAACAAACAAACAAACATTGATTTTTATATATAAGATATGTATATATATATATATATATGATATGAAAAGAAAAAAGAATGCTTGAGTCGGGATTTGAACTCGAGTCTCTAAAGTCTGTACCTTTAGCGCTCTAACCAACTGAGCTACTCAAGAATTCCAAGACAAACATACAATTTTTTTATACATGTAGTATTATATATATAATATATATACATATGTGTGTGTGTGTGTGTGGTTTACACATCCTGTATTTCGATATATGACACTTCTGTTGTATCCAGTGATTTATCAAGTGCAGTTGTAGCAAGTGCTGTTATTGTTGTTTATAAACTTTTAAACATCATTTAAAAAACAATGCATCCAAAATGAACATTTTCATTGAACAACCTCCTCTAGAGGAATAGTAGGACATAACCTCAGGTTTTAGGCTCTAAAATATGTACGTGTAGGCACCTAAAATAATTCTAAAATCATATTTTAGACATTTAAACATATATAATGTAACACAATATAATATAAATAACAGCAAAATGGATGCAATAATTATGAAATTAATAAAATAAATACAGTTAATTCACTTTTTCCCTCACACAGATTAACATCTTGACTTCTAGGTATTTTTACGTGCCACGACCTGTCGGTAGAGGGATTTTAAACTAGAATCACACATACGTTTCTGACCACATAAAGGCATTGTGCCTTCCCGAATGAGTGATCAACTCATTGCCAGGACACGACACAACATTAAGACGAAAAACAACGTACTCACACACACATATTCATGTGAACATGTAACGGTGACTATGATGACCAGATGACGTTTGGGCCTTAAAGTTCCAGACATTTGTCATACAAGTGAGGGAAAACTCCTAAAAGAAACATCATCCAGGAAACTTGTCTCGGCCGGACTGAACTCAGGCCCACTGAGTACATGAGGCAGCGAATCTACCTGGAGATCACAGTGGGTGGACTAATTAAATATAGTAAATCTGTTTATTGAGAACAAAGTAGAAATGTTGTGTGTTTACTATTTTGATGTACAGATCAACTTTGGAAGATCTCTGGAAGATTCCGGAGACTTGGTAACGCTGAACTGGACTGGATTATTTAAATTGTATTTAAAAATATGATTTTAGGCTCAAAACACTGAATAAGTACTAATGGATAAATATATATTTTTGAGCCTACAATTAATTATGAGATACAGTTGGTACATATAACTTTTCATAAAATCTGTACCTACATTATTGTTTTTATTTATTCCTTCAGGACAAATTAATTAATAACGAAAGTTAATACACCTCTGCTGATGATAGACCGAGGTTCAAAAGGTCTCCAACTATAAATAATTTAATCTGATTAGGACGGTAACTAAACAGGTCTTAATTTTTAGAATTTTATAAAAATGGTTTTATGCTAATGGTTGATCGCACCGTCTACAAGTAAGTATATGATAATTAGGTGTTTTATTTCTCAAATATTTATATCCAACATGGATTGGCTTCGAATCCAAGTTCATTATTAATCATTTATACAATTAGGTACATAAGTCGCAAAATAACCTTACAATTAAAGTGACTTCAAATATATTTTTGCACGATAGTGCGTTCTGCGTTCTGTCGTACAGCAATGACGACCATAATTGAAAGTTCAATTTCCTGAATAACTATACTGCAATATTACAAATTACCTACCTGGTGCGTGAAGTAAAATCACTGCTCTTTATGTATACTACGTACAATGCATATACAAAAATATATCCTAAAGGTAGTGTTAATATACATGATACGAAACAAATCACTGCATTTTAAATTAACTTAATTTATTTGAAATAACATAAAACAATAAATTCGTACATGCCGCCATTTTATCCCTGATTGGTGTCACGGTCTGCTGCAGTCTCAACTAAATTATTTTCGGCATTTACCGCATAAACATTGCCCACACTGTTAACGTTAGTCAATTGTTTATAATGAACGCAAGTATTTTCAACAAAGATATTATTTTACTATTATTTATTATTTTAAAAACACCATCGCGCAAAAAAGAATGCACAATGTACGTTTGTGAAGTGTTCTACAGAATGTCGGAAATTAAAAACCTTGCTTTCGCTAGGTTTTTAATCATATCCTCGCTTCTGTAAAACCACTTCCCAACCTCGCATTGTAGTATACTATTATCTTATTTTAACGAATATTTATATTTAAAAAATATTTAGATAAAAGAAAAATCAGATGTCTTCTGTCTTTTAAACGAGCACAACAACGGACGTAGAACAAACAATGCAGACAAATGAAATCGTCAGTTCAACAAAACACATAGAACTATTGTATCGAAGAGAGAGGTAACCAGTGCACAATCGAGAGAATAAAAGCTACAGAACAATTTCATTAATTAACTATTGTGCCGTGTGTAGTTTTGCAAAAATCTCGCAGTAAAAATAATAGAGTAGAATAAGGTATACGTCACTTGATGCGTTTACCACTAGTTTTCAAATTTCCTTATTTTTGTCAGTCCCGTTGGTCTAGTGGTTACCGTGCTCGCCTCTGGATCCGTTGTTAGAGATTAAACCCCACCTGAGGTCAGTGGAATTTTAAGAGCATGAAAATCCTGACCATATCTTCCTTCATAAGGGAAGTAAAAACGGTAGAGATTCATGACACGTAGAAACTGAAACTTTAAATAAGAGGTCTCAAAACAAACTTCGGTGGTACTTTCACGCCCATATGTACTGCCATCCTAGTTATTAAATATTTTCTTTTTATTAGCTTATTCCGAAGGAACCAAGCTAATTAGGTTGTTCTCGTCATATGATTTATTTATTTTTTTGGAGTTCTTTACTGACCCTATCTAGTAGGACATATATTTGGTATATATCCGTGTACCGAAATTACTTTTTCGGTACGTGAAAACTACGTAACGACTACGTCAGCGTGTCTTCCCTCTACAGTGATGTTATAGAACAGTGCCAAATTCCTGTCTTCGTTGTCCTCTCTCCTACGTACCTCCCCTTCATTCTTTATGCGCTGCGTGTGACTGCGCATCTTCCCCTCGTTATCGAAAGCCTCAAATAAGCTGTGCAAGTTTGTATCAGGATCATCAACTTTGGGATCGTCGTGGCCAGGTCGACTCCAGCTCGAGGGAGCTGTTTGGTTTCATCAGTCCCACAAGCCACGGTAGGGCAACCAGGACTGTGAACCCTGGCCCTCGGCTGGACTGGATTGTGTGTGTGTATGTATGTATGATTATTATTTACTATTATTATTATTATTATTATTATTATTATTATTATTATTATTATTATTATTATTATTATTATTATCGGCCGCGGTGGACTAGTGGTTATGCTCCTTGCCTCTAGTCCCAAGGGTCGCGGGTTCAAACCCGGCCGGGGTCGATGGATTTTTTAGGACGGAAAATCCAAGGAGCAAGTCCTCCGGGAGGGACTTTAAGCCGTGGGTCCCGAGTCTGAAGATTTTCAGGCTCGTAAAAAATCCTTAATCCTGAATGAAAAGGCCTCTAAGCAAAATTTACCGAATTTTCCCGTCCTAGTACTACCTTGGTGTCCTAGATGTCAGTATGAGGCGGAATGCTGACCACGGGCCACTCAAAATGACATCTATACGAAAACAAGTGTAACTAAATTAGTATGGTTCAAATTCTTCCCTGTAGGGGAAGAGCGGCTAAATCTCTGTAAAGGGAAAACATAGGCTTACAATACAATACAATTATTATTATTATTATTATTATTATTATTATTATTATTGACTTTTTTAATTATTGACGACCGAGTTTGTTCATTTATATTACTTAATTTCTATATTTTCTTTCAATGGCCAAAAAGATAAATTTTTGTTAAATTATTTGTATTATCTGACACATGATTATCATTAAAAGTTACTTTTTTTTAGTTAATGTATGTTTACTAATCGTGGAGCTAGTCATGTTTCGTATTGATATATATTCTAAAGCTTTCTCAAGCCAAATTAATACCCATTTTCCTTCTAGCTTCCACGATTATAATACTGTTTAGCATTCAGTACTATAAGTTAGGTAATTTACAAAGGAAAGGTGGATTAATCTTTGCCTTCTATGGGCCCGGGCAAAGGAATGTCGATATAGTCACTCAAAACTTTCAAACTCAATGTAAAGAAAAATGTAGGATCGTGCGGCGCATCCGTAATTATTAAAAACTATTTTCCCGCATATACGTATGGATATATATATATATAATGCATAAGCTATATAAGGGGGATGCAATTTCCTCATTGAATTTCTATCAGTATAGGACCGGTGTCAACCAGCATCAGGAGGAATTTGAATTTGGGTAGCTAAATTAAGTAGCGCCTCCAGGTTGAGAAAAACAATTCTAAAGACTGAATGACCCAACATGCTGATCAGATGTCACTCCTATACTGGTCTAATGATTGTTCGGCTCTATGATTAACCCATGCGCATGTTAGGCCAGCAACTGGCTAGTAGACCAAGGGTCTTCTAGACCTGCCGCACCATGGTATGTGTGTGAGTGTTTGTTAAAGATATAGCGGTGCATTTTTTTTTTCGGAACTAAATTCGGCATAGAACAACGGATTGAAAAGTAAGGTTATAAGGTTCGATAACTAACAAATGGGATCGTCAGGAGTAGGAGTTCACCTGAAACTAAAATTTAAAAATCGCTCTAGCGGTCACATATTTTTCGCAACAAAACTTAGAATATGCTATTGACATATACTGATGAAAGTATTTTTGATTATCAGCAAAATCCGAACATTAGATTTGGGGTCTTAACTGAATTCTTAAATTAAATAATCCCTCTAGCAGCAGCCAGATTTGCTTTGCCGCATTGTATTATGTACCGTACACCATACAAATTAATTAACCTTTAAATTGGTTATTTATCTTGTAATATGCATTGGTTTAATTAATTTAATCTACATGTTAATACGTGAAAAAAACTGCCCCTTTTTAAGCAGATTGCACGCATGGAGGAGTGTGATATTTGGCATAATTAAAGTTTATATAGAGAAGGCGTGCAGAAAAATAAAATTTATGTATAATATGTGTTAGAAAAATATTTAATTAAGAAAATCAAAATAAATGTATCTAAATAATGCATGTGTACTACTCATTCATTTGTTTTACGTTCATATTGAAAGTGCATTGTTGCAAGAATAAAATTGTGCAGCAGCAATGTGAATTGACTTGCTCTCGCGTATTTATTATTAGGCCTAGAGGTTTAAAAAAGTGAGTGCATTTTATTATTTAAATTTAAATTAAACACTATCTAATCTTGGTTTCAGTAATTTCATTACATTTTTGATATTTACCAATTCGCACCTACTTCCATTATGCCTCGATGTAGAACATTGACGGGTCGGGGTGAGAGACAAAGAAGAAGAGATATATATTCCCGTACACATAATAATAGGCCAAATGCAAATGTAAATAGTATAAATAGTATACAAATGTCAAATGACGCGTTATTGTTTTTTAAATATGCCTTAGCCAAGCTATACCACATATTTCCTATTGTTCGTATTTTTAATCGAAAATTAATGATGATGACGCATTTGTGACAAACTTAAAAATTTAATGAATTGTGGGCGAGCACTAGTATTTTTAATACAGCAATGGAAAAAAATCAACGGAAATCATTTACATTTTTGTCAAATTAAGCAACATGCAATGGGTAATAACTTGTGGTATTACATCTAACCAACAAAGCTTATTTCTCATTTCATAAAATTATGTAGAGGAACAACATAGTATACTCAGCAACTAAAATAAGGCTATTTAAAGTTTTGATAAGAAGAGTTTTGGCTTATGGTAGCGAGACATGGAACCTCACTAAAAGATGAGAGGCAGCCCTAAAATATTTAAAATAAAAGTACTCAGGAAAATATTTAGACCTATATATGATCATTTTAAAGGCGTAGTGGTGTAACTCCATCAAACATTGTTTTGATATATAAAAACTTTTAGTAGAATAGTAGTTGAAAAAATCGAGAATACCAAATAATAATTTCCCCACCAAATGTATTCAAAATTGATTGTTTCAGCTCATGTATGTTCTTCTTTACTCGTATCCCCACTTTATAAGTAATTTATAAGCACTTAAGTAACTTACACCATTTGGCTTTACAGAGATTGAGAGTATATTTCAAGAATGAACTTGCATAATCAACGAAAGTAATATTTTTATTTTATTTAAAAGGTCCACCATTGTGGTCTCGAGGTAGTGTGCTGCCTTGTCACGCAGCGGTCCCGAGTTCGATTCCCGGTTGAGACAAGCTTCCTGGGTGATGGCTTTTTTGGTTTTTTTCCTCACCTGTAAGACAAATGTCAGAAAACGTTAAGGCCCAAACGGTCCCCGAACATTATCTGGCCATCATTATCATCATTAACATATTCATTAGGTTTAGTTTGAAAAATGGAAGCTGATCAGATATGTTCTCCTTGTAAAAGATTGTAAATGGATTGGATTTCCGATGCCTAATCCAGAGCATCCTTAGCCATGAAACTGGGTGGTTTTCTTCATCAAGCTTTCTCTTAGTAATTGTTCTTTAAATATTTTCTTAGCTAAAACTCTTCGCCAGACATCACAGTAAGATGGAGAGGTTTATTTTTCCTTGATTTGGTCATAACTCGAAATCAGTCAGAAGGGCAAATACATATTGAGTCTTACTGTACAATTCAATTGAGCCAAAGTTTGAGTCGTTCGGAAGATTGGAATGACCACTGATCATAAACGTTTGTTCAATGGTTTCAAAGTTGTTGCCTTCATTCAAAACTAGGCTCAATAAATTTAATGTCATTTTTCTAGTTTCGGTTTCGTCCTGTGCATGTATCGCTTTATAATACAATGTGTTTTGCTGTTGGTGCTCTACATTTTGTGTTTGTGGAATATACGTAGAATTAGTAGCAAGTCGCTTTCATGACACTAGAACAAAAAGAATAACTGGAGTTACACCACTTTGGCTATCAACAGATAGATAGCACTACTGGACTGCATGCACTTCTGATGCCATTTTTGGAGCAGTTTGGAGATCTACGAGTTATACCACTATTCCTGGAGGTTGTTTTATATATCCAGAATTCATTTCTAGCACTAACGCAGATTTTTTTAAAAGTGGAGTTACACCACTTTGGCTTTAACTGGCTTATATATATATATATATATATATATATACATACTAATGATCAGTGCAGTTAAAAATTATACAACAAATATAATGAACCTGACTTTGTCACTTTTATTAAACTAACGAAACTGGAGTGGGCTGGCCATATACAAAGGCTGTCAATAGACGGAGTAGAAAAAAGGTGCTTACAAGTTTTATGGGAAATAGACGAGTTGGAAGACCGAAGAAACAATGGGAAGAAGATATCAAGGAAGATGCTGCAAACGTACTTGAACTGGAGGCTTGCCGCGCAGAATAGAGACGGTTGGAGGCAGAAGTTAAAGGAGACCAAAGCTCGAATTTGAGTCAATCAGCCATTGGATGGATGGATACATTTATTATTTTCACTGCGGTCCGAAAAATGTAAATAAGCGGGCATAAGAAATTGAGTTTCCCCCAATTTAAAGGTTAACAAAATAAATAAATATTCCGTAAACCAGCAAAATCTAACCATGAATTTGACTCGCTGAGGAATTCGCTAAATTCCAGCAGTTCCTGCGTGACGAACTTATTTTCTTCATATTTTACCCTTCGTCTTTCTCTGTGTGCAGTTTGTCTTAAACAAAATGCTGTGTCTTTTCAGCACATACTTACAAGGGAATGGTATTAGCAATTGTCGTAACATGAACAACGTTTGAGGCGCCATTTGAAAGTTCGCAAGAAATAATAGAGAATCACCAAGTTTTAGGTACAATGGATGAGAAATGAAACTAAACAACACTAAAAATAGAAATTAGCCTATACACATTGTTGTGAACGCATTTGAAGGAAACATTCAGAGAATTCCCTGTTTAACTGTTGTTTCAATGATTTTGTAGGGACAGCATCCGGCATTTTCAAACCTTCTTCAAATTTTTTTGAAAGACAGTCTTGTTCTTTATTTTCCACTATAGGGTCTTGAAGGGCACTCGATGTGACGAATCAATGGCCAATCCTGGAAGGCACAGTTGAAGAGGGTCCGTGATTCCATCTTTTGCCCTTGGTTGTTTTGTCAAAATGTTGTACGCGCCTGCCACGTATCCTACTTGAAACTTGGTTCGCGTCCTCTTTGGTGATGTGCGTATGAGGGATTGCTGCTTTCGAGACGTGGAGATTGTTGCTCGTGATATGTTGGGGGTGTCATCTTCAAAGTCGCTGTCTGTGTCCTCGTCACTATCAGAAGATAATAAAGCATCATGGTCGATTGTATGCACCCCCTCCACAAATAGGTCCTTTTCAAACAATTTTGTCTTTATGTGATTAAATTTCATAAGATCGACTTGGCTTGGTGTTGCCTCTGGTAGACCGAAGAATTCTGCCAATATTTTTACTACTGTTGATGGAATCATGGTTTCAATTGTAGTTTTTGTACAAACAAAACTACCTTTGTAGCTACTTTCTGGAACGAAAAGAATATCGTGGATAAATAACTAAATTTTGCAGTATAACAACCATAGTAGTAAATGTACTGGGAAACCGAAGTGCTCATGCATATGACTATAGCATCTCTACCTGTTGTCCATTGCATCTTAAAGTTTGTATATCAACTGTTCTGATACCCTTCTTTATAATGCACATATTGTGATTTCCCAACCATAGACAACTATTTGTCCTAAATTGATATACACTTCCCTGTTTAGCAAAATGTATATATAGACCTCCCTGAATGGGGCGTTTAACCAATATAGCCTGTAGCAGGGGCACTTCCTAAAATTAAAATTTATTTAGGACCACACAATAAGCTGTTGTTATTCAGTGGTTAACGGTAACTCAAGGGTTGGCAGGTACATGTACCTAGCGAAGCGAAATTATTGCTTATAAAATGTGTATTCTTTAGAAAAAGTTGTAAGTCTGATTGACAGGTTGAATATGGTCAGATTTGCAAAACATTAAATTTGTTAAAAGGGGATATTTGAGCCAATTGTAAAACTTCCTTGGGAAATAATTATAAAAGGCCAAGAAATGTTATTGTTAACAGTGTGGCCAGTAGCTCCTATACTAGTACATACAGAGAGGAGCCAGTTGCTCTCATACGATCACAGAGTGGGGCCAGTAGCTCCCTAACGAAAACAGAGTGGGCTAGTTTATCATATTACGAGTATTCAGAGGAGCCAGTTGCTCCCATATTGATACCTAAAAGTGTGAATCAATTTAAATGTATTCTAGGGAAGTCTAGATTTGCTCAAGTAGTCTACAAGATATTATTCAGTCTACAAGATATTATTAATTCATTCTGAATATCGTGTTGTTCATATGAGGTTAACATAATAAATCCTCTTAATTAGTTAAACAATTCATTGTTTCTGATCACCGAATTCCTTGTCCTTCACACCGATAGAACCCACACGTAAGTCTAATCTAAAACGCGCCCTGAAGAGACCCTCGTGCACACTCAAGCGCCTGCTGCAAGCCCTACCAGCGATCGCCGTGGACGTCACTCTAAACAAGTTGAAGCCAGAAACACAATATGAAAATCTAAATTCCCCTACTCCGCGGGAATAAATACCGGTCATCAGAATATAAACCATTCCTGGCGAACGACAGAATAAGATATATAAGATATAAATAATTCGATACAGGTTTATCACTGTAATTTAAACAACCTACAAAAATACTGTTATTGCTGAGCTGAACAACTCGCTGCGCTGTATGAAGTAATGTTACAATGACGTCTCGCGTCGGGTGAGCGTGTTCGGACAGAAGTACTATGAATTTTCCAAACATACCGAACATTAAGAACAGAACAGTAAGACTGGAGGTGCCAGCTCCAAGATCAAGATTTCTGAACTAAAGTGTACGACTTCTTCTTTGCTCCCCATATGGTGTGTTCTCGTTCGTTCTCTCCCTTATAGTAGTTATTTCAAGTCAATATATAACAATAGTTTTCGTTTAGAAGAAAAAATTTCCAATTACAGTTATTACAAACGTGCCAATTAATGTTCATAAATATTGTTTTAAAAATATATTGCGTACAATTTTCTGAAATATTATATAAGTTCACATAATTACTTTGCAGGCCTATGTGCTATGTTTTCTGCGGGTGAAGTTAGAGCTTTGAACTTTAGTGAAATTTGACGAAATGAAGCTGTTGATGTTCATCTCATGAAAATATTTTTTAAATATTTTTACAGATATTCACCGAAAAAGATCATGACTAATATATATAGTCCAAAATTCTTGTTTCATTGATATCAAACATGGTATGTAGCAATTAATTAAAAAAGTAAATACGTGTTCATTTACCAGCAAAATGGAACAATAAGTGAAAGAGTTCAACTGAAAAGAAAATTTAAAACTCGCCATAGCTATCTCAATTTTTCCATATTTCATAACTAAACTCAGTACATGCTTTTAAAATAAACTGAGGAAGGTATTCTCTCAAAATCAACGAAATTCGATTATTATAATTAGGGTTTTAACAGAAACCCGAAATAAAAAATTACTCTAGTAGTCGCCGTGCTTTCTTAGTAGCAACGTATACAATACAATTTAAATGTCCTTAAATTGGCAATGTATTCAACAAGATACGATAATTTGTTTTATTTAGCATCGTTAATAAAGTGAAATAACTTACGATGATGCATGATTTGTTTCCTCTACAGTCCGGTCCTTTTAAATATGTTGGCATCAAAAATTGAGTTTCTCACATTAAACAAAAGAGATTAATTTAGCTGCGCTGTATGCAATATTTCATTATATAGATGCGAAACATGGGCTCTTACTTTAAGGGAGGAAAGGAGATTACGAGAATTTGAGAATAAAGTTCTTGGGAGAATTTTTGGACCAAAGAGAAATGGACAGACAGGTGAATGCAAAAGACTACATAACAGTGAACTACATGGTCTTTATTGGAAGCCAGATATAATAAGAACAGTTAAGTCTCGTAGACTACGATGGGCAGGACATGTGGTACGAATTGGGAATGAAAGACGTGCATGGAAGCTTCTTATAGGAAAACCAGAGGGAAAACACCCAGTTGGTAGACCAATAATGAGGTGGGAGAATAACATTAACTCTGATTTGAGGGAATATATTATACAGGGAATGAATGGAAAACATTATCTCAGTATAGGGCTGTATGGAGAGCTTATATCTGCGCAACCATGAACCTATGGGTTCGATTGTGTCAGTGAATTAATTAGTTATATTAACTATTTCAATTGTATTGATATTTTATTAATAAATATAGGTATTTTTCCCCTATGTAAGTATGTGATGGAATAGTTATTTTTTTAATCTCTATTTTTATTAAAGCTGGTTTTACTACATTCTAAACGTGTTCAAATGTATCATTATTCGACAGTAAGTGAAAAAGTCCACAATGATGAGGCTATTTGATTAACACGTGATCCTATATGAATAGCTATTAGAGTTGTATGAAACAATTCCACGAAATAAAGTACAGAACAATAGAATTGAATTTATTATATACTTTAATAGCCGATAATATGCATAATCATAATAAATTAACTCCAGAAAACAGTATCAGTTCTTATATTATTTGTGTTATTTGCAGCGTCCTCACAAAAACTGTTTGCAACATTTTGCTCCGACACAGTATTCATGATACCATGCTTCACTTTTGAAAGCGGATCCAATATCTTTTTTCGTCTTCTAATTCATCAGTTTCAATCATTTTCCCTGACAGAATCCAGAAATCTAGACAATCTCTTCTGGCTTTTCAGAGAGAAAGGTGATAAAAATTCTTCAAATGTTCGAGTAAAACTACATTTTATGTTTGGTAATTTCCTTTTTTTTTCATAGTTATGTATTGTTAACCTCTTCAGGTCTACAGATTAAACTTCTGAGGATGACTGTGCTTTATTTAAACTTTTTTTGTTTTTAGACTTAGGCACAACATTTGTTTTTCTTTCTCTTTAAGATTTTTTTCTTAATGCTTACTGCTACAATATTATCAGAGACGTCGTATGGGAGCCCCGAACGTCGGTATCTCTACCTTGACGTGGTGGTGGGGCTTGTGAGTCCTAATGACTCCATGAGCTGTACAATCGGTAGTGTAACTACCAACAGGGCCTCCCATGCCTGGCAGGTCATGGAAGAAGGTCCAGACTAAAAGAGATACCCATCGAAGAAGAAGGGCTAGTAACTCACTTCCAAGATGTAAAATGTTCAATTACTCACATAAACATTCACGAAGTAAGCCGGACTGACCACAACTACGATGGAAGGACGTCACCATACCCCGGACTGTAGTGAATGAACACGCAACAAGCTGCCAGCTTTCATGCGTAGAGGAGGAAGAAGAAGAAGAAGAAGTCGTATGGCAGCCCTGATCTTCCTAATTTGTTTCTCTGTGGAGAAGGCAAAATGATTCGGGTAGAAGATTCTGGAGCCTGAGTGGATGAATCTGTATGACTATCACTGTTCGTTGTTCCAACGAATGTCTTGCAGATTTCTGAAAATACTTCTGATGGAGCGAATCGCCAACTCTCAAATGCATCAGAAATAAACGGATAAATTCTTGTGTAAGAAAATTCCTTACAACCAGGCGAACAGGTGCAGTAGTCATCCACGCTTCAGTAAACAGACCATTAATATAAACTATGGTCGTTCTCAATTTGGGATTTTGTTCTTGCATTGTGTTGCTACCTCGAAATGTTTTATCTTCAGTGTCTTCAAGAAAAATAAATCGATTAATATTCAAGTCTCCATGCATATAATCATCTCTATAAAAAATAACTAAAGAAGAAACAAAAAATACAAATTCTATAAATATTAATGATATTCAGTCAAATAAAAAAGTTATCACAATACTACTTGAATTAATTACACACGCCTCCCATTCAATAAAATTGATTAATTCATTTTTAATAAAATATACACTTAAAAACTAGTCTAATTCTTGATAGTCTTAAAAAAAATAAATATTAAATAACAAATAGATATAAACTTCACAATCTAGGATAATTATTTATATCTCTAATACCACAAATTAGAATTTTAAAGACGCGCCTGTCCTATGGTTGCAATATGTGACTTGTACGAGACTGAAGACAAAACATTTTAGTGTTATTCTGGCAGAATTCCAATGCTGCAAGTAAAGAATGAGTCAGTTGATAAAATAAGGAGGACCTTCCCTGGAACTCGATTTCCCCCTAAAATAAAATTTATTTATTTATCCATCCGCTATCACGAGACTATTTCAATGAAGGTTCACTGATTTCAATGTTTGGCACTTGAAGATAATCAGCGGTGGTATCTGTGAACCTACGTCGTTATAAAAGCTACCATCATGAAAATTTCCCCCCTCTTTTAACACAAGTTACAGTTAGGATCTCCTTTGAACCTTTTATTGCTAGGACCCTAGGAGGTCTGTTGATAAGCCGTAACCCTGTTCCATCCATGTTATAAACATGGGTATGCTTGTGGTGAAGAGAAAAATCGTTCAAAAGATCAAAATGTCCCTTGACTGTATCATTACTTAGAACGGCCGTTCTTTCTTTTGAGAGCCTTTCTGATTTTCTCAAGGAAATATATTTCCCTTGCAGAATGTGAACATCAGTCTTTTACTGCTATGTATATTCTATGGATAGTGTATATTCTTTTGAACGGCGAAATAGAAAGCCGCAATGTGCACATCTTTTGGCGTTGTTCAAATCCTCTTTAATACAAACATTTATTAATTACTTCCTTAATTTTTTATATTCGATTCGATGACCAACAGAAGCACTAAAGGAATATTTCTGTGATGATCTTGATGAAGATTTCCGGGCCGTAGGCCGTGGTCGTGAGGCCTACAGCCCGAAAATCTTCATCAAGATCATCATAGCAACTCCGGCCGTGAAAGTCTACGTGAATACATTAGCCACCTCTATGGGGAGCAAATACACAGATATATACAACGAATTGAGAAACTGCGCAAGAATAAGGCACGTGTGCTCTCGTCCCTTACATTTCTTCTACGTCACAGAGGTAACATGGGGAACTACAAGCCTCACGACCTCGGCCTACAGCCCGAAAATCTCCATCAAGATCATCATAGCAACTCCGGCCGTGAACGTCTACGTGAATACAGAATGTTTCAGTGTTAAAAGTTCGCTAACACATATGGCTTTGTATTTTTGTTGTTGATATCGTCGATATAGGCTAGTGTTACGACACCTCAAACATTTTATAAGCTTCCAGTATGGATGTTTCTCACCGTTGCCTCTACTGTTTCCTTCATGATCATCTCATCTCATTCTAACCATCCGCCTTTCCTATTATAACGTTTCGCCATCTGAAGTTCAAATACATATGTAAATCCCCTTTAAATCGTTTTATTCAAATAGTTCGTTTCTGCCCTTTCACAGGCCCTATAGCCCGTTATTTCACTTATAATCGATACCCATGTGGTTCATCAGAACACTCATATATGGAACTACCAGTTATGTGCATTGCCTGTGAAGGACCACTTGCCAATTTTGAATGTAAGTATATTTCTATTTCATCGTACAAACTCAGTTAAACGTTATTAAACACACAGTAAACATTACAAACTCCACAATAATAGAAAGACATTACTTACCACGCTTGTGTAAAATCTTGTCTTGACGAATTCTCCGATATAAACAATGAAACTGCGTCACAACATAATGCACTTATTCCTTAACAACTGATACTCGCCAAATGGTTTTCCTGGCAAGACTGGCGTGTAGCGCTTGCTCATCATCATCGTCATCTTCATTTCAAGATTTAGGCGATTCATCTGTTCCGAATTCATAATGATTCCTTCCATCTCTTCCTACATTCCTTAATCCCTTTGGTTTATAAAGATATGCTATCTTGGGCAAACTTGTTTCTTCCATTCTCTGAATATGCTCTTCCCACCCGATGCGTTACTGTTGAATTCTGTCATTTATTGAATATATTTCTAATTCACTTCTTATTTCTTAATTTCTTATGTCGTCCAATTTTGTACATTCTTTGGTCCTTCTTAGAAACGTCATTTCTGCACTTTGTATTCTACTCGAACTTCTCTTCGTTTGTTCATATTGATAACATTATTCGAATAAAAATAGCTCCGCTCTTGATTTAGCCCCACCCTACCCTACATGTTCCGCAAGCCAATAAAATGGGACCATGAATTTGACTTGCTGAGCAACTCTCAGTTCCAGCATAATAAACTGTTTCAATCTAAAAATGAAATTATTCACACGTACAAAATTTCACGAATACATGTGAGCGTGATGCACCAGTCTACAAACCTAACAACAGCGACACGTTATTTGGGGTTAATTTAGCTTGCATTACAATTATTAATCGTGATTCTACATCATGAGTTATTGACAACTAACAATGTATTGACTTAGGCTTTCACGGCTAGAGTTACTATCATGATCTTGTAGAAGATTTCCGGGCTGTTGGCCGTGGTCTTGAGGCTTGTAGTTCCCCGACGTTTCAGAGACTGCGTCCGGCATACTCAAGGGTTGTCTTGAGACTGGCAAATTTGTCGACTAGCCTACCTGCCCTATTTATACATTACCCGCGACGTGTTCTCTGCGCGGTCCGTTACTTCGTAAATTCTATCTGCCTCCTGGTTGGTTAGCATTAGGGTCTTCTATTGCACCAATAAGGTTGCTGTCTGATGTTCTAGTAGATTGTTCTTGTAGTGGTATACATTTGGCCTTTTTTAAGACTGGTATCCATGCTTTGTTGACTTTTCACCCGTCTGCAACGAGAAGCCATTGAAATATGCAAACATCAAAATAGTTACAATAGAAAGGAAGAATCGTTAAAAGTCTTTTCACCCGTCTGCAACGAGAAGCCATTGAAATATTCAAATATCAAAATAGTTACAATAGAAAGGAAGAATCGTTAAAAGTCAACAAAGCATGGATACCAGTCTTAAAAAAGGCCAAATGTAAACCACTACAAGAACAATCTACTAGAAGATCAGACAGCAATCTTATTGGTGCAATAGAAGACCCTAATGCTAACCAACCAGAAGGCAGATACAATTTACGAAATAACGGACCACGCAGAGAACACGTCGCGGATAAATGTATAAATAGGACAGGCAGTCGACAAAATTGCCAGTCTCAAGACAACTGTTGAGGATGCCGGACGCAGTCTCTGGCGAAACGTCGGGAAGCTACAAGCCTCAAGACCAAGGCCAACAGCCCGGAAATCTTCTACAAGATCATCATAACTATTTCCTGTTGTGGACTAAATTATTATGACAGAACGGAAACAGTATAATTATTACAGTCAAATTCAAGATAATTGGCAAACAATTTCAAAATTTACAGTTTTTAAAAAAATATATTAGGAATTTTCTTTTCATATGATATTCTGTAATGTCTTCTCTTAAAGCATTTCTTTTTAAAGATTTTGATGTTAGCAAAACTTTTACACAAAATAAATTATTGACATACGTAATCTTCTTCCTTTCTAATAGCAAAGTTTATAATTTAACGAACTCGTCGTAAAAATGTATTTGCTCATTAAACAACAGTGAATTGAATTATTCTTTATTTATTCACACGAAAAAAAAAATTACATTAGTATATTACGATGCGAGATTGGAAAGTGGTTTTTTACAGAAGCGAAGACATGTTTAAAAACCGTGCGATAGCGTGGTTTTAATTTCCGAGATTATGTAAAACACTTCATAAACGTGCATTGTATATTATTTTTTTCCGCGATGGTGTTTCCAAAATAATAAATACTAGTAAAATAATAACATCTTTGTTGGAAATATTTGCATTCGTTATAAACAACTGACTAACTTTAACAGAGTGGGCTATGTTTGTTAGTTGAAACTACAGCAGGCCGTGACACCAATTAGTTATAAAATGGTAGCAAGTGCATATTTATTGATTTATACTGTTTCATATAAAATTCAGTTCATTTAAAATGCAGTGATTTGTTTCGTATAATGTATATTAACACTACCTTTTGGATATGTTTTGTATATATATTGTATGCAGTATACATAGAGGGCAGTGGTTTTACTTCCCACACGCGTGTTTGTGATATGTAATATTACAGTATAGTTATTTTTATTACAATATAGCTATTTAAGTTGGCGACCCCAAAATGTAGGAAGTTGAACTTTCAATCATGGTTGTCATTGCTGTAAGAACGACAAAACTCGCCATCGCGCAAAAAATAACTTATTGACGTAAATTATCCTCTTTCTTTCTAACAGAAAAGTTTATGAATTAACGAACTCGTCGTTAAAATGTATATCTTCATTAAACAACAGTATATTGCATTATTATTGATTTATTCACACGGAAACATAAATTACACTAGTGTAGGACTACATAATTAAAAATTACAAAATAATATTTAAATAAAACACAAATTTTTATTTTTTCTAGCCATCGATTAATATAAAATGCTTTCTATGAAAATCTTTCTTTTGTTTCTCATGCAAACTTAGATTTGTATTCTGAATGTCTATATCCGTCTATTTACTAATTGAATTGTGGTGTTGTTTTGGTCACAAGTCGAGGAACACAGGTCTGTGAACAAACTTTTAGATTCAGAATGAAACCTACAGTGGAACAACAATTCAGTATTCCCATATTTTAAATTCGCATTCATAATATGGAAAAAGTGAGAGAGAATAACAAATGTTAGGAGAAGTCATCCTGTCTAACTGCTGGATGTTGAATGAAGCATTCAAAACGCAGAGAGAAAAAGAGAGAGGGTGTGTGTGATAAAGGGTGAGGCAGTGGAGAGACGACCTGATAACGTAGCACAAATACCTAGTTAAAAAAACAACCAGACGAAGTTTACAAAAAAAACTTACACGGAGTATAAAAAAAAAAGAAGTTTATAATAGTTATAAAGCTTGCTAATATCTTCTTAACACGCAAGAATTAGTAACAATAACTGTAATAAAGATATTCAACTCTTTGAGGTTATATGACGTCCATTATGCTGTGTTTCGTTATAACACTGGGAGATTATACTTTTATCAACCTTACAACTAAATACTTTTTTTTATATACGGCTCTATGGAAAAAAGAAAACAATTCAACGCAACCAGAATTACTTATATATTAATACAACACAAGCAATTTAATAGTATATTACAATGTTGGGTTACGAAGTGGTTTTTACAGAAGGGAGGATATGATTAAAAACCGAGCGATAGCGAGGTTTTTTTAATTTCGGAGGTTCTGTAAAACACTTCACAGACGTGTGTTGTACATTATTTTTTGCACGATGGCGTTTTCAAAATAATAAATAATAGTAAAATAATGACATCTTTGTTGGAAATATTTGTGTTCACTATAAACAAACGCTAACAGTCTCGCCAATGTATATACGGTAAATGCCGAAAGTAATTAGTTGAGACTACAGCAAGCTGTGGCACCAATCAGGAATAAAATGGCGGAAAGTACGAATTTATTGTTTTGTATTGTTTCAAATAAAGTTCAGTTCATTTAAAATGTAGTGATTTGTTTCGTATAATGTATATTAACACTACCTTTTGGATATATTTTTGTGTAGTGGTTAAGGCACTGCGCTACAAGCCGGAAGATCGAGGGTTCAAGTCCCAGTGGGGTCAGGATTTTTAAACTGACCCAAACCTTCTGACGGCACTATGGCCCTGGGGTCGACTCAGCCTCTAACGGAAATGAGTACAATGCACTTGTTCTGTGGGTAAAGGTGGCCGTCACGCAGGGCTGACAACCCGGCTGACATCAAGTGCCGATTGTCCAGAAAAAGTGAGGGCCTTAACCTCCTACTACCCCAAGGGCCTCCTGAGGCCTGTAGTGGGATCACACTTTTATATACATTCTACGTAGTATACATAAAGGGCAGTTGTTTTACATCTCGCGCGAGGTAGGTAATATGTAATATTACAGTATAGTTAATTAGTTATTTATAGGTTGGCAACCCCGAAATGTAGGAAATTGAACTTTCAATCATGGTCGCCATTGCTGTAAGTACGACAAAACTCACTATGGTACAAAACAAATAAATAAAACAACAGTGAAACTAAATTTTCAATAGGTGATTACTTGGCAATAAAATAAACAGTATAAATGGGCTTAATATGTATAAATTGTAATAAAAAACACTCTAATGATTTTGGATAATCATAAGTTTTTACTTTTAAAATTGTTACTGATGACATTGGACAGTTATTTTCATTAAATCCTTCATAAATAGAAGATAATTCGGTGTAAAAAATAATTTTATGTCAGCAAAATAAATATTATTTCAATAATGTACTAGAATATAAACTTTAAACAAAACATCTCCATTTCATATTCTCGTTATATTCCCATTTCTTTTTCGAAAATCTGTCTTGCACTAAACATCTGATCTAATGTGATCTATTTATCTAAATCCACATTGATGATCACCTATTATCTCGTCATTTGTAGGGAATATGTCTGGATACTAATATACTTTTTTTGGATTTTGTACGAGGTTGAAATGTAATGAGATGCCCCTGTAGTTGATGCAATCAGCTTTATCTGTATTCTTAAAGATAGGTACGATAACTGATTATTTCAATTAATTTGTTAGAGGCTCTTTTCCCCAAATGACACTAGGCAACCGATGTCCCTTGCCCATGAAATTTTCTCCCCCTTATTTTATCAGTTCTTCTGGGATCCCATCTGAAGTTGATGCTTTACACGTCTTTAATTAGGTATCCCTCTTTCAACCTGTAATGCACTTGGTCTGTGTTAGCAATTTCCGCTGTCTGTAAATCTTCGTCTTGAATATTCTGTTATGCAAGCACGTTAAATAGCTGATTAAACTACTTTTTCTATCTATTTAATATATTCCTGGAATCTGCGTTTGTATACCCATTTACATTCATATTTGTATTTGTTCTACCCTCAAACACTTTCCTTTCTGTACTTGATATAATTGTATGTAGTTCTTTTCTTTTGCACATATTTCTTATATTATTAATCTTCTCTCTCAAATATTCCTTCTTTTTACTTAAAAAACATATTTTTGTGCGCCTGATTGTTTTAAATTTACTTCATTTGATTCGTGTAACCAATTTTTGCTAGCAACATTTATTTTACAATGTCGGTACAATCCACATTTATTTTACAATGTCGATACAATCCACAACGTACTATCCCTTTCTCTATTTATATTAGTTTATATATATATATATATATTTATATCAGTTTCATTTCCTTTACAATGTCGGTACAATCCACAAAGTACTACCCTTTTCTCTATTTACATCAGTTTCATCTTGAGTTGCTAAATGTTTACCTCAATATTTCAAATCTATTAGAAATTTATAACTTTTATTTGCTGCAGTCCATTGTTCCTCAAGTATTTTTAACTCAACATTTTCCAGAATCTTTAGCTTTTGATTCTCTCTTAAGCGATATTTGTTCTCTGCTTTTCACTCTGATTAATTGATGATTCGAATTGCAGTCTGTCCCTCTAACTGATTTAACGTCGATGATGCTACTGTACCAGCGTTTATCCACTGATACATGATCTATCTGGTTTCGGGTTTCACCATCTGGAGGCGTTCAGGTGTATTTATGAATATCATTATACTGGAATTTTGTGCTCTTGACGGTAAGATTATTTGATGTGACAAACACCATTGACCTTGCTATCTTCATGAAAACTAAATTTGCCTATTGTTGGTCCGAACATATTATTTTCCCGTCCCACTTTTGCATTAAAATCTTCAATAATTTCTTAACTTAGATGTGATATAACACAATTCTCAATGAAAAATAAACTCGAAAGTAAATTTGACATGAAAACTTGTGACATGTTTAATGGATCTTTGACGTTGATTTTATAGATAGAACATGAACTGTTCCTTAATGTAATGCGGGTTCAACATTCTGCGATTATAGTCTCTGGATCAATTTTAATTGTGAGTTTTCTTTCATTATCATCAACAGCATCAATGATTAGACCTTAAGTTCTGTTCCGATCTCATGCTAGAATCGGTCTGTCCATCTTATGCTGGATCTTCCTACATTTCTTCATCTGCTTCGGAATTATATTGTTATCCATTCTACTGATATGGTCCGTCCATTCATCTCCGTGTTGTGTAATTCTATCTAATATTCTAATAGTTTGAATGTATTTAGTTCACTTCGTATATTTTCATTTCGTTTTCGATCTCTTATTGTATAGTAGTAGGACTTTATTAGACAAAAGTAAGATATTTACAATATTATTTACAAATATGGGTCGCACGGGCAGTAAGCCGTACGTGCTTTTGACAGTCCCTTACAATAAAGAAATAATTGCTACTAGTGTGAAGAAAAATAAACAACAAAACAAAAAAAAACAATAACATTACAATTACATAAAGAAAACGCAATAATATTACAATTAAATAATAATACAAATGGCATTATACACTAAAAAAAGCAATAACATTACAATTACATAAAGAAAACACAGTAATATTACAATTAAATAATAGCACAATAGCATTATACACTAAAAAAAACATAACATTACAATTACATAAGAAAACACAGTAATATTACAATTAAATAATAACACAATAGCATTATACATTAATTAATTTATATATAATTATTAAGAATTAATGTTATTGCATTTTGATAACATATATTTATTCATGAATGAGTGTTGTTCTTATTTTCCGCGTTTTGTCCAGAAATTTACCCAGGTTTATCCAATTCTCTGGATTTACCAATAACTCGTAGCATGCCAATCTTTCCCGATTTGAATTTAGAAATCTTTCCGGTAATAACTGACGTCTCCAATATTCTAAATCATTACACTGTCCTAATATATGTATCTCATCTTCAAATTTCCCGCACATTGGACATATTCGCATATCGTGCTCGTCGCTAATTTTTTGCAATTTCCATGCCCCTAGCCTAAACCAAGCAAGCCCTGATCTCTCTTTAAATCCTAGGTTGAGTATATACGATTCTTTTCCCCAGACGTGTTTTAGGTCTCTTTGTAAACACAGTGAGCGTTTTCTTGTACATTCGGTATATCCAGCCACACACCTTAGAAACCTCATTTTTGACGTTTCTATTCTTCGTTCCTGGTTTTTGGTTAAGACCCAGTGCTCCGATCCATATGCGAGTAGTAGTGTTGGAACCTCATTTTTTTATAAAATTTTAAAAGTGTTTCCTTTCTAGTTCAATTGAAACTTCGTTTTATAGTGAAACACATGTAATTAAAAATAATTATTTTGTTTTCAATCTCCTCACTTTATCTATATGACATATTGTATCCCAGGTAATTAAAATTGCTCACCAGTTCTATTATTGTATTCCTATATTTTCGTAATAGTTTTATCAATAACCAGTATTCAAGTACATCTAAATAAACAAAAACAGAAACTAAATAATATGTTCATCAATACTTATAAATGCATTGTTCAAACCGTTGAGATGGAGAGTCATGCTGGTCCAGCAGCATCATCCATCATACTAGATATTGTAGCGAAGAAGAACCTGCTGAAGATGGAACGGATGTTCTGAAAGGCTTACATGCATAAAGAATACATATTTTATAAGTTGAGGACGACGGATCTTACCTAGGAAGGTATATTTTAACTTATTTTATCTAATTAAAATAATGTGTAGTGATTAACTTTGTTATGTGCATTACAGCGGTAAACAAATGAGACGAGGACACTCGGGGAACTGGAGGTGGTGCAGGATGTTAATACGTAACGGGGTCGCAAAGGAACTGTTACATCAGCCGTCGGTACACGCAAATTACCAACTCGTTACTACTAATGCCCATAATATCATACATTATTTCCTTACATCGACCGGTAGACGAGATTGCTCTGATGACGATAACGATCTCACTCACACACACAAAGATAAGTACTTCAAGGCTTGCTTTGCATGCAACATCAACACTTCTCATTACATGTTAATCCTAATATTAAAGCATTCAACATTGAAAGAAACTGACCATAAGTGAAAATTACCATCTTATTTAACCGAAACCATTTTATATTGAACTTCGTTTTTAATTTAAACCTCTGCATTACAAATTAATATATCTCAAGAAAAAATATTCTATTTTATATCAGTATGAACTAGTGGTTGAATTCAAATGCCTAGGAACAAATAATCACAAATAGGAATGAGATGCACAAAGAAATTAAACATAGGCTTAATTCTGGAAATGCGTGCTATTATGCATTGCAGAGACTCTTGATGTCCCAAGTATTTTCAAAAAACGTTCAACTGAAAATATATAAAACTAATATTCTACCAGTTATATTATATGGATGCGAAACATGGACTCGTACTTTAAAGGAGTAAAGGAGATTACGAGTATTTGAGAATAAAGTTCTTAGGAAAATTTTTGGACCAAAGAGAGATGAACAGACAGATAAATGGAGAAGACTACATAACAGTGAACTACAAGGTCTTTATAGGAAGCCAGATATAATAAGAACAGTTAAGTCTCGTTGACTGAGATGGGCAGGACATGTGGCACGAATGGGGAATGAAAGACGAGCATGGAAGCTTCTTTTTGGAAAACCAGAGGGAAAACGCCCTGTTGGTAGTCCAAAAATGAGGTGGGAGAATAACTAACTATAATTTGAGGGAAGTATATTATACAGGAAAATGATTGGAAAGCATTATCTCAGGATAGGGATGTATGGAGAACTTATGTCCGGGCGGCCATGAACCTACGGGTTCGATAGTGCCAGTGTGTAAGTAAGTATGAAGTAAATAACATTCCGATTGAAGGTCTTTCCACTTTTCAGCGGTTGCCCTTTTACCAGCCGGCTGCTGGCCCTTCACATCCACATGTGTCAATCACAGAGGTAGATGATCAACAGCCAGTGTAGGGGTGACATGTGGTTAGCATGTCGAGTCCCCCAGCCGTTATAGCTGGTTCCTCAACCTGGAGCCGCTACTTATTGTAGCTACCCAATTGCCTCACGATGCTGGGTGGGCACCGGTCCCATACTGGCCGAAATACCATGTGAAAATTTCTTCACCCATGGAGACTCGAACCAGCGCAAGTCCCGTAGCTCTGCGCCAAGGCTTCCTACCTTAACCGCTCGGCTACGGCGCGGGACAGTAAATAACATAAAAATGGTAATACTCAACCGTAGGTTCATGGCCGCGCGGACATAAGCTCTCCTTACATCCCTAATTGATATTATAATTAATTTATTTCTTATTAAACATAATCATACAAGGAAGAAACCAGGTAATTGACTTTTTGGTGGGGTTGAACGTAACAAGGTTTTCACTTACGCAACTTACGACATTTTTAATATAATTTATATCATTACTAAGTGACATTTGTAACATTTATCGAAGGAAATTATCATCGTGAAAGTATGTTAATGTAATGCGAAGTTTACGAGTGGAAATGTGTTTTTACGTTCTAACTGATGGCCATTTTGAATTTCTATAGATAACCTAATTCGGCGCACCCCTAATTCAATTACTCTAACCTAGGGTGAATCCCATGAAACGCTTTTTTTTATGCGGTTAAAAATGTACATCTGTTTCTGTTTTACACGGTTAAATTCGGACATAAATAAGTTATTATCGACGGAGAACTTGTATTATCGACAGAGCCGTATGTTATTAATGTAGCTATCGCTGGTTAGTACAGTGAATATCGCTGGTTCATAAAATAACTGTTATTTTAAACTGTGAATAACTGTGAATTTTAAAAGTGCTGAGAATAACTGTTGGTCATGACAAGTAATGGTGACACTTTTTTTTCATATTTACGAGTAAAATTAGTTAACGATAATTAAATTCCATGACTAAATATTTGTAATATATTATACTTATTTATTGCATTTAAGTGGTGTTTAAGTGCGTAATTAAATATGATGCTAGATTCCACGGCGCCGATTTTTTCTTTGAAACCTAGGTAGCGTACTTTTACCTGTAGAACAAACATACTTCCTTGCCTGTATGTCAAAGTTTAGAGACAAATAAAATCACCAATCAACTGTGTACTTTACCGTTTCACATTTCTAAATGATGGAGCTTTCCGTGGAGAATATATTGATACTTCAAATTCGATTTAGACAAAAAAGTGGCTTATCTGGTTCCTCGCCTGTGCTCTTCATATGTAGTTGTAACCTGGAAGTCACAGGCACGAAACTAACAAATTATAACTCATCATAAATACTTATGGAAGTGTAAATCAATTTTTTCATGGGAGGAAGCACAATATTGTGCCTTACATTTTATACATAGTAGTTTTCAATTTGTTCTTCTACAACGACATTTTTGTTTATAAATGACAGCTAAAGTTCAATTTCTTCCCTTCTAAAATCTTCTACAGGGAGAGGGATAGTTGTAGCTTTGTATTACTTTCGATTACGATTGAAATTCTGCATATGTGGTAATCTTGGTCTGCCTTTCTGATACAGACTTACTGTAATACTTGTATTGAACTGTTAGGAAAATCAATTGCCCTTTAATGCTGAAATGTATTGATAGAACTATTTTATGTTCAGAAGTCTGATACAGTAGAACTTGCATGATCCGGAACGTGAATAATGCGGAAGTCTGTCCAATATGAACAAATTTATTGGTCCCGGTGAATAATAGTAACTTTATGTGTATTTATCTTGCATAAAACGGAATCTTTGCAACGCGGAAACGGAAGGATATTTCTATACAATTCATAAAAAATATAAAGCGGAAAGACAGAGAGAGAAATAAATTAGTTTCCACTTCATTGAATAAAAAAATTAGGAATGATTCCTGCCACCGAGTGAATTCTACCTGTATCTGAAATTTTATTTCGGCCACACTGCACATTCGTTATGCGAAATACAGATAGAGTACCTGTCTTACAAATAACCATTGCACTGTAAAATCTTGAAATGATTTAAGTACTGAGACCGATCTTTCACGGGTAGCGTTCTGAATTTACGAAATAAAGATGACTAAAACGTATGTTTCATTGTCATTAAACGTAAAAGTGAAAATGATTGAAGATAAGAAAACTCTCAGTGAGCGAAATATGACTAAATTTAAAGGTGGGAAAACTCAAGTTTTTTGAGATCTTGTCCGATGCTCCAAAGTCCTCTAGCTATTGCTAAATCCTTAGGGATTAACGATTTGAAGACATCTTCAGTTTGGCTGGAAAGTTTTAAAAGACGCCACTATGTAGTGTTGAATGAAATTTGCAGAGAATCAAAGGATGTGGACGAAAGTGTAGTTAGTGAGTGGAAACCGAAACTGCATACTATAATTTCAGGATACGCGCCTAAGAGACATTTTTAACGCTGACGAAACGGGACTGTTTTTTTCGCGCGTTACCGTCGAAGTCGCTCGTACATACTATACTTCACTTTTCAATGGCAGCGGAACTACAATTAATTCAAGGTATGTAAAAAAGACTATACGGTACTCTATAATGTAAGATTATTAATACGTTTTAGTTTTCTATAATGCGGAAAAATGGTTCCATGCAATTCCGCTTTGAGCAAGTTTTACTGTATTAAGTACAGCTATGTCCAAATAAGGAAAAAGTATGCTATGATATATTTTATTCGATTGTATATTTATTCTTTACATTACAATGAGTAAAAACAATTAGGTCCGCTACCTTTATTAATTTATTATACATCATGATGGCGCTGCTGAGACACTGAATCTCAAAATTGTGTTTTTTAACGTTGTACAGGATGCAATGGATGCGATTCAACAAAAGAACTAATTGCACCGTCTTGTTATCATATCACTTTAGGGTAATAACCCCAATATATTCTATTTTTTTTACCTCTACTTGATTCTCTACCTTCGGTGTAATGTCCTTGATACCCGTACAGCTGCAACTAGGGAGCAAGTTGTCTTCCCACTTCCTGTGATTGAATTTATTTTCCCCAACTTTGTAAGCAAACCGAGGCTGCTAAACCAATTATCATTGTATGCTTTGTACTTTTAAATTGACCCAAACCTTCAGGCGACACCATGGCCGTAGGGTCGACTCAGCCTCTAACGAAAATGTGTACCAGACGCTTGTTCTGGGGGTAAATGCAGCTATAACGCAGGGCTGATATAAAGTGTCAATTGTCTAGAAAAAATGGGAGCCTTAACCTCCTACTACCCCAAGGGTCTACTATGGACTGTAGTGGGATCATTTTACCTTTACCTTGCTTTATACTTTATTTTCCTAGACTATTAAATCATGCCCCAAATGGGAGTCAATGACCAATCAAGTTACAATGATTTTGATTTACAACCAATCACAGTCGTGTTTCGCCTAGAATTTACCAACTAAAGTTTATCATAATAAAGAATCCACCTCCTTTTTAACATTCTGAATAGGTCATAGCATTGTTTTGCAGTGACTGACTCACTAAGAAATACGGCTAACAGATTGTATATATAGTGCGTGAATGTCAACACATACTGTATCCGGGAGTTAATATAAAAGC
The DNA here is from genome assembly GCA_030220185.1 of Diploptera punctata. NCBI lineage: Eukaryota > Metazoa > Arthropoda > Insecta > Blattodea > Blaberidae > Diploptera > Diploptera punctata. The sequence goes on along the minus strand of JASPKZ010009353.1, from coordinate 938,372 downwards.
ATTCGTAGCATTTGATTATACCACCAAAAAAAAAATAAACCACTGTTTGTACTTTCTTAAATGTATTTGTTCCCAGAAAAATAGAATTGTCATATTTACATCATAGGACATCAGAAATGAATTAATATACAATTTGATGTGTTTCATTTTTTCTCCACTAGAGTGCATTCTTACAATATTCCGTTTCTTTGGCGATAAATAATATGATCTGGTTGCAGTGACGAATAAAAGAAGCAAATGAACCGTACCAATTGTTTCTCATTTGTTTTCAAACATCGCCATTTACATTAAATATATAAATATTTTAAAATAACTATATTTAAATAATGATTTTGAGTAAACAGCTTAATTTTATTCGTTAAATAGTCCCAACAAATGTCAATCTTGATTTTTAAATTCTCTAGATAAATTCACTCCTCAGTTGGCGAGTCGTGAATTTTTCGATAATTTGGAAATCACTAATGGCATTACTTATGATAATGTTACTGTGTATCTAGAGAACAGCATTATTGCCAACTCTATGTCATTTTCTAAATTGTCAGTATATGTTCAAAAATACGGAATAATTTCTAAGTCTCTCAAAAAACAAACACCTTATAATACCATTTCTTAGCTTTACTTCGAGGCTAGGTTTGTCCTTGAATCGAATAATCTGTTCATCACCACTCGATTTCTCTTCACAAGCAAAGTTGTGTAGAGTGTTTGAGAATCCACTCATAAATGATTGCAATTTGTCAGTATTCCTAGGAACGTTATAGTATATATATTATTCTTTACCACTTGCCGCCTATTTATACTCATGTCATAACATTAATGAAGAATTGAAACTCTCCTGCATGACCTCGCACGAAGAAGCGGTCTGCGCTATGTTATCATAAGTAATGCTACGAGTGATTTCCAAATTATCAATAAATTCAGGACTCACGAAGTGAGGAGTGAATTTATTTAGAGAATTTGGAAATCAAGAGTGGCATTTGTTACGACTATTTAACGAATAAAATTGAGCTCTTTACTAAAATATAATTATTTGAATATATTTACCGGTGTTTTAAAATATTTATATAGTTAATGTAAACGGCGATGTTTGAAAACAAATTAGAAATGTGAGGTTATGTATATTCACTGCAACTCGATCATATTATTTATTGCCAAATAGGATCGCAATATTGTAAGAATGCACTCTTGTAGAGAAATAATGAAACACATCAAACTATTATAATCAACATTATAGGTTAATCATTTATATTTTGAATAAACATCATCATCATCACTCCAGGGATTAGGCAATTGCCCGTTCCGACTTCATAATGCATCAGCCCAACGTCTTCTAGGTCTTCCAACATCACGCCTTCCTCTTGCTTGATAATTTCTTGCTAACAATGGATATCTCTCCTTACTCATTCCATCCATGTGATCAATCCATTTCTGTCTGTAATTCGTGACTTTATCCAATAAAGGCTGTACTTTCAATTCTTCTCTTATATCCTCATTTCTTATTCTATCAAGTCTTGTACATCCTTTTACTTGTCTTAGGAACCGCATCTCTGCCGTCTGTATTCTATCCTTCTGTCTTTTCACTGGAGCCCAAGTTTCACATCCATACAATATTGTGGGAACCGCCATAACATTATACATTTTTATCTTGGTTTCTTTTCTAATTTTATTTTTGAATGTTCTCTGTATTGTTCCACACACCGTCTGAAATTTATTTATTTTGGAGTCAATATCTCTTTCCACATTGTAGCCAACATCACAGCCCAAATATTTGAAACTAGACACCTGTTCTATACTTTGATTTTCTAAAATAATTTTGGATCTCACTGGATCTCTTCCTCTAAAAGCCATGGTCTTCGTTTTCCTTACAGAAATCTTTAGATCGTATAATTTACATATTTCATTTAATGCATGCATTGATTTCTGTAAGTCGTCTTCATTTTTCTGTATTATGATTACATCGTCAGCAAATAGAAGATTATTTATGCACACTTTATTATCCATTCTTATTCCTGGATTTACTAAAACTTTCCATTTATTTAAAATATCGTCTATATATATATATATATATATATATATATATATATATATATACAAAGTGGGTGATAAACTACATCCTTGTCGTAATCCAGTATTTGTTTTAATTGCATCTGTTCTTTTGAATCCGGTATCTATAATTATATTTGTGTCTTCATATAATTTCTTTATTGTTTCAACAAGGCACAGCGGGTATCCTTTCATTCGTAATATTTCCCATAATTTTTGTCTGTTTACTCGATCGAAGGCCTTATCCAAATCTATAAATCCTATGTGAGTTTCTAAGTTATGTTCTCTTCTCTTTTCTATGAGTTGTTTCAATGTAAAGACATTGTCTATACATGACCTTCCCTTTCTGAATCCACTTTGATTTTCACTTATTATTACTTCTGTTATGTTTCTCAATCTATTATTTATTATTTTCGTATATATCTTGTAGCCAGTATTCATTAAGCTAATCCCTCTGTAATTCTCACAATTTCTCCGGTCTCCTCTTTTGAATATATTCTTCACAATTGCTGTTTTCCAAGTGGTTGGAATCCCATAGGTCTGCCAACATATATTAATTAGATGAAGTATTCGTAGTTTACACAATATTCCACTATATTTGACTAACTCCATATTTATATTATCTAATCCTGTTGCTTTCCTATTCTTAGTGGTTTTCAAAGCCATTTCTAATTCATTTATGTCTATTACATCAATATTTTTCACTTTTATTTCTTCCTCATTGTTCTTTTTTCCTTCAATTTCCTCCTTTTTCCAAAGTTTTTCATAATGTTGGATCCATTCTTGTTCTGGGATTATATTCAATCTGGCAGAATCTTTCTCAGTCTGATTTAGATGTTTCACTAATTTATAACCTATTTCTTGTCTTCCATACATATCATGTTCTACTGAGCTTATAAATTTATCCCATGACTCCTGATGGGCTTTTCTTATAATGCTTTTAGCAATTCTCCTTTTCATTTTATATTCTTCATAAGATTCTTCTGTTTTCAGTCGTAAGTATGTATGATATGCTTTTTGTTTTTCATTCACTGCATTTTGTATATTCGCATTCCAAGTTCTCAAGCCCTTCCTATTTCTTATTCTATTTTTCTTTCCTAATATCTCATTTGCTGTTTTATGTATTACATTTGATATATTTTCCCATTCAATATTTATATCTTCTGACGTCGCTATCTCTGATATATATTTATTCATTCTGCTTTCATAATGTTGTCTAATACTTTGATCTTGTAATAAATATACTTTATATACTTCTTCTTGGTTTCTTTTGTTCTTTATTGTTATTTTTCCGCCATTTAGCTATTATGTTTATTTTGCTTATCACGAGATAGTGATCAGAGTATATATCGCTGCCTCTATGTACTCTCACATCTTTTACCAAGGCTCCTAGCTTGTTGTTTACGATTAAATAGTCAATTATTGATCTTGAGTTATATCCACTTCTTGTATATTTATGTATGTCCTTTTTTCGGAAATAGGTATTCATTATTTTTAATTGATTATAGGCTGAAAACTGTCTCAAATCCTGTCCATTATCATTTATTGTTTATTTCTCCATTATTTCCTATTACATTAGGTATAGGGACATTGCCTACTCTGGCATTTAAGTCTCCACTTATTATTAAATGATGATCTTTTGTATATTTATCAACTAATGTTTGTAATGTTTTATGAATTTTTTTGTTTCTTCTTTCTTACCTTCTCCTCTGGGGCATACACAGCAATTATCATCATATATCCTCTTTCAATTTTAAATCTGACTATCAGGATTCTTTCATTTATAAACTCATAGCTATTCATTTAGTTCTTCCATTTTTCATCTATTAAAATTGCTACTCCACACTGCGCTCTTGTTGTCTGTTCTACTCCGCTATACAACATAGTATAGTGTTTTAAGTCCTTTGTTCCTTTTAGTTTCTTTTTTGTTTCTGTTATTGTTGCTATATTTATTTCTTTTTTCTTTAATTCTCTTTCTAATTCTTCTTCTTTTGTATTTATTCCCCTTACGTTCCAATTTCCTAATTTCAAAATGTCCTTTATTCCAAATCGTATCCTTTTATCTTGCTTGGGTCGGTACCTTTTATGACAATCCGGCTGAATTTCCATGAAGTTTCTCAGTAAGATAAATGTCTCCTGGAAGCGTTACGAGCGCTTCGCAGGACAAGGATGGTGGAAGGGCTGCTTCCTCTGAGCCTCCAAACATGCTCCTCTGGGTATCCACCCCCCCAAGAGAGGGCTGCTTCTTCCGCTCTTCAAGCCCTACAAGTTTAGATGTGCTATTCCTTGTCGCCCTGTTGACCGTTGAAGACTTGACGAAGATGTGGCCGCCGAATATGGATACAGACGCCATTCCTTCGTTGTGAGCTATACTTAGTTCCCCTCGCCTCTTACCCACCAGCAAGATTAACCTAAATCAATCTTCCCCAGTAGAGTCGTCTGGTTCATCGGGTACTAAGCCCCCCCACCACGTCAAGGTGATAGCTCCTGGGTTTTTTTTGAATAAACAACTCAGTAAAATCATTGGATCTATTCATTATCTGCTATATCCAATGTACACTGGTGTCCAAAAGTTTAGGATAATTTGTAAAACGGAAAATCAAAATGCTTAAAGAGGAGCAAGGAGTAAAAATTATTTATCAAAACGTTTCTCAGTACATTTAGTTTAGTTTACATACTAAATTATAATCTCTCTTCAACAATGAAAAAAATAATAGCAATTATAAATGAAAATTGCATTGTTGCAGTTAAGCCCTGTTCCATAAATCTTCATTTTTAAAGAGAGTTATGATATAATCAGATGTAGTGTAAGAACAGATTGCAGTAAAATGGCACAAAGACAACATCTGGACCCTCTGCTTCAGGGTAGAATTATTGGGCGGCTAGAAACAGGACAGACACAAACTGAGGTCTCCATAGCACTTAATGTGCCACAAAATGTTATATCTAGGTTATGGCGACGGTTCCAAGAGACCGGAGACGTTAGGCGAAGACCAGTGGGAGGTCGTCCAAGAGTTACAAATCCTCAGCAGGATCGATATCTTGCGTTAACTGCAAGAAGAAACCGAACAATGTCTGCCAGACAACTGAGTTCAGAACTTGCGGCCGCCTCAGGTATCAGAGTATCCAGACAAACTGTCTATAGAAGACTCAGAGCTGCTGGTCTGTATGCTAGACGGCCTGTAGTGTGCGTCCCACTCACCCTTGATAACAAGAGAGCACGTTTACGGTGGAGTCAGGAACATCGCGACTGGACTCTAAATCAGTGGAGCAGCGTGCTATTTACAGACGAATCCAGATTCAGCTTGAACTGTAATTCGCATCGCGCGACTATCTGGAGGGAGCAAGGAACTCGTTACAACCCCATGAACATCATGGAAAGACATCCATTTGGTGGCGGTGGTCTCCTGGTATGGGGAGGTATAATGATGAATGCACGCACAGAGCTTCACATCTTCGCAGGTGGCACTGTTAATGCTCAGCGGTATAGAGAAGAGATCCTGGAACCTCATGTAAGACTTTTCAGGGGAGCTGTGGGTCCAGAATTCATATTCATGGATGACAATGCCCGACCTCACAGATCACAACTGGTGGATGAGTTTCTTCAGGAGGAAGATATCCAGCGTATGGAGTGGCCAGCGAGGTCTCCGGATATGAATCCTATAGAGCATGCATGGGATGCCTTAGGGAGACAAATTGCATCTCGTCAGCCTCCTCCGAGGACACTTCAAGACCTTCACATTGCTCTTCATGAGGAGTGGAATTTGCTGAGCATCGAACTCCTGAACAACCTCATCACTAGCATGCCACGTCGATGTGAGTCTTGTGTAGCTGTCAGGGGTAATCACACCCCATACTAATCATTTGAACCATTGTTGTTCAACTTTTATGTTCGAATTCTGAAATGCAGTTTTCGTTTGTTGTGAAAATGACAAGTGAATGACGTATTCATGCCATTGTTTCTTTCGTGCCATGTTTCTAATTATCTGTGACATACCCTTACCAAATTTTGTATTATTCTGACAAATGCTTTATAATAAGTCGGCAAATGAACTAATTATCCTTAACTTTTGGACACAAGTGTAATTGTTGGAGAAAAATAATGGTCTAACCTGTTCAGAATATTATAAAGGAGGAGCTATCTTTATCACAAAATCAGGAGCTGATAAAGAGAAATCGATAAAGAGCGAGGTGAAACACGACTGTCATTGGTGTAAAACAGAATTAATTGAAACGTGACTGGTCATTGCCTACCATTTGCGACATGAGTTAAATAGTCATAAGTAATGCCACGAGTGGTTTCCAAATTATCTACAGAATTTGGAAATCAAGAGTGGCATTTATTAGGACTATTTAACTCATGCCACAAATGCTAGTCACCCAGCATCGTGAGGCAATTGGGTAGCTACAATAAGTAGCGGCTTCAGGTTGAGGAATCAGCTATAACGGCTGGGGGACTCGACATGCTAACCACATGTCACCCCTACACTAGCTGTTGATCATCTACCTCTGTGTTTGATACATGTGGATGTGAAGGGCCAGCAGCCGGCTGGTAAAAGGGCAACCGCTGAAAAGTGGAAAGACCCTCAATCGGAAAATCTTCAGACTCGGGACCCACGGCCTAAAGTCCCTCCCGGAGAACTTGCTCCTTGGATTTTTCCATCCTAAAAAAATCCATCGACCCCGGCCGGGTTTGAACCCGCGACCCTCGGGACCAGAGGGAAGGAGCATACCCACTAGTCCACCGCGGCCGATATATATATATTGATAAAATAAATCTACTTAGAGAGCAGGTTTAATAATAAAATTAAGGCGTATAGTCCTACCTGATGAAGAAGAACATTATCCTCTTGATCATTCGCGAAGAAGACAAGACAGCAGCAAATAAAATACAGTGTTCAAAAACAGGAAACCATCTCAAGTAACTAACTTTAAATATCTAGGCGCCATATTGTAAAACTTATTATTTAGATTTAGGTATTATTCTATAAAAATAGCTATTTTTATTATATGTACAAAAATAAAGGACAAACTTATTTTTACTAATAGTTTTAATATAAAATCCTGGCGGAACTTTACATTTATTTCTTGACTATCTGGAAACATTACATGAGCAAAGAGTTGAAAATTACCACACTAGTCAAAACATTAGGGTATATTATGAAATAAAACCTAAGAATGCTGAAAGTATCCCCTATTTTTTAGCAGTTTAGTTGCTATATATAAAAAATCTTTACTAGATGTTAAAGGAGAATAAAATAAAAGTAGTGCAAGAATTTACATTTATACACATAAACAATAGTAATAATTTATTTATACTTGCAGAGTTAAGGTCACAAGAACTTGTCTTCTACTCAAACAGCAAAAAAATATTCAATTCAAAAATATTTACTCAAGAATGTAACACAACCAATTACTAGTAAATATTTATACAAATTGAACTACAATTATGATGAATCAAGTCAATATTATTAGAGAATAAACAAATTAGTGACCATCAGTTAGTATATTAGAAGACCAATTACAAAATAAATCCATTTAAATTTGTTTTGAAGCAAGCTAATACCCTGAACTCCCTAATTTCTTATGGTAAGGTGTTTCAGAATCTAGCAGTAGATACAGTATATGAATTAGAATAATGGGAGGTTTTATGTTGTGGGCGTGAATCAGGAGGTTCTGATGCCATCGTTACATGAACTGTGAGTGGAGGATAGGATAAGGAAGAGAGAGGTAGACCTATATATAATTGAATAAGAGAATGAGTTTTTCTGTTATCGTAGTTCGTGAAAGTAGGAAGAAATATGTCCATATTTACGAGTACTAACACTGAATATGTGTTATACATATTATGAATATCTTGTAATTTATCTGATAGTCTATCGTTAATGTCTGTCGATAAGACGTCGTAATAATCGAAATGCAGCATCACAAAATATACACAACAATTATTTTGACATCAGAAGGAAGAACATTTCTGAATCAGTTTTAAGAGTACATTGTTGAAAATACCTTTTTTTGACATTACGGATTATTCAACAGAATACAAGATCATGTATTTTTTCTAAAGTGTTTTACTCACTTCCTATTGCTTATTTGATTGAAAGATGAAATGAAAATACGCCCTAATATTGTATGGAGAACGCCAATAAAAATGGTAGAAGTTCAGTGCATTAGGAAACGCTATTACGATAAAAGTTCCAATAAAGTAAATGGATTGTTCTGTATACATATCAATGACAATGGAACTTTTAGGATAACAACGCGACTGTTTAAAAACATTAATTTATATATTTTTCTCCAACTTCTTTAGGTAATCCTGCGTAAAATATGATAATTTTAAAAATATAACAATAATATTAATATAATAATAATAATAATAATAATAATAATAATAATAATAATAATAATAATAATAATAATAATAATAATAAAGGAACTTCGGGTAATGTGGAATCCTGTTTTGAATTTGCTGTTCTTCTTCTTTTAATTAAGGGATTTGAATTTTGTTTAAATACAGTGATTATCATTAGTGTTATAACTATAAAATGGCATTGTTATTTTATTCAAATATGGAAACATCGTTGTAATTTATAAACTTTGTACATTACAAAAAAGTCCACTTTAAACTCCATATTCGGGCAAAGTGCACCCCAGAGTCAATCCTAGCCTTTAGACTATTTTCAGTTTATTGTCTCTATTAATTTATACAGACAGCCACAAATTAATCATCTGTGACTGATTGTAATTAAAAAGCGTTGATATTTATTTAAGGTTTTGAAATATTATCGTTAATCATAACATTCACATGTCATTCATCTGCAGACAACAACGGCCTTTGGGTTTAGGTAAAATTATAACGATACTTACTTACTTACTCACTCACTGGCACTATCGAATCCGTAGGCCACGCGGACATAAGCTCTCCATACATACCTATCCTGAGCTAATGCTTTCCAATCATTCCCTGTATAATCTACTTCCCTCAAATCATAGTTAATGTTATTTTCCCACCTCATTCTTGGTCTACCAACTGGGCGTTTTCCCTCTGGTTTTCCTACAAGAAGCTTCCACTCAAGTCTTTCATTCCCCATACGTGCAACATGTCCTGCCCATCGCAGACTATGAGACTTAACTGTTCTTATTATATCTGGCTTCCTATAAAAACCATGTAGTTCGTTGTTATGTAGTCTTCTCCATTCACCTGTCTCCTCATCTCTCTTTGGTCCAAAAATTTCCCTAAGTACTTTATTCTCAAATACCTGTAATCTCCTTTCCTCCCTTAAAGTAAGAGTCCATGTTTCGCACCCATATAATATACTCTTACTCACTGGCACTATCGAACCCGTAGGTTCATGGCCGCGCGGACATAAGCTCTCCATACATCCCTATCCCGAACTAATGCTTTCCAATCATTCCCTGTAATAGTTTTATATATTTTCAGTTTAACGTTTTTTGAAAGGAGTTGGGACATCAAGAGTCTCTGCAATGCATAATAGCACGCATTTCCTGAATTGAGCCTATGTTTAATTTCTTTGTGCATCTCATTCCTATCTGTGATTATTGTTCCTAGGTATTTGAATTCAGCCACTTCCTCAAAATTTCCCTCATTTGTCATTAGCTGTCCATTTCCATTATATAATGAATTTCTACGTGTGACCATATATTTAGTTTTATTGATATTTACTTCCAGCCCTAATTTCTTAGGGTTACTCAATAGTGTGTGCGTGTTGTCCTTTAGTATCTGGCATGCTCTAGTACAAAATTAAATAGTAGAGGAGATAGTGCATCTCCTTGCTTCGACCCATTCTGGATTTCAAAAGTGTCCGAAAACTGTTTGCCTATACGCACCCTACTCATTGTGCCATTTAGACACATTCGTATAAGTCTAACTAACTTTTTAGGAATTCCGAACTCCAGCAGAATACTATATAACTTCTCCCTCTTAATTTAATCATATGTTTTTTTTTTAAGTCTACATATAGTTGATGTACAGTACCATTATATTCCCATTTCTTTTCTAAAATCTGTCTTATACTAAAAATCTGATCTGTTGTAGACCTGTTTCTTCTAAATGCACATTGATGATCCCCTAGAATATCATCAATATAGGGGGTAAGTCTGCTTACTAATATATTTGTTAGAATTTTGTACGACGTTGAAAGTAATGAGATGCCCTGTAGTTGTTGCAATCAGTTTTATCTCGTTTCTTATAAATTGGTACGATAATTGATTCCTTCCATTCATCTGGAAGAGCTTCTTTTTCCCAAATCATACTAAGCAACCAGTGTATCTTGTCCATCAATTTTTCTCCCCCTGATTTTATCAGTTCTGCTGGGATCTCATCTGAACCTGATGCTTTATACATCTTAAATTTTTCAATCGCCATTTCAACCTCTAATGCACTTGGTTCTGCAAATAGCATTTCTGCTGTCTGTAAATTATCCTCCTCAATGTCCTGTTCTGTATGTACATTTAATAGCTGATTAAAGTAACTTTTCCATCTATTTAATATACTCCTGGAATCTGTAATCATATCCCGATTTTCATTCCGAATTATGTTTGTTCTAGCCTCAAACACTTTCTTCTCTATACTAATTTCCTGATATAATTCTCTAATGTTCCTATTTTTTGCGTTCATTTCAAGATCATTAATCCTCTCTCTCAAATATTCCCCCTTTTTACTCTTTAGTAACTTGGTAGTTTCCCGTCTAATACTACCCAATTGCTCTAAATTTACCTCATTTGGCTCGTGTAACCATTTCAGTTTTGCTAGCTTTCTTTTCTTTACAATGTCGGCACATTCCTCATCAAACCATTTCTTGTTTTGCCACTTTTTTAAACAACTTTCTGATGCTGACAATTTAATAGTATCTCTTATAGCCTCCCATTCTTTATTTATATCAGTTTCTTCTTCGTTTGCCACATTGTCATCTGAAGATTCCAGTACTTCAAATCTATTAGCAATTTTGATTGGTATTCTTGCCGCATTTCATCATTTTTCAAGTTTTTTAATTCTAATTTTACAAAATCATCTTTAGCGTTTGTTCCTCCCATAAGCGATAGCCGTTGTCTGATTTTCACTCTGACCAGATGATGATCCGAATTGCAGTCTGTCCCTCTAACTGATCTAACATCGATGATGCTACTGTGCCAGCGTTTATCCACTAATACATGATCTATCTGGTTCCGAGTTTCTCCATCTGGGGACGTCCAGGTGTATTTATGAATATCCTTGTGCTGAAATGTTGTGCTCTTAACAATGAGATTCTTTGATGTGGCAAATGTGACTAATCTAACCCCGTTGTCGTTACTATCTTCATGAAGACTGAATTTGCCTGTTGTTGGTTTGAATATATCTTCCCGGCCCACTTTTGCATTAAAATCTCCTAAGACAATTTTCATATGATATCGTGAAAGGCTATCAAATAAGCATTCTAATTCTTCATAGAACTCATCCTTGATCTTGTCATCTTTATTATCTGTGGGGGCATGTACATTTACAATTATAAAATCATGTTGTTTACCCTTTAGAATTATGTATGATATCCTGTCACTAACAAACTTAATATCGCGGATAGCGGATAGAATCCTCCTTCTGACTAAAAAACACGTTCCAAATGCAGGTCTTTCTGCACCCCCATAGTATAATGCAAAGCTTCCTGATTCCTGACTACCTTCTCCTGGCCATCTAACTTCCTGTAAAACAACTATATCCAAGGACGATTTATCTAATTCCCGCGTTAATATATTTAGCGCCCCGCTATTGTATAAAGTTGTAACATTCAATGTTCCTAGGAACATGTCCCTGTGTTTGAGCCTTTGGCATGGGTTCCCTGAAGTAGTCCCCACCCGGAGATCCGAATGGGGGACTATTTGACCTCCGGAAAATTTTTACCCCAGTTGAACCCATGTCCGCATTTCTTGATGGTTGTATTTTTACGGTGAAAGATCGTCACTCTTTCGCCCAAGGTACTTTTTTCGTCTGGCTTATCACCTTCGACCAGTCCGGCATGGGTAACCCTATCGGCAGCAATGATACCGCCGGCATAGCTCTCAGGATCATTTAAGCACGCAAGCCACTCCACCACGACAAGGTAAAGATACCATGGATAAATAAAATTAATTAAGTATATTAGATGATGTTAAGCATTCGAGTATCTGGGCGTAAAATTAGATAAAGAGGATAAACAAGAATGTGAGCAATAACAGCAACGATGAATGGAGTCTTATGGAACAGACATATAACCAGGAAAAACAAGTTACAAATATATAATTCAATAGTGAGAAGTACTGTCACATATGGAGCTGAAGTTTGGAAATTCAACAAATACTTAGAACAAAAACTTATGTCGATGGAAATGGATTTCTTGAGGAGAGCAGCAAAATGTTCACCTGGACGTTCAAAATTAGACAAAATAAGAAATACTGTCATAAGAGAAAAATGAATATTGGTTATTCAATAGTAGATTATATACGGCATAAGCAATTAAATTAGTATGGGCACGAATGCAAGAAGAAAGATTACCTAGGAAAACATTGGAATGGTGTCCACCTGGAAGGAGGAGGAGAGGAAGACCTCGAAACTCGTGGATGCAGGAAATAAGAACTGGAATGATAGCAAGAGGACTGAAGGACATGGATTGGATGGAGAGAGACGAGTGGAGAAGAAAAATAAAACTTTAGGCACAGAAAGATGTGTAAACATTAAAATTCTGTATATATATATATATATATATATATATATATAATATGGTTTTTACATATAGCACCCTTATTAATAAAATATATGTATTCGTGTAAAGTAGATCCAGGTCCACTTTAACCGCCTCGTGGAGGATCTACATTAACCGAATTCCTTTGCTATGTATAATGATTTTATACTGCCGCCATGTAACATTATATCAAACCAAACCCGTCGGTATATTAGAACAGCATCTACATAATATATTTAGGAGTTTTTCAACATTTGTAATATTTAATAACAGAAATTAAGAATTAATTCTTAGCTTGAAAAACGTTTAAAATGATCGTTTTCATAAATATCACAAATAAACCCTTCTTCGCACAAAGAATAAAATAAACTGGCCTTGAACACGTCAAAGTTGACGAGGGGAAAAAATTAAAATGTTTTCTGTTCGACGGCAGTACCAATTAAAGAATATATTAACAGGGTCCACTCAAACCGAAAGGTCCAGATTACCCGAACTTCCTCTAATAATAACGTGCCTCCTAAAAAAGGTACAACTATAATGTGTATTGATTATTTCGTATTCATGAAAACAAAAGTCCTTTTGAATAACCCATAGCGTTCTAAACCAAGTGTCCAACAATGTTCCCTAACAAAGTAACTCACTCACTTGCGCTATTCAATACGGGAGTTAAATTGCCGTGCGGAAATATGCTCTCCATATATCGCTATCCTGAGCTAATATTTTTCCAATCATTCGCCTTCCTCAAATCATAGTTAATATGATACTCTCATCTCTCCCTAGGCCTGTCTATTGGCTTATTCCCTCTGGTTTTCTACAAGAGGTTTCCATGTCCCCCTTTCATTATCCAATCGTGTCACATGTCCTGCCAACGCAATCTACTACACTTAACCCTTCTTATTACATCTGATTTCCTATAAAGATCATGTAGCTTACTGAGTCTTCTCTATTCATCTGTCTTCGCGTCCCTGTCGTTCAAATATTTTTCTAAGAACTTTGTTCTCAAACACACGTATCTTCTCTTCTCCCTTAAAGTAAGTAATCGTAGCTTTCATCCCATAATATAATTGCAAGAATAACCGTTTATATGATTTTTTAGAGAAATTGAGAATACAAAAATAACACGCGTTTCCAGAATAGACCCCATTTTAAATGTATTTATAACCTAACTCAAGTTTGTCATTCTAGTTGTGGACTTGACTACTTCATCAATATTGGTCTCATTTGTAATTATCTTTCCATTTCCATTATGTAATATCTTTGAACGAGTAACCATATAAGTTATTATATTTTATTGATGTTTACTTCCAGTCCCAGTTTCTTAGTGTTTAATAGATTTAAATATTTCCTCACTATCACCTAATAATACTTCATCAGTAAATACCAACAGTTGATTAATAATATTGAGTTGCGCGCTCTCTTTATCCTGTAATGATTTGATCACATGCTCTAGTAATAAAATTGAATACCAGAGGAGATAGTACTTTGTGTAAATTTCAAAATTACCTGAAAACTGTTTCCCTATTCCTTAATAAACGTTGTGTAATTTTGACACATTCGAATAAGCTTAACTTTTTAGGAATTTCGAATTGTATCAAGTTGCTATATAACTTATTCCTCCTAATTGAATCGCATGCGTTTCTGAAGCCTACGTACAGTTGTATCACTTTTCTCTGTAAATCATTAATTTTAAACAAAGTGTACCTTTTTTGAAGAGAAAAATTATACGCTCAGACCGGGACTTGAACCCGGGACCCTTGGTTCTCTAGACCAAGTGCTCTACCAACTGAGCTACCTGAGCAAGTACCGATCTAAACGCAAATCTTTCTCTATATACATTGTAATTCCCATCCACCAAATGCTGTGAAGCCATGCTTCTATCTTGCAAATGGCGGCTCCTTTATTAAGAAGACATATTTGGGAATTATACATTACAGCCAGTACGGCTTTTTCCAAGTTTTTATTATTGATTTCGTACATCTCAATGATGGATAAATCATATTTGAAGAGAAAAATTATACGCTCAGACCGGGACTTGAACCCGGGACCCTTGGTTCTCTAGACCAAGTGCTCTACCAACTGAGCTACCTGAGCAAGTACCGATCTAAACGCAAATCTTTCTCTATATACATTGTAATTCCCATTGCGTTTAGATCGGTACTTGCTCAGGTAGCTCAGTTGGTAGAGCACTTGGTCTAGAGAACCAAGGGTCCCGGGTTCAAGTCCCGGTCTGAGCGTATAATTTTTCTCTTCAAATATGATTTATCCATCATTGAGATGTACGAAATCAATAATAAAAACTTGGAAAAAGCCGTACTGGCTGTAATGTATAATTCCCAAATATGTCTTCTTAATAAAGGAGCCGCCATTTGCAAGATAGAAGCATGGCTTCACAGCATTTGGTGGATGGGAATTACAATGTATATAGAGAAAGATTTGCGTTTAGATCGGTACTTGCTCAGGTAGCTCAGTTGGTAGAGCACTTGGTCTAGAGAACCAAGGGTCCCGGGTTCAAGTCCCGGTCTGAGCGTATAATTTTTCTCTTCAAATATGATTTATCCATCATTGAGATGTACGAAATCAATAATAAAAAAAAGTGTACCTTAAATAAAAATACTTTTTAACGTTTGACATATTGGACTTGAAATGCACTTATAAATGTATTTTGTTTTTTAAATGTGTATTTTTAATATTATCTTTCATTAAAAACAGCTGACACACCTGGATATTATCAACTCGCGCTAAATCGGAATGCAACACTTGGACGTAATATCTGCTTACTCAGTGTTAATATTTCCGTGATGCAAAATCATGACACATTAAATCACCGATTTTTATCATAAAATCCCTTCGTATTAAAATTATGACGTAGCATACATGAGGGTAGAATACAAAAGTTCAGTTGAATATGAAAACACATTTCCCATCCAATTATTTATGACTTGGAGAACGGAGGTTGCTGTTATACGTCTTCTAAATCTTAGCTTATTTTGGTAAGCTTCGTCCATAACAATATTCCGTTACAGTGAAGTTAATACAGGGTGGTCATAAAGTCTTGGTCCATTTTTGTGTTAACGAAATTATTTTCTATTTCTTTTAGCATAATCTAAAAGCATGCTGACGATAGAAGAACGTGCGTATGTTGTTAGTGCGAGACTGCGCAGATTATCATATACCGAGGTGCGACAGGCGTTCATTTGGAAATTTCACAAACCAGGACCAACACGAGCAAACATCCAGTTACTTTACAATAAATTTCAAAGAATTGAGAACGTTGCGGATGAACCACGCTCCGGGAGATCTTTTGTACGCAAGAAGAGACTGTTCAGCTGAATCAGAGAATCTAATCGAAAAGAAATCCGCCATCAATCAAGTCGTCGTTAATAGCATAGCGTTAGATGTGCCACAATAAGACGATGGGGATTGGAAAGTTTTAGCCTTTCCGTTGAAAAACTACTCGTACCATATTCAGGTGCTCCACAAATTAGAGTCTCAACGATTACGGCAGCTCGTCAGGCACACGCGTGTTATGATTTGCATATCGGCTACACACAATGACGACCTCGTGGATCACATCCTGTGCAGTGATGAGACCACGTTCCAGCGAATCAAGTGGGCACAGTTAATAAACATAACACTCGAATAATTGGGTTACCTGACAACGCAACCGAAAGTGAATGTATGTGCACTTGGAATTACGAATACGCGGACAGTGGAGTGGACCCTTCATATGGTCGCAGAACAGACAATTCAGTAAGCATGGCAACAATTACCTTGACATGCTCAATTTATTCCTCGAACCACAGCTACACCAGAATGGAGGCCCCTGGGACTCTTTATGTCTTGAGACTATTCATAAAGGGGAAGGTGTAAAATAACAAAGGTACGACAGAGTCACATCAGGCAATCTTAGGACTCGAACTCGCAATGCAGTGACGGCTATTTCACCAACTATGCTTCAAAACGTCTTTCGGGACGATTGGAACAATGTTTCTAAATGGACGGAGGCCATGTTGAAATACGATGAACATCTACCTTGACAATAAACATACATAAAATTCATCAAATCGAGTTCATTATTTCTTGGAAATGGATCGAGAATTTATGACCACCCTGTAAGAATGTACAAAATAATATATATGTTGGAAAGGAGAATCCCGAGGAGAAAATTCGATCTAAAAGAAACCCCCTGGTGTGCGATTTCAAGGTATTCACGTTAAGTTCTTTAAATAAAATTATTCCTGTTTATTTACATGTTGAATTTCATTTTAATTATACTTGGTTTATTGCATTTAATTTTATCATAAGTAATGCCACGAGTGATTTCCAAATTATCGATAAATTCACTACTCACGAAGCGAGGAATAAATTTATCTAGAGAATTTGGAAATCAAGAGTGGCATTTGTTATGGCCATTTAACGAATAAAATTAAGCTGTTTACTCACAAATCATTATTTATATATAGTTATTTTAAAAATATATATATTTAATGTAAACGGCGATGTTTGAAACAAATGAGAAACGTTGTTTCATTTGTTCATCACTGCAATCAGATCGTATTTATTGCTAAATACAGCGTGATTCAGAAATATGGCTATACGTATGATCGCATTTTGTGACGAAAATATTATTATTAAAGGAAATAATTATGATGTTAACATTGGAAAGGGAATCCTTAAAATTACGGCAATAGAACAAAACAAAAATCACTTACAACAATGCTAAGCAAGTCACTTTATTGCTTCAAACAGTTCGCCGTTTACATCCAAGCATAATTGGCAACGCTTTGGGAAGTCATTCATTGCGTTATGATACATGTTTAGAGGAATAGCTCTAATGTCTTCCTCAATCTCTAATTTCAGCATGTCGACGTCTTGAGGTTTCCGGGCATAACCCTTCTCCTTCGAATAACCCCACAACCAATAGTCACATGCTGTGAGGTCAGAGGAACGGGCTGGCCATTCAATGGGGCCTCTTCTTCCCACCCACCTGTTTTGCAAATGATCATACAAAATTTCCCTCACCGCAATTGCACAGTGAGGAGGTGCACCATCCTGCTGGAATAAACATTGTTCATGTTCAGCACTTTGCATTACCGGCAGGACACTTTGTCTAAGGATATCACTATACCGATCACTGGGATGGGTTGGCTATGGGAAAAATGGACTGAAAATCGCAAGAATGTGTGGAGAAAAATTAGGAGAAGGAATTTAGAATTAAACCGACAAAATATTTTGGCCGAATGTGCGGGAAAACGATCACTATTTTTACAAAGAGACCTAAAACAAGTTTGGGGAAAAGAATCTTATATACTCAATCTAGGATTTAAAGAGAGATCAGGGCTTGCTTGGTTTTAAAATTAGCGACGATCACAATATGCGAATATGTCAAATGTGCGGGAGCTTTGAAGACGAGATACATATACTAGGAATATGTAACGATTTAGAATATTGGAGGCATCAGTTATTACCGGAAAGATTTCTAAATCTAAATCGTGGAAGATTGGCATGCTACGAGTTACTGGTAAACCCAGAAAATTGGATAAACCTGGGTAGATATCTGGCCAAAACGCGGAAAATAAGAACAATACTTATTCAGGAATAGATAAATATGTTAGCAAATTGCAATGCCATTAATTCTTAATAATTCTACATAACTAAGTTAATGTCTCGTATAATGTAATTGTATTGATATCTAATTGTAATACTATTGTGTTTTCTTTTTTTTTTAAATATCAACTTATTGTAACGGACTCTCAACAGCACGTACGGTTACTGCCCGTGCGACCCATATTTGTAAATAACATTGTATGTATCTTACTTTTAGTCAAATCGGGAAAGACTGGCATGCTACGAGTTATTGGTAAATCCAGAAAATTGGATAAACCTCGGTAAATTTCTGGACAAAACGCGAAAAATAAGGACAACACTCATTCATGAATAAATTATGTTATCAAAATGCAATACCATTAATTATTAACAATTATATATAAATTAATTAGTGTATAATGCTATTGTGTTATTATTTAATTGTAATATTAATGTGTTTTCTTTATGTAATTGAAATGTTAATGTTTTTCTAGTGTATAATGCTATTGTTTTATTATTTAATTGTAATATTATTATTGTGTTTTCTTTATGTAATTGTAATGTTATTGCTGTTTTTGTTGTTTATTTTTCTTTACACTAGTACCAATTATTACTTTATTGTAACGGACTGTCAACAGCACGTACGGCTTACTGCCCGTGCGACCCATATTTGTAAATAATATTGTAAATATCTTACTTTTTGTCTAATAAAGTCCTACTACTACTACTACTACTTTTAGTTTAATAAAGTCCTTATGTATGTATGTATGTAGAAATCCGATCACCATTAACAGTCTCGTCCCAAATTCGCATTCCTAACAGTCGTTCCCATCCGATCATAGCCCAAACAGTGACTTTGCTGCATCTTAGACGTGTCTCTTCAATAACATTAGGATTCTCTACCATAATAGTGACAATTGTGTCGATTAACACGTCCGTTCACATGGAAAATAGATTCATCAGAAAATTGCAATTTTCTGTACCAATGTTCGTCATTTGCTGATTCCCTTACAACAAATTCACAAAATTTCATCCGCCTGTCAGGGTCGTCTTCATTATGTCCGTGGACACGAATCGGTTTGAAGGGGTGGTATTTCTCACGCTTCAAAACACGACACACAGTCGATTGACTGATATGAAGCTCACGTGCAGCTTGGCGGGTTGATTTTTGTGGGCTAGCGTCGAACGCCTCCGCAATTCTCTTCGTTGTTTCTGCATCCGTGCTAATGCGAGGCATCCTTCCCGTTTCCAGCAGTCGTTTTCTCCACTTCCCCACAGTCGACGGCTGCAATGTTACGTTAAACTCACGTCTTGCCCGTCTTGCGGCCTCACGATCATTAGAATACGTTATTGCTCATGCAGCAATTGTAATTTGCTGTTGCATATTCAACGCCATTTTGACTAATGACGTAAGTTCTACACTGTTTTGTTTTATTCCATTGTTGTAAACTGAATAATTGCCTTTCCAACGGTAATTTCATATTTCCTGTAATGGTAATATTTTCATCACACAACGCGATGAAACGTATAGCTATATTTATGATTCACCCCGTAGAATCGCAATATTATAAGACTGCATCCTAGTGGAGAAAAAATTAAACACATCATTACAGGTTATTAATTAATTGCTGATGTCCTATGTTGTAAATATGTCAATTATACTTTTCTCCAACGTTAATTCCTGGGGAACAATACGTTTAAGAAAGTGCAAACAGTGGTTTATTTTTCTTTATGGTATAATCAATCGCTACGAAAGTGTTTCTATTATTCTCGCAAGCAGAATCTGCTTACATTCGTGCACTATATATATATATATATATATATATATACAATCTGGGAGTCACTTGATAAAATCAAAGCGAAAAATGAAAGTGATAAAATCGAGGTGAAAAACACTGTGATTGGTTGTAAATCAAAATTCAATGAAATGTGGTTGGTCATTGACTGTCATTTGGGGCATGAGTTAAATAGTCTCTAAAGTCACATTACTCAGTAAAAAGAAGCATTTCAAGTTACTAAATTATTATTATTATTATTATTATTATTATTATTATTATTCCAGGTGATCCATCCAATTTTATTTCATAGTACAACAGTATGAATGCATGATTTCGCACACGTGGACGTGTGTGTAGGTGTACGCGCGTGTTAGTATACGTGTGTGCCTGTATGTACTTCTATACGTGTTAGGCCTACTTGTGTAAGCGTTTACGTGATACCTGCATACGTGTGTATGTGTATATAGCAATTTAAATTACACCCTTGGTTTACTCCTGTATTTGAGCACAGCAGTTCACCATTGCTTTCCCACAAACACACACTGTCCAGAATACCATCATGCATTTAGTTAGAATATACAGACAGATGAATGGAAGAAACTACAGAAAAAAGTAAACTCCATCTTATAGGAACAATAACAGTTAAAGTTCGTAGACTGGAATAGACAGTATATGTGACAAGAATGAGAAATTAAATAGGACATGGAACATATTTAAGAAATCAAAACCAGAAAGAAAGTATCCAATAGTT
This sequence comes from Diploptera punctata, assembly GCA_030220185.1. Lineage (NCBI taxonomy): Eukaryota > Metazoa > Arthropoda > Insecta > Blattodea > Blaberidae > Diploptera > Diploptera punctata. Next base: position 917,505 of record JASPKZ010009353.1, on the reverse strand, counting down.
AGACCAAGAATTAAGTGGGAGAACAATATTAAATGTGGCTTGAGAGAGGTGAATTATACCCAACTATTCTAAAATGTTAGTTCAAGCTAAGAGAGCTTATGGCCATGAACCTCAGAGTTTGAGTGTGCCAATGAGTTAGTTATTTAGTTACTAGTAAAATTCATGGCAAGTATCCGTTGAGGTGTCAGTTCACAGTAATATAATGTACGGATAAAAACTATAAAATAGTAACCTTGTAGGTCCGTCTTCTCAACTTAGTACGGACCTAATGCACCCTGCTGATGATGGGACTAGTCCCGAAAGGCCTACAGAGTTATAAAACAATCTAATTTGAGAAGACGGACCTACAGGTAACTATTTTATAGTTTTTAACCGTACATTATATTACTGTACTTAGTTAGTAAACAAGAAATAATATAATCGGAATTTAGCGTTCGCAATTCAATCCCGGTACTGATTGTATTTTGTTCGTTTTTTTTCAGTCATCAAGATAAATGCTTGTTTAGAATTTCATTATGGTAATCCATTCACAATTGAAACTTTATTATTCATACAATTTTTAATTATTTGTCTATGCACGAGACAGAAAACAACAATAGACATACCTACATAGCTGAATTAGTATACAACCAAAGATTGTAGCCGTGATAGAATCAATGAAGTTCAAACTTCTAAAAAAATTATATAACTAACTATGGTTTGTGTAACCCATTCTTTTAATGCCGTATTCACTAAGGATCTGCACTAATTCCTAACCTCGGTTAATCGAATCCAATTAATATCTCCGTGAAATTTATCCGAATATTATCATAACATCCTGTGCGTTGGTCTTCCGAATGGTCTTTTTACCAAGCATTTCACAACAAGAAATCAAACATTTGATATATCTCATAATATAGTTGAAACGGAAAATATGTTATTTACTTTCAGCAATTTTATATCCCCCACTGATGTTTCCAAATTTCAGTTCTTCAAAGATTCTTGCGATGTAATTATTTTAGATGCAGTAAATGTTTATCTCGCTATAAATCAGTGAATCATATGTATGCTGCAGTAAGTTGAGTGAAGAGATATACGAACAGTGAATTTTAAAATTCGTTGCAACGGAAATAAATTGCATTTAAAAGATATAACATAGCTATGGTGTAAAAAGCGAGACAGTTAAGTGGGAAATGAGGTTTCTTGTATATGAGGAACGTGTACATTTCACATTTAGGACACCACTACCTCCCTCCTCAAACCCTCAACACGGCGTCAGATGTGAGGGCACGGAATCCTGCCAGAAACCACCGGCTAACTCTGTGTTGTTCTGTCCACATGGATTTGTAAGTACATGCAAGAGTGGGCTACATCAGTGCTACTTCTATATATATATATAAATGGATTGTGCACAAATGTGCAAAGGTGATAACACAGCACTTTAACAATCACTAACACTTTAGGTTTGTCTTGCGTACTCACCAATTGTTTTTGTTCTTTGTTTACATGTTTCGATGTGATATTTTTCGCATTTCTGTTCACACACTTCACATATGCATGACGTCTTTGGGTCATGGAATATTTTATCTCTATACATTAGGTAGTGGAATCCATGCACGCTTATTCTTGTGATGACGTGTCGTATCTGGAAATTTGCTTCTGTCCAGTTCCTGTCTATCATCGCTCCGGTGCTGAAGAATTCCGGCCATACTTCCTCTCTTTTCCTGCGTAGTCTTTGTAGTGCACGTTCATAGGGTTCCGTGGTTGGTAGTAGGTAGGCTGTTTTCAAGTCCTCGATAAGGCAAGTCTGTCTCCCTTGCCACTAGACGGCTTCTTGACGTTCTTGATACTCCTATTGCTCTTTTTATGTATGTAGCTTTCACTTTTTCCAGTGTGTTTAGATTAGCTTCTGTAAGATGTGGTCATATGATTTCTATCCCGTAAGTTATTATTGGGAGGATCTTTGCATTGAATAGTTTCATCGCTAGTTTCCAGGCTTAGAGCTTGTATATTGCATGTATCATTTATTGCCATTATTGCTTGCGTTGATCTTTCTACTAAGTATTTTGTGAAGCTTCTTCCACTGGGTTGTAAAGTAATGCCTAGATATTTAAACTCCTTTAGCTACTTCTATATTGGCATACAAAACAAGACATGTTTCACTAAGAAGCAACCTAGCTTTAATCATGGGGGGAAATGGTTTATAAGCTATTAAACTGTTACTTCGAAACGTATAAAATATTAGCAAATGAAGAAGCAGGCTTCAGTATAAACAGATCCATCAGCTAATTAACCCACTGACACTATCGAATCCGTAGGTTCTTGGCCCCGCGGACATAACCTCTCCATACATCCCTATCCTGAGCTAATGTATTTCCAGTCATTCCCTGTATAATCTACTTCTCTCAAATCATAGTTAATGTCATTCTCCCACCTCATTCTTGGTCTACCAACTGGGCGTTTTTCCTCTGGTTTTCCTACAAGAAGTTTCCATGCTCGTCTTTCAATCCCCATTCGTGCCACCCGTCCTGCCCATCGCAGTCTACGAGACTTAACTATTCTTATTATGCCTTCCTATAAAGACCATGTAGTTCACTGTTAGGTAGTCTTCTCAATTCACCTGTCTGCTCATCTCTCTTTGGTCCAAAGATTTTCCTAAGAACTTTATTCTCAATTATTCCTAATATCCTTTCTTCCCTTAAAGTAAGAGTCCATGTTTCGCATCCATATAATATAACTGGTAGAATAATAGTTTTATATATTTTCACTTTTAACGTTTTTTTAAAGGAGTTGGGACGTTAAGAGTCTCTGTAATGCATAATAGCACGCATTTCCAGAACTGAGCCTATGTTTAATTTCTTTGTGCATCTCATTCCTATTTGTGATTATTGTTCCTACGTAATTGAATTCAGCCACTTTCTCAAAATTTCCCTCATTTGTCATTAGCTATCCAATTCCATTATATAATGCATGGCCACATATTTAGTTCTATTGATATTTACTTCCAGTCCCAATTTCTTAGTGTTACTCAATAGTGTATACGTGTTGGCCTTTAGTATCTCCTCGCTATCGCCCAAAAGTATTACATCAGCATAAACTAACAGCTTATTAATACCATTTAGATGTAGGCCTTTATCATCCTCTAAAGATTCCAAAAAACAAGCTATGAAATTAAGCCAACATATAAAGGATAAAAAGAAAACATATTCTAACAGCAATTTCCATTGATTTCAGTTCTGTGTACGATTTCATACAGAAGGAAATGCTAATGCAAAAATTGTTGGTGCTAGAGTAAAGTTTAAGATGCTCATGTGGATAGAATCTTTCATCTGTGATAAATCCTTCAAGATCAACTCTAATAACACTGGTCAACATGATTTTTGTCTCTTGAGTACAAATAGTTGTACTTAATGCAGTTGTTTATCGTGTTTTCAAATATATATTCGGAATTTCTCCATCACCCACAGTTTTTTTTATTTCAATTTCAATTAATGGATTTAAATAATTTTAAAACATTTTATATAGTGACCTCAACGGAATTTCGTAATCTATTTTAAAAATCTTGATATCAAACTTATCATCAGCGCTTCTTCAAACTTTTATATAAGATTTTTAATGTACAAAAATTACATCAAGATAATATATCTCGCATTAAATATTGAAGAATTTAAGTTATCTTTATAAAACAGTAAAGAAGTTATCACTTTTTCAAAAAAAATTGCTCATTATACTATGTTGCAATCTTAAGTTGTATTATGCATGTAATAAATGCATGATGAGAAGTGTGAAGAACTATTGAATCCACTGGAGAGAGTAGCTTGGCAAGCATTCAAAAAAGTAACTCACAGATTTTTGGGAAATCTAAAGGCGGAAAACTACAGTGATATTGTCAATGATCTTATAATAATAAGAAGAAAGGTTCGCCCTAATGGGCATTGATTGTTGTTTAGTCTTTGCTGTAGTCATTCAGCGATTTCGTGTTTCTTGGGCATTTCGGTATATGATATCGGTCGCACTGTTCGCCACACAATTCACACACGCACTTCTAACTAGATTCGTGATATTTCTTGATTCTGCACACCTTATGATGAAAGCCGTGTACCGCACATCGTGTTACAACATGTCTTAGCTCTTGGTTGGTTTTCGTCCAGTTTCTGTCCAGCATAGCTCCTGAGGTGTAGAAATCAGCACCTATCATTCTCTGTTTTTGTCTCCTGTTGTTTAAAAGTTCTTGGTAAGCGCTAAGTAATGGCAGTAGCATTCTCAGTCGTAGATCTTCTATGTTCAGTGATCTTATAACATCTTATAAAAATTTGGGCTGTAATATGTCCTTAAAAATACACTCCCTGCACTCGCACCTAGATTTCTTCCTGGAAAATCTTGGCGCAGTAAGCGATGAGCACGGGGAACACTTTCATCTGGAGATTTCATTTATGGAAAAGATATATCAAGACAAATGGAATCCTAATATGCTGGCCGATTATTGCTGGACCATCAAGAGGGATGCTCCACAGGAGAAATATAGCAGAAAATCGTAATTTCTTATTTTCTAGGTGAGTCCGAATGTAGAAAATATTAAAGTGTTTGAGATTAACTAAAACCGTCTCTCGGAAACCTTGTGTGATGGAGAAACCCCGATATCATATTTGAATTCAGGAGAAAACATACTATCAGAATCACATATTTTTCTTTCTGAGACAAAAAAAGTTTATTTTTTGTCGCTCAGTGTAATCATTAATCAAAATGAAAACTACTTCAAAGTGGAGTTCCCCAAAGTGCTTCATCTAGCTGCTCAGTATAAAACATCAGTGTCAATGACCTGACTTCAGAACCGAACACAATTACAAGAGCGAAATGTCCCTGTACACAGACGACTTAGTCTTTTGGGTGGATACACCGAAATAAAAAGCAAAAATCCAAACTGGGCAAGCTTTGAATGCTGGTCTTATCAAACTCGATCTAACTCCTCAAGCACACCCTGAACTAATATACAATACATTTGCCTTTCCCAAACGGGTGTGTTTATATGCCTTGGAGTCACTTTTGATAATATTTATTATCTAAATGAACAATTTATAAAACGCCTGACTATTCTGAAACGGCTGGTTGGAAGTATGTGGGGATCCATGAGACGAAACACTAACACCAACCTAAAAGATATACATGGAACATATTTTTCTCTACTACTCTGAACCTCTTTAATTTTGGATTTCAGGTAAACATCTACATCTAATGGCTGGATTCCGCTGAATTTTTGACAATATCTACTTCGATTTATTTTAATAGCTTGTGCTGAGTTCCACCATAGCCAGTCCCAAACCAGGTTGGAAAAGCGTGAGGGGAGGAGTAACACGTCGTAAAAAGCCTTGGTTCAGCTTGCCCAGCTGATAGTACCTTGTGAGGGCCCCTTGCCAGGGTTACGGCGACGACCTCAACGGCAGATACAGCGGAGAAGCAGTCCTTCGGTACGGTGTAACTGCGGAAGAGGCAACTAAAATATAGGGGTAGGTAGAATTCCTTGAGTTGTGGTGAAGAAAATCAACCTAGAAGAGGGAAGGTGACCCTGAAAAAAGAAACCCTTCCTGGTGGTTAAAGGTTGTGCGGAGGGTTGGTACCCCTTCCACGTAAAACATATATTACTCATAAACTCCGAACAGTTACAAGCCGGACTGATTAACAAAAATAGGAGAATATAGAAATAAATGGTTTGAACATATTAGTAGAATGAATGAAGAGAGGATATATTGTAAGATGTTAAATTACAATCCACAAGGACATAGAAGTCGAGGACGACCATTTAACAGATGGAGCGAGCAACTATAATATGGAGCCGGAACAGATCAGAAATTGTCTAAACCGTGACGGTAGATGATGACGAGGATTTGCTGAGTTTACTTATCAAAAATCTAAAATTGTGACCGCTAAAGGGACATTTAAATTGTTGTTCCTGGTGAACTCCTACACCTAATGGTTTTAAAGAATAGATAGCGATTAAACACTCGCCGTATCTGACAACCTGTACGTACAAATTTCAATAAAAATATGTTGCTTGGTTCAGAATTCTATAAATCATAAACAATTGCAGGCTGAATTTTTATATATAAAGATTAAATATAAAAAACAACTTAGGTAAATCTAGAACTTCATTCATATTGTCTAACAAATTATTCACTACGATTGTTGTTTGGCTATTAGAAGGCAGGTCAATATTTAATATCAAAGACGTAAAATTAGAGCAGGGAAGACAAAAATTGAAATGTGCAAAGTAGAACCGCAGCTATGGGGAAATTAAAAGTTAATATTTCTACATCAATATCAGCGCCATGTTTTTGAACAGCTTTTAAATAAGACGTTAATATTAATTATAAATTCGTATTTTAATAACCACGTCATTTTTCCCCTCTGCATACTCTTAAGCCACGACCAATATAGAGGTGGGATGATAATATTTACCACGATTTGAAAGAAATATATTATACAGGGGATGAATGAAAAACAATGACTCAGAATAAGGATGCATGGAGAGCTTATGTTCGCGCGATCATGAACCTTCGGGTTCGGTAGTGCCAGTGATATACTGAGGACAAAATTCTTAATGTTGCAACAAAAAAATGTGAGTAGATAAAAATTGTGAAACAAGCATCCTTAAAAATATATAAAGGGATGATAACGGAGAGAACAGTTAAATGTAGAAAAGAAAAAGGGATAGAGAGGGATCAGCCTGTCGTTCGTTTCATGAAGAGATATGCCTTGAGGAAATGTGAAGCAGGAAGGTTATTTGTAAATGGAAGGTCTTATCAGTGGCGAGAGTACTCCACCATATTGTGTGTTGTGCCTCAGGGTTTAGTTCCGATTTCCTAAACAAACCTCCAGCATTATTAAGGACTACCTTCTGCAGTATTTTTCAAAGCACGGAGTTCCATTTGCAAATGAAAATCATATTTTTTTCGTCAACACTGAAATAAAATATAAAATAAGAGTTTATTCTGCCTTCTATCTATCCACGGTTAGTACACCGCGCTAGCTAATATGTCTTCTAACTAGCGAGTCCGGGTTTCAATCTAGACAGGGTTGAAAAATTCAATAATAAAATTTTAATCGGTAATTATTCATCAATATCTAAATTAAATGCCAAATCTCTCAGTGAAACATGTTGAGGAAGCTCGAGTTTCGCTTTCTCCCTTCTCTTCATCATCCCCCCCCACACACACAAATACACTTACACTACGCAAACACTTATACACGCACCCTACCTTCCTCTCCCTACACAATACAAATACACATCATCTACGTAACGAAGTTCGTAAATTGAAAACAGACCACATTAACATTGTCAATCCGCCTAGTGTCCAACTCGATGCACAAAAAGTATTCAGAGAGTGGCACTGAAACGCACATACAGATACAGATACCGATACACAAACAAACACACAGGTACTCGTACATAGATACTCCATATTTAGAAGAAGTTCGGGTAATGTGGACCCTTCTGTTTGAGTGGATCATCTCAATATCCTATTTAATTGGTGCTGCCCTGGAACAGAAAAAAATAATTTCTTCCCCTCACCAACTCTGACGTGTTCAAGGTCAGTTTCTTTTATTGTTTGTGCGAAGAAGGGTTTATTTGTGATATTTATGACAACGACTATTTTAAAGTTTCTCAAGCTAAGAATTAATTCTTTATTTCTACTATTAAATAATATAAATATTGCAAAATCTCATAAATATATTATATTCTGTAGATGCTGTTTTAATATAATGACGGGTTTGGTTTGATATTATGTGACATGGCAGCTGTATAAAATAATCAAATATAACAAATTAATTCGGTTAATGTGGACCCCTCACAAGGCGGTTAAAGAGCAACTGGTTACACCTTACATGAATATGTATATTATATCAATTATACTATCTGTAAAAATCATCACTTAATTAATTTTATTTAATATGTTTGTAATTTTACTAAACCCGGAGACCGTCGCTGTCTGCAGATGAATGACGTATGAATGTTATAATCAACTATACTTTTTTCAAAACATTAAATGAGCCTTTTAAATCAAAAGTGGCGTAACTCCATTAAACATTGATTTGAGATATAAAGACTTTTAGTAGAATAGTAGTTTAAAAATTCGAGAATACTAACAAACAATAATTTACCCACCAAATGTGTTCAAAATTGATTGTTTTAGCTCATGTACGTTCTTTTTTGCCCGTATCGCCACTTTATAAGTAATTTATAAGCACTTACGTAACTTACAACACTTAACTTTACACAGATTGAGGGTATATTTCAGGAATGAACTGGCATAATCAACAAAAATAATATTTTTATTTTATTAAAATGGTGCACCGTTGTTGTCTCGAGGTAGTGTGCTGCCTTGTCACACAGCGGTTCCGGGTTCGATCCCTCGTCGAGACAAGTTTCCAGGGTGATGATTTTTTCGGGGTTTTTCATCTGTAAGACATGTGTCAGTAAACGTTAAGGCCCAAATGGCCCCCGAACATTATCTGGCCATCATTATCATATTCATTAGGCTTAGCTTGAAAAATGGAAGCTGATCAGACATGTTCTCCTTGTAAAAGATTGTAAATTGATTGGATTTCCGATACCTAATCCAGTGCATCCTTAGCCATGAAACTGGATGGTTTTCTTCATCAAGATTTCTCTTAGTTATGGTTCTTTAAATATTTTCTTAGTTAAAAAAACTCTTCGCCAGACATCACTGTAAGATGTAGAGGATTATTTTTCTTTGATTTCATGGTAACTGGAAATCAGTCAATTCAATTAAGCCAAAGTTTGAATCGTTCGGAAGATTGGAATGACTACTGATGATAAACTTTTGATCAATGGTTTCGAAGTTGTCTTCATTCAAAACTAGGCTCAATAAATGTAATGCCCTTTTCCAGTTCCGGTTTCATCCTGTGCATGTGTCGCTTTATGATACAATGTGTTTTGCTGTTGGTGCTCTACATTTTGTGTATTTGTGAAATATACGTACAATTAGTAGCAAGTCGCTTCCATGACACTAGAAAAAATACAGTAACTGGAGTTACACCACTTTGGCTATCAACAGGTAGATAGCACTGCTGACTGCATGAACTTCTGATGACATTTGTGGAGCAGTTCGCTGATTTAGGAGTTACACCACTATTCCTGCAGATAGTTTTACATATCCAGAATTCATTTCTAATTAACACAGATTTTTTAAAAAAGGGGTGTTACATCACTTTGGCTTTAAAATGCTCAAATAAATATGAGTGCTTTTAAACTATGGTCAGCCATAAACGCTTTCAGATTAATTTGTGCCTATCCGTATAAATTAATAGAGTAAATAAAATTAAAAATGGACTAAAAGCTAAGGTGGACTCTGGGGTCCACTTTACCAGAATATGGAGGTTAAAGTGGACCTTGCTTGTAATGTAAAAAAGTTTATAAATTATGACGGTGTTAACATATTTGAATAAAATAAAAATTTATTTCATAATTATAGCACTAATGATAATCATTGCAATTAAACAAAATTCAAATCCCTTAATTAAAAGAAGAAAAACAATACATACAAAATATGGGTCCACATTAATCGAAGTTCCTTTAATATTAATTTGGTTCGAACAACTGAATTTATGAATATTTATTAAATAAAACTAGCAATGTTTTCTTGATTTTCGTAAATATTTATTTTAATCAATATCCATTACAGTTGTTTCGATACACTGTATATTCTTCAGATGTATACCACAAACACAAATACATTTTGTTATTAATATGAACAAGTGTAACTAGGTAATACTTTAAAAATTAAACAACAGCAATATATAAATGTTGTATACATTTAAAAGAGGTATTTCATTTAAATCCAATGGAAATTATATAACATATTGCTCTTCTTTAGTTTAATGATTTCTAAAATTTCTAAAAGATCTACCTTTTTTCCCCTTTGTTACAAAAATGAATAACTTAAAAATTTGAATTAAAACAACGATCATATTGAAGTAAGTGGTTAACGTATTTTGAAGTATCTAGATTTCTACAATAACAAAATGTATTTATATTTGTGGCATACATCTAAAGAAGATACAGCTGGCATGAAAATTGATTAAAATAAATATTTATGAAAATAAATAAAACTTATATGTAGTTTTATTTAATAAATAAACAATATGGATTTTCATCAAGTAAACACCAGATCAATTGATTACTGAAATTATAAAATTGTTTTCCCTTTGCCCGAAAGTGCGTTTTTTCGTACTTACAGCCATGGCGACCATGATTGAAAGTTCAGCTTCCTACATTTCGGGGTTGTCAACCTAAATAACTGTACATACTGTAATATTACATATTACAAACCACGTGTGTGAAGTAAAACTACTGCCCTCTATGTATACTATACACAATGTATATACAAAAAAAATCCAAAAGGTAGTGTGAATATACATTATACGAAACAAATCACTGCATTTTAAATGAACTGAACTTCATTTTGAAACAATATAAAACAATAAATACGTTCTTGCCGCCATTATATAACTGATTGGTGTCACGGCCTGCTGTAGTTTCGATTAATAAACATTGCCTACACTGTTAACGTTTGTCAGTTGTTTTTAATGAACGCAAATATTTCCAACAAAGATGTTATTATTTTACTAATATTTATTATTTTGAAAACACCATCGCGCAAAAATAATGTACAACGCACGTTTGTGAAGTGTTTTACAGAATCTCGGAAATTAAAAACCTCGCTATCGCTCGGTTTTTTAAGATTTCCCTCTCTTCTGTAAAAACCATTTCCCAACCTCGCATCTTAATATACTATTAGAGAACAGATCATATTTAGGTCAATATAAACCATACCAAGAAACGTTTAATTTCAATTCAATGCTGAAATGGACGATTTTTTTACGATTATCGTAATATAAATAAACGCTGTTTATGCTGAACTACCGTCCCGCGCCATAGCCTAGAGGTTAAGACAGGAAGCCTTGGTGCAGAGATACGGGACTTGCGCTGGTTCGAGTCTCAATGGGGGAAGACATTTCCTCGTGGAATTTCATCCATTATATGACCGATAGCCACCCAGCATCGTGAGGAATTTGGGTAACTACAATAAGTAGCGGCTCTAACTTGAGAAAGTCAACTATAACGGCTGGTAACCTGACTTGCTGACTACACGTCATCCGTACACTGGGTGGATGATCATGACACCAGCAGCCAGCACGTAGGCCAAGGGTCTTCTAGACCTATTGCGCCATGCAGTCTTTTTAGTAATGCTGTACTACCTAAATGTGTCTAATGTATTATTATTAATAATAGTTTGTTGGAATTGAGAGAAACAAATTTAAACGGTGTGTGAGTGGTTAGCTTACAAAAACATTATGCATTATAAGTAGGCCTACATTGTAAATATTGTGAAAAATGGGATTTTTTAATTAATCTATGAGATAATTTAAACCTTAATTCTCATGAATTTTTTTCTTCCAAAACAATTGAAAAGATACCAAAAACTAAATCTGTCTAGTTACTGAAAAAGAAAATATATGTTATGATTCATCTAATAGAAAATAAACCTCTATCACAAGTATTAAATTTTAATGATCTAGGCTGTGAATTGTCTTCTGGATATGGAACAAGAAATTATATAGACAATAAAGTATCAAAATTTCAAATGATATGTGGCACCATTCATAGAACACTAAAACATAAAACAAGGAAGGATACAAAATTGAAGTTCTACAAAACAATGGCGGCACCGGTACTTTTATACGGTAGTGAGTCCTGGGTAACAAATAAGAGGAGTTCGAGTAGAATACAAAGTGCAGAAATGACTTTTCTAAGATGGACCAAAGGACGCACAAAATTGGACCACATAAGAAATGAAGAAATAAGAAGTGAATTAGAAATATATTCAATAAATTATAGAATTCAACAACATCGAGTCAGCTGGAAAGAGCATGTTCAAAGAATGGAAGAAACAAGATTGCCCAAGATAACATATCATTATAAACCAAAGAGATTAAGGGATGTAGGAAGACCTAGGAAGACTCTTGTCTTCCCGACTCCTTTAAAAAAAACGTTAAAACTGAAAATATATAAAACTATATTATTCTACCAGTTATATTATATGGATGCGAAACATGGACTCTTGCTTTAAGGGAGGAAAGGAGATAACAGGTATTTGAGAATAAAGTTCTTAGAAAAATGTTTGGACCAAAGAGAGATGAACAGACAGGTGAATGGAGAAGACTGCATAACAGTGAATTACATGGTCTTTATGGGAAGCCAGATATAATGAGAACAGTTGTCTCGTAGACTGCGATGGGCAGGACATGTGGCACGAATGGGGAATTAAAGACGTGCATGGTAGATTCTTGTAGGAAAACCAGAAGGAAAACGCCCAGTTGGTAGACCAAGAATGAGGTGGGAGAATAACATTAACTATGGTTTGAGGGAAGTAAAATATACAGGGGATGATTGGAAAACATTGGCTCAGGATTCGATAGTGCCAGTGAGTTAATTAGTTAGTTAGGAAGACCTGGGAAGAAACGGAAGGAATCACTGTGAATTCGGAACATACGAATTGCCTAAACCTTGAAATGAAGATGATGATAATGATGATGATTCATCTAGTATACAGACACAAACAAACAGGCCAACACACATATGATGTTACTGTGTAAGAACTGTTTTTGCTTAAATTAAAATTAATAAATACAGGTCATTTATATGAAATTAAAAATAATAATTCCTTGGCACGACAGTTCTAGAGAACGAAAGGCGACATAGTATTTTTAACACTGACTAATGGAAGACAGTACAGGAGTCACTTTGTTAGCGTGACGCAGTTCTTCAACCTTGGTTTTAGGTTTTTTGATCAGATTATTTTGTTACTAGTATTCAAAAAATTAAAGATATAATTTTAATGTTGTATAATATACCATTATTTAATAAGTAAATGTTGGGTTGCAAAATCATTTTAAATGATGCGGAATTAGAAACTAAGAAATTATGTAGGTGTCCATACACAGGGTTATTGAAACCTACAGATGGTTTTGCCCAGTTCCTGAAGCATACACAATAAAACCATTTACATCAAGGGATGTAAATCCATTCCAAGTTCGATTATTCGAATACATATGATGGCGCTGATCCTTTATTCCAGATCTTGCCACACACCTTACAGCTCCCTATGGTCAATATTATTGAATGCATTGATCAAACTTTACCGAATTTCTCCTAAATCACAGGAGACACGTATACCTGATCTTTAGGTATCGGTTACTCCATACGGAAAAAAAAAATCACATAGGGTTAAATCACTACTAATCCTAGAAAGTTTCGAGGGAAAAAATGTAAAATTTACTTCTTCTTCTTCTTCTTCCTTTCCAGGATTAGGTCAATGCGACCTGTTCCGGTCTCAAGCCCATCGTTTCCTTGGCCGTCTCAAAGATATTTTTCCATGTGGTTTGTAGGCGTTGATCTTTTTGGGTAATCTTGTATTGTCCATTCTGTCTAAATGTTCTTTCCATTGGTATTTGTGCTCTTCTAGTTTATCAACTATTGAAAATGTCTCCAGTTCATTTCTTATTGATCCATTGTGTAATCTATCCATGCGTGTACATCCTTTTACAGATCTTAAAAATGGCATTTCAGTGGCTAGAATGTGTGAGATATCTTTTTTTGTTAAGTACCCAAGATTCAGATTCATATAAAAGAACAGCCATAATTTTATAAAATCTGAGCTGAGTTTCTCTTCGAGTATTTCGGAGGGTTCTTCTTATGGGCCACACATCATTTGATATCGTTTTAATTTATTATGTATATCCCAATCATAGCTATATGTTATATCTGAACCAAGATAGTTAAAGTGTGCTATCTGTTTTATTATTTCATTATTGATCACTATTTTTGCTCTGACTGGCACTTTACGCTGAAAAGCCATAATTTTAGTTTTTGAATTTGAGACTTTGAGATTATAATAGAGTCCTAATTGATTCAACATGTAAATGGCCCTTAGTAAATCATCCTCTTACCTTTGTATAATTACCAGATCGTCTGCATACATTAAAATGTTCATATACATTTCCTTATTAATTTTAAATTTACTACTGTAAACATAATTATAAACTGATTTTTTAATTGGTTAGGATTTATAAAAAGTCCTGTAAATAAAGGATATCATTGGAGACCGTGGATTTCATTGAAGAAGGGGAGTGTCATCTACACTAGCACGAAATTTCTGTACTGAGATGACCACGGACGCCCTGAACAAAATTTGACGGAGCCCCATCTTGTTCCAGAATGAAGTTGTCAAAGTAGTCACCCTTCGCACATCCAGGTACACTATATCTGTGTATGTTATTTACATTATTGACTGTTCTCTAGCGACTAGCGTATCACGGCGCATATCATACTGGATAAATTCTACATCTGTTGATGTAAGTGTTTTATTGTGTCCGTCCTATTCCCATTATTAATGTCTTGAACCCTCGGAGAGACATAGAACAACTCTGCTGATTTTTTAAGTTCCAAAAGAAGGCAAAATCTGAATATTTTATATTTTAAATAATGTAAGAAGATAAATATTTTAATAATAATAATAATAATAATAATAATATTGTATTTTATTTTGGAATTTATCCACAATACAGTGGTTTTCCGTGACCCTCAAAAAATTCACCTTCTCCAGTTGTACCGGTCCTGAACATCCTCATCTGTAAGTCCCAGTTCACTCATACTTCTTCTGACAGCTTCCATCCAACCTCCTTTAGGTCTTCATTTTCTTCTTTTCTCATCAATTCTCCACTCCAAGATATTCATAGCGATTCTATGAGATGCCATTCTTTTGAGATATCCGTACAAGTTTAATTTTCGCTTCAATTTTCTGTAATAATTTCTTCGTTATTGTTATTATTATAAATGAAAAATAATTCTAGGATTTTTAGCATTGTTATTTTTCATTATGAACAGCTAGCCGACCTGATGCATTAATCCCCAACCTGGAGGACCAAGTGATGTTTGGTCAAGTTTTCTTTTTCTGGCCTTTGTCAAACCAATGACGAACTATTAGGCAGCAGTATCTGTACCGTAGGTAAGGAGCCCTTACTGGGTATTATCAGCCGGGCGAACTCAATCCTGTTCTTTTTAACGAGGTTGTTACTATTCCCCTTCAGCCTTCTACAACCTGTCTTGGGACAGACTAACGGATTTATAATAATAATATTAATAATAATAATATGTTTCATTTATATACATATTTTCAATGTTTACATGTCTGTCTGTGCTTAAAGTTTTATTTTTCTTCTCCACTCCTCTATCCATTAATTTCATGTCCTCCAGTCCACATGTTGTCATTCCAGTTCTTATTTCTTACATCCACGAGTTTCGTGGTCTTTCCTTCCTTCTTCTTCCAGGTGGACACCAATGTTTTCCTCGATAACGTTTCTTCTTGCATTCGCCGTACGTGCCCATACCAATTTAATTGCTTGTGTGTTATATAATCTACTATTGAATACCTAATATTCATTTTTTGTTGTATGACAGTATTTATTATTTTTTCTAATTTTGAACATGTTCCCACTGTTACTGCTCTAACTTTATTTATTCTGTTCTTAATATGACTTTCTTGTTTATCTTCTTTATCCAATTTTACTCCCAGATACTCAAATTCTTCACATCCTCTAATATACTCTAATATAATAATAATAATAATAATAATAATCTTATCTTAGCTTTTAAAGGATCAGATACCGTAAGAGCTAAAATAATTCTAGAGGGGAAACCCGTTGTACAAGAGAACCATTTTAAATACCTGGGTTATGAAATCTCTTATTTTAAAAATGAAGATCTATTTAACAAACTTAATCAATTTAATTATATATGTGGCACAATTTTTAAGAGAGTATTTAAAAATACAACTAAGGAAATAAAACTAAAATTTTATAAAGGTGCAGCAGTCTCCTTACTGTTGTATGGTAGTGAATTTTGGGTTTTAACTTAAAGAGAAGAGAAGATCATTGAATCAGCTGAAATGAGATTTCTGAGAAGTGACTTCAAACTTCTAGATAAAAGAAGTGAAGATATTTTAAATGAGCTAATTTTTTTGGAACTTTTTCGAAAAAAAATAAAATAATCTAGAGAAAACTGGAAAGAACATGTTCAAAAAATGAAAGATGAACGCATTCCAAAAATTATAATTAATTACAAATTAAAAGGAGACAGGAATGTTGGTAGACCGAGAAAAAGATGGATTCAACTTTTTGAATGAGAATCTATGAGACCGGAACAAGCCACAGGGCTTAATTCGTGATTGTTGTTGTTGATGATGATGAATAATGTTCTTATTCTTCTTCTTCTTCTAATTACTTGTTATTCGAGAGTAAATGTAGTTCGTTTCATTTCATGTCATGTTCAGTCCGCCAATGTAGAAACAGCTGAATACTTTCTTTCTTATTAAGAATATTGTCTAATGTTTTGAAAACTGAATCACTGATCCATTTTTAAAGAACGGTGCACAATTTTCAGTATGGCGAATGCCAGAAATTCATAGAGAGTATTTTAATGTTACCACGTTTTTATTAATCTTTAGAGGATGAGGAAGGCTTACAACTGAATGGTATTAATAAGCTGTTAGTTTATGCTGATGATGTAGTACTACTGGCCGATAGCGAGGAGATACTAAAGGCCAACACGCACACACTACTGAGTAATACTAAGAAATTAGGACTGGAAGTAAATATCAGTAAAACTAAATATATGGTCACACGTAGAAATTCAGTATATAATGGAAATGGACAGATAATGACAAATGAGGGAAATTTTCAGGAAGTGGCTGAATTCAAATACCTAGGAACAATAATCACAAATAGGAATGAGATGCACAAGGAAATTAAACATAGGCTCAATTCTGGAAATGCATGCTATTATGCATTGCAGAGACTTTTGATGTCCCAACTCCTTTCAAAAAACGTTAAGCTGAAAATATATAAAACTATTATTCTACCAGTTATATTATATGGGTGCGAAACATGGACTCTTACTTTAAGGGAGGAAAGGAGATTACGAGTATTTGAGAATAAAGTTCTTAGGAAAATTTTTGGTCCAAAGAGAGATGAACAGACAGGTGAATGGAGAAGACTACACAAAAATGAACTACATGCTCTTTATAGGAAGACAGATATAATAAGAACTGTTAAGTCTCGTAGACTGCGATGGGCAGGACATGTTGCGCGTATGGGGAATGAAAGACGTGTATGGAAACTTCTTGTAGGAAAGCCAGAAGGAAAACGCCCAGTGGGTAGACCAAGAATGAGGTGGGAGAACAATATTAACTATGATTTGAGGGAAGTAGATCATACAGGTAATGATTGGAAAGCATTAGCTCAGGATAGGGATGTATGGAGAGCTTATGTCCGCGCGGCCATGAACCTACGGGTTCGATAGTGCCAGTGAGTGAGTGAGTGTGTGTTCCATAATAAATAATTTTCTTTAAACATTACAACAATCAAATATAATTGAAACTACCTTTATTTCTCATCTCACACTTGTAGTGTGATAGAAGTTTAATTAAAGTTGAAAATTCCTCAAGTTGATTAGCGCATGAAGAAGAGAGTCCACGCAGGTAAAACAGAATGAATGCGGCACATAATCCTCACTCACGTGCACAACTATGCAAGATATTTTAGCTATTCCAACCCTCCAGAAAATAACCGAACCAAGAGAATATTAATCTATTTTGCCAATACTATCTACGGTACGTAAACAGTAATTCCATGTCACACTTTTAAATAATAAATCATAGATAGATAGTTGAATAAAACAAAACCATTATCAAAAAATATATTTCTTAAAAAAAACAATAATAGTTATTTAGACGACTATTACTAAACCTAATTTTATAACATATTGTCTACAATATTTTATCTACGTGCAGAATATATATATATATATATATATATATATATATATATATATATATATGTTCTATATTTTGAGGAAGTGGCTGAATTGAAATACCTAGGAAGAATATTCACAAATAGGAATGAGATGCACAAAGAAATTAAACATAGGTCAATTCTGGAAATGAGTGCTATTATGCATTACAGAGAATCTCGACGTCCCAACTCCTTTTAAAAAAACGTTAAACTGAAAATATATGAAACTATTATTCCGATTGAGGGTCTTTCCACTTTTCAGCGGTTGCCCTTTTACCAGCCGGCTGCTGGCCCTTCACATCCACATGTGTCAATCACAGAGGTAGATGATCAACAGCCAGTGTAGGGGTGACATGTGGTTAGCATGTCGAGTTCCCCAGCCGTTATAGGTGGTTCCTCAACCTGGAGCCGATACTTATTGTAGCTACCCACTTGCCTCACGATGCTGGGTGGGCACCGGTCCCATACTGGCCGAAATACCATGAGAAAATTTCTTCCCCCATGGAGACTCGAACCAGCGCAAGTCCCGTAGCTCTGCGCCAAGGTTTCCTACCTTAACCGCTCGGCTACGGCGCGGGACTAAACTATTATTCTACCTAGTTATATTATATGGATGCGAAACATGGACTCTTACTTTAAGGGAAGAAAGGAGATTAAGAATATTTGAAAATAAAATTCTTGGGAAAATTTTTGGACCAAAGAGAGCTGAACAGACAGGTGAATTGAGAAGACTTACCTAACAGTGAACTACATGGTCTTTATAGCAAGCCATAATAAGAACAGTTATGTCTCGTAGACTGTGATGGACAGGACGTGTGGCACGAATGGGGAATGAAAGATGTGCATGGAAGCTTCTTGTAGGAAAACCAGAGGGAAAACGCCAAGTTGGTAGATCTAGAATGAGTGGAAGAATAACAATAACTATCATTTGAGGGAATTGGATTATTCAGGGAACGATTGAAGAAAACATTAGCTAAGGATAGTGATGTATTTAGAGCTTATGTCCGCGCGGCCATGAACCTACGGGTTCGATAGTGCCAGTGAGAGTTTAGTTTAGTTTATATGTCGTATATTTAGTATATATAATGAAGTTTAGTTATTGCGGAAACGATAGGCCTATGTTCAGAGAAAGAGTAATGTGGCCTTTTAAAAAAAAGACACGATAAATCAACAAACAATGTTGTTACAATCAGCAATTTTGGGTGCTGTTTCATATGTGAATTTAAAGTAAAAATTAGCGGAGAAAGTGATTTTCACGGTTCATTAGGAAACATATTTAAAGCAGTCCAAGATGCAGCTATTAATATACTTCCAGAAAAATCCAG
Source organism: Diploptera punctata (assembly GCA_030220185.1). Taxonomy (NCBI): domain Eukaryota; kingdom Metazoa; phylum Arthropoda; class Insecta; order Blattodea; family Blaberidae; genus Diploptera; species Diploptera punctata. The sequence continues at coordinate 898,273 of JASPKZ010009353.1, read as the reverse complement.
AAACGTTTATTTATGTAGTTGTACGAAATTCAAAGAAAGTGTACTTTACGTTTTGTTGAACCTGTATTTTATGTTTTGATAGCGTGTTTTGTTAGAATGTAAAGTATAGATTTCGTTCCTAATAACTACGAACTAAAGTGTCACTGATTGTTATAATAATAGATAAAATGCAATGATTTGCCTAAAGAGGCTTTTAAGGGCTATTTTTCGCTGACAAGGGAAAGTACTCATGTTAGACCAGTTAGATCGTAATAGAAATTAGAGGATATGTTAATTTATTGAAATTAAATATGATGGCGTCAGTTATCTTGCTGCAAATTTAATAAACCTTGTCTTATTTGTCATTAAATTTCAATTGCGTTATTGACCGGTTCGTAAAGGCACGGCTGCTCATTGTAGATGGTTTACATACAACCATTGATGTTTATTATTTTCCGTCGGTATAAGGTATATGTGCGACGACCTGAAGAATATGTGCATCTAAAATCAGATGGGGACTTGGAATTGTCTGATAGATTCTCTATTATAAAACTGCATTCCCTTGTATTTAATAAACTGTCAGAGAAATTTACAAAGATATGCGTATTTATGCCTGGAAAAAGTCTGGCTATAACGTGGATCAAAGTGTAATGCTATTCACAAATGTATTGAAAATGCATTTGACATGGCCCCAGAACAGCGTAGAAGATAAGACGAAATCCACGGTTGGGCTACATGGAGTGTGGTCGACGCTTGGATGGGTGTACGCCTTCCGAAACGGACCGCAGTGAAAACTGAAGGTGTTTAACAAGATAATATCCAAACCTTGGATGGGTGTACGGCAAGGTGATTCCGCCGACTGAAGGTGTTTAACAATATAATATCCAAACCTTGGATGGGTGTACGGCATGGTGATTCCGCCGAATATTCACCGAAAGAGTCGACTAAGGACAACTACCATGTAAATCTAGCAAACACTCATCGTCGGCTGGAACATATCATGGGCACTACTGATGATAACATGACATTGTGACTAGCATTTGTTGCATATCGGAATGTCATTACCAACCCAATGTTGACAAACATGCCTATCAAAAAGAAAACATCAAAATTAAAACCATAAATAATATATACACCTATTATAATTTCTTGTTTCAGCTTATTAACCTGCTTAGCTGGACACCTTGACCAAATTTTCTTCTTACAGCTTATTGGACTCCATAGCTGAGCATCATGATGACGCAATATGTCAATATCAACCCTACCAAACAATATAAGTATGTATTAATTATGTATTAGTTTCTTATTAATTCCTTAATAAAGAAATAAAGAATTACCCCCGAGCATCCTATACAACCTCCTTTCCTAATTGATTTATACTCCTTTAAAAACTTTAGCATTCAAGAAATAAAAATAAAGAAATACCCCTGAATATCCTATATCAATCCCCATTCCCAAATTGATTTGTAATACATAAAAAATGATATTAATAAAAAATTAAATACACAAGAACATCCTATACCACCCACCATTCCCTAATTGATTTTGGTTAATATTTATTACATTCAACCCACTCTGCTAAGGCTTTTTAGTGGCTTCCCTTAGCGCCCAAAGCAAATGCCGGAGTAGCCCTTAGTTCCACCGCTAATTTTTCCAAATTAAAGCCGGGTGGGGAAACGTGATTGCAGCTGCCTTGCAAAATAACAACAATGGAGGATCCGGATGCGATTAGGCCTTCACAGCACCATACCAACTACACCATAATAATTAAAAACACCTACGTAACATTCATAGAAAATACTATAACATAAACTGTGCTAAAACACCCTGCCATGGCACTTATTCTATTTACTTTTTCGGCCACACATTACAAATTAACGAGAAAATTCAACATTGGGCACTACATCAATATAGTCATCTTTACCGGTGGTCAGGTAATAGTGGTTGAACCTTGTTACAACATAGTAATACTACTGCTACTCCAGCTCCCAGCGAAAGCCTGTAGATTGGTGAACTACAAGTGAATAGTACTGAGAAATTGCGAAAAAGAGTTAGTGAAAAAAAACAGAAATTTCAACATTGAGCATTAAATCAATGCTATAGTCGTCTTTTTTTGTGGTCAGGTAATAGATGTTAAACCTTGTTACAACATAGCGACACTACTGCTACTCCAGCTTGCAGCGAAAGCCAGATTGGTGAACTACAACTGAATAGTACTGAGTAATTGCGAAAAAGAGTTAGTGAAAAAAGAGAAATTTCAACATTGAGCAGTAAATCAATATAGTCGTCTTTTCTGGCGGTCAGGTAATAGTGGTTAAACCCTGTCACAGCACAGTGATACAACTGCTACTCCAACTCCCAGCGAAAGCCTGTAGATTGGTGAACTACAAGTGAATAGTACTGAGAAATTGCGAAAAAGAGTTAGTGAAAAAAAAACAGAAATTTCAACATTGAGCAGTAAATCAATATAGTCGTATTTTCTGGTGGTCAGGTAATAGTGGTTAAAACCTTGTTACAACATAGCGACACTACTGCTATTCCAACTCCCAGCGAAAGCCTGTGGATTGGTGAACTACAGGTGAATAGTAATGAGTGATTGCGAAAAAAATGTTAATGAAAAAAAAAATTCAACATTGGGCACTAAATCAATATAGTCGTGTTTTCTGGTGTTCACGTACTAGTCATTAAACCTAGTTACAACATAGAGATACTACTGCTACTCCAGCTCCTAGCGAAAGCCTGTGGATTGGTGAACTACAAGTGGATAGTACTGAGTGATTGCGAAAAATTGTTAGTGAAAAAAAGAGAAAAATCAACATTGGGCACTAAATCAATATAGTCGTCTTTTCTGGTGTTCAAGTACTAGTGGTTAAATCCTGTTAAAACATAGCGACACTACCGCTACTCCAGCTCCCAGCGAAAGCCCGTAGATTGGTGAACTACAAGTGAATAGTACTGAGATATTGCGAAAAAAAGTTAGTGAAAAAATAGGCATTTTAACATTGAGCAGTAAATCAATATAGTCGTCTTTACTGGTGGTCAAGCATTAATGGTTAAATCTTGTTACAACATATAGATACTACTGCTACTCCAGCTCCCAGCAAAAGCCTGTAGATTGGTGAACTACAAGTGAATAGTACTGAGAAATTGCGAAAAAGAGTTAGTGAAAAAAAAACAGAAATTTCAACATTGAGCAGTAAATCAATATAGTCGTCATTGCTTGTGGTCAGGTAATAGTGGTCAAACCTTGTTACAACATAGTGATACTACTGCTACTCCAGCTCCCGGCGAAAGCCTGTGGATTGGTGAACTACAAGTGAAAAGTACTGAGTGATTGCGAAAAAGTGTTAGTGAAAAAAGAGAAATTTCTACATTGGGCACTAAATAAATATAGTCGTCTTATCTGGTGGTCAAGTACTAGTGGTTAAATCTTATTACAACATTGAGATACTACTGCTACCCCAGCTCCCAGCGAGAGCCTGTGGATTGGTGAACTACAAGTGAATAGTACTGAGTGATGGCGAAAAATAGTTAGTGAAAAAAAGACAAATTTCAACATGGAGCAGTATATCAATATAGTCGTCTTTTCCGGTGGTCAGGTAATAGTGGTTAAACCTTGTTACAACATAGTGACATTACTGCTACTCCAGCTCCCGGCGAAAGCCTGTAGTTTGGTGAACTACAAGTGAATAGTACTGAGAGATTGCGAAAAAGAGTTAGTGAAAAAAAGATAAGTTTCAACATTGAGCAGTAAATCAATATAGTCGTATTTTCTCGTGGTCAGGTAATAGTGGTTAAACCTTGTTACAACATAGAGATACTACTGCTACTCCAGCTCCCAGCAAAAGCTTGTGGATTGATGAACTACAAGTGAATAGTACTGAGTGATTGCAAAAAAGTGCTTCGTGTCGTGTCTAGGGTGTGGCAAAATACAAGGCCACGCCCTGAGTAATCAAAAATTTGTGCTAGTGTTCATTCATAAAGAATTCATATTCACGGCTAAGAAACTCTAAACTGTGAGTTTTCCTTAGTTTCAAAAGTTCAGTTCTATTACTTATTAGTGTACTGTAAATTATATTTTTTGAGTGTTCACTGCCACCTTAAAACTAAGCCTTTGGTTATTAACCAAGCATTTGTGGCATATACAAGATGGAAAGTGTTGACGTAGGAATGGAGGCTGCAGTCCCAATTATCTTGAAATCTGGGAAGAAATAAATTATACATTTGAAAAATATATAGAAGCCCAACGGCTTATAGCTGATTGTGAACCTGCTAGATTAGCTCAGCTAATTCGAGGAACAATCATTATAATAGGTTATATCCAAACATATAAAGATTTTGAGCGTACTGAGACCGCTTATGACCTCACCTGTCAATATATCCGTACTATGGAGGATCAACAGCGACCTGGCGCTGGCTTTTGTAAAATACTTACAAGCATTGAATGTTGAATTAAAACACACTGCTATTGAATTTTGCATTTTTCAATATTGGAGGTGATCCACTAACCCAATCTAGTGTACCTAAAAGACAAAAAAAAATCACAAACAAAAGAAAGACCAACCCAGCGTGTATCTACTACACGCCTGGACAGGAAGAAACCATTGACAAGTGGTTCATCTACGGTGGTGTCTACGGCAGTACCCATCCAAAATAAATTTGCACTTGTTGCAGAATCAATGGATACTGCTGAGCTACCAGCTCCTACTGCAGATTCCACATCTGGTACATCCCAATCAGGGGGGGGGAATCTGCGAGTACAGCACAGCGTAAATTTTCTGATGCTAAAAACAAAACAGGAAAAGTTAATAAAACTGAAAATACTACAAATGAAGTCAATAACACTGAAAATGCTACAAATGAAGCAAACATTAATGTACCTAAAGTGATCCACCAACCTCCTCTTACTGTAGTAGGACACAGCGATCTCTTTAGAATGAATAAAGAAATCAAACCTAGACAAACAGGAGATCTTAAAGTTATTAATACAACAGAAGGTCTGCGATACTATGCTTCCAACGTGGCAGACTTTGATATGCTCAAAGCATTTTTCTAATCAGCAAATAAACAATACTACACCTATACTATGAAAAAAGATCTGCCACTGCGGGTAGTGTCGAGGAGGCTTCCATCAAATACTCCCATCCAAGATATTGAAACCGAACTTAAAGAACTCCAATAACCGATCAAATCCATCAAACAGATCACCAAAAAAGGTGATCAGCTTACACCACTTCCGCTATTTATTCTCGGGATAGAAAACTCTGATTCTGGCGGAGAAATATATAATCTAAACAGCCTCCTCTTCACAGTAGTCAAGGTTGTGCCATATCGACCTAGAGCCGGATTGATACAGTGCTTTCGGTGTCAGTAAATCAACCACACGTTTACGAAATGTCGCCGCACGCCACGTTGTGTGGTGTGCGCAGAGGCACATAGCCACAGGGATTGTCCAGTGAAGGCAGCTGCCCTCACTGATCGATCCTTGTTCAAATGTACCAACTGTGGCGGTGAACATCCCGCCTCCTTCAGAGGTTGTGAAGCCTATAAGGCTGCACAGGTAGCGTATCTCAAAACCAAGAAACCTTATCCTACCCTCACTCCAACTGTACCCAGAGTCTTCCAATCTAAACCTATTAGATCAAATATTGATTTCAGTCAAACTGTAAAACCCTGGCACTGCCGCAAAACCAAATATAGCGAGCACTGCTCAAGAACGACTTGGGCCGATACATAAACCTTCTGGGCATGGACATCAACTCCTCCGGGAAATCCAAGGTATTCTAGCTGGATTTAAATCCCCAATGGAGCGTACGATGTTCATGGCCCAGTTTGCACGCCTATGCTTCCGTGATGGATAGATTTACTCACGAAAGATATCTCAATATCATGGCATTTAATGCCAATGGTGTGGTTCAACTACTTTCGTACAAGAAAGAGATATAGGCATTCTTCTCATAGGTGAAACTTTTCTAAAGCAGCGAGACCGTTTCAAAATTCCGAACTATTACATATACCGAAATGACCGTATGGACGGTCTCCTTGGTAGCACCAGTATTTGTATAAAGCGAACCCTTAGCCATAGAGTGGCCTCTATTCCAAGGCTTCAGTTCATGGAAGTCACTGGCTTCCTTCTACCCATCTCAAACCGCGAAAATATTTTCATAGCATCAGTCTATAAATCTCCCACCAAACTCCTCAAGAGACACGACCTCAATATTCTCACATCTGTCTCCCCTAACTATTTGTTAGCGGGAGACTTCAATGACAAACATTTTTATTGGAATTGTCGTGTCAAAAATGGAGCTGATGTAACATTGCAAAGATTCTGTCAGCTTCACAACATAGAAATCTCTGCACCAAGGGAACATACATTATTCATGAACACTGTTTATGGTATTAGATCTGATATTCTTGATACAGCGCTGTCGAAGAATGTCCGTATTTCTTCACACGTCATCACCACTACAGACGCACTAAAAGTCTGACAACGTACCAATGCTTTTTAAAATCTCACCTACATTTTTATTGTCCTCCCCACTCAACTTACAACATGACCACAGAGACTGGCAGACTTACACAACAATGCTTAACCAATTGGTTAAGCCAACATCGTCTGTTGAATCTACGGAACAATTAGAACACACTGTCCTTAACTTACAGGCCTCGATTAAAACGGTCATAGCATTATCTACAACACGGACCAACAACATTGCACAACCATGTAACACAGATCCCACACTTCAAAATTATTTAACCTTAAAATGGTGGTACCTAAAATGGTACCGCAATTTTGGAAGTCGCCAACACAAACAGTTATACAATCATTACGCTAATCTGGTTAAACCCCTATGCAAACGCTTAGGAATGCTGACTGGGATGATGCCCTACAACATTTTACGGAACGGAAAACACCATCTTGGGGAGTTCTTAAGCGGATACGAAGTTGTAGAGCTCCGCCTCCTCCTTCAGCTATCCATTATAATGGGATTTGGGCTTATCTTTAAAGGGAGAAGGCACAAGTCCTCGCTGAAAATCTTGCAGACCGGTTTAAACCACAGAGCTCACCACACCAGTTCATGAAAATGAGTGTTTCTTCAGCGTCCAATCCTACAACACCTTCCTGATATACGGCTTTTGGAATTGAAAGCCGTAATCCAATCTCTCCCTAACCAACGTGCCTCCGGTCATGACCGGATACCAAACCTGGCGGTAAAACATTTACCGCCAAAAGCCCTAATCCTTCTTCTCCAGATAGTGAAGCTTTGTTTCCGATTCCATTACTTCCCTGAAGTATGGAAAAGGACCAAAGTGATAGCTATTCCGAAGCCTGGGAAAGATCCTACCGTCCTACACAATATAAGACCAATCAATCTTCTACCAGTGATGAGCAAGATATTGAAGAAACTCATTTTAGCACGACTAAAGACAGAAGTCTCAATGAGAGACCTTATTCCAAACCATCAATTTGGATTTACAAAATCTCATAGCACTCTGCTCCAGATAGCTCGACTGGTGGATCAGATTGTCACGGCTTCAATGCCAAGAGATGTACTTTGGCCTTTTTTCTTGACATTGAGAAAGCTTTCGATACGACTTGGATAGATGGACTTATATACAAATTAATCAAATTTAACATTTCGGCTGATATAATTAAACTTATAGCAAAATAACTTAGTAACCGGCAATTTTACGTGTCGGTTAATGGGTATAAATCAGACTGTACACCTCTCCAGGTGGGAGTTCCACAAGGTGCAGTACTCTCGCCTCTCCTCTGCACGTTATATGTGTCAGACTTTCCATCCCTACCGAACTTCCATATAGCCTCCTTCGCTGAGGGTACATGTTTGTATCATCAGACATCTTTCCATGGTATGCGAAATCGCATCCACATCATCCAAAATGTCCTAAATACTATCCATACCTGACTACAACTGTGGAAAATTCAAGCGAATGCAAATAAGACGCAAATCGTCTTATTTAAGAAAGCCCACATGTATTCCCATCTGGCTCACCTTGCGAGCTCCACTTCGTCTCGAGACTTCAGTCAAGTATCTTGGCATCCATCTGGATTCCAATCTTACGTTCAAAATTCATATTCAGAATCTACAACATCAAGCAAATGCTGCAATTGCACTTTTATATCAATTTTTCAAGACGACCACTGTATCTACTCGGATCAAACTTACACCATACAAAGCTGTGATCCGCAGCATGTTGCTGTATGGATGTGAAGCCTGGAGCATCCTCGCTGCTTACAACAAAAAGTAAGTTCAGATCATACAGAATAAATGCATCAAAATTATATTTTCGGCCCCGTTATACACGAGGAACGCAGAGCTTCATAACCTAGCACATATGCCCTATATTGCGACTACAATTGAGGAAAAAGTAAATGACATGTATCATGTCATTTAAAATCATGACAATCCAATTGTTCGTAATATAGGACACTAGCTAATACCCGGCGTGCGCTGCTACACTTAAATTAATGATGTGTTTTTGCATTTAGTTGAATAAGTAAAGGGAAAAATAAATATAATTTTTTTATCGTTATTATTTTAGACACACCCCGTGCTGATTACTCGGCGTTGCCCGGGAATCTACGCATCCCGATGTACTTGGCATAAATGAGCTGAAAGTCAAAATTCTTTATTTTGAGTCATCCACAAAAGAATACCCGCTGTGCACTGCTATGCTTGCTCGGGAATCAATAAAAGACAAAAATGGTTATTTTGAGTTATCTTTAAAATATAAACATATGCTCTTGCAGACTTTTCTGTAGAGTGTTTTGAGATATTCAATTCTGTGTAGAATAATGTTGTGTATTTGTTATGGTTTAGGCAGCGTAAGGCATTTAAGCTTAGAAAAAGCGGCATTTTTTCACGTTTTTTCACTACAGAAGGTGATTTTTAATGGTAAAGGGATTGAGCATTACAACGTTTGCAAAAAGTCCCATGACAATCGGATGAATGGTATGGCAGCACACCGCTTGCTCCGGAATCCCGACCTCCTTGTCATGAATGAAAGACAAACATGGTTATTGTGTGTTATCTGTAAAAGAAAAACATATGCTGTCGCGGACTTCTTTGTACAGTTTTCTGAGATATTCAATTCTGTGTGCATTATTTTGTGTATTTGTTATAGTTTAGGCAGCGTACGCCATTTAAGGGCAAAAAAGGGACTTTTTCACGTATTTCACTACAAAGGGTGTTTTGAAGGGTGTAGGAGTTCAGTATCTCAACTCTCTTATAGCCTATGTTCATCCCGGGAATCTCCTGAACAATTAGCAAAAAAAAAACCCCATCACAATCGGATCAATGGTATGGCCGCGCATAAAGTACTAACAAACAAACAGACATACAAACAAACATTCATTTTTATATATTAGATATGCTACAGCGACGTGCTATTCACCGAAACATATTCCCTTGGGATGAAACCAGGAATATGAGATAAGTACTGTGAAACAGTCAAATTGGCGTGGCTCACTCCGTGTCTCTGCTTGTCTGGCGGCACGGATAATGTTATATCCGGTTTGGTTAGTGGAACACCTCATCTCTACCCAATACTACTTCAACACATAGGTTAAATATCAACGTCCTAACAATGGAGCTGAACTAGTGAGTGAACCCTATATTGATAAACAGTAGGGAATTTGGCTGCCATGGGGCCAATATAGCTCGAGAGCAGCACCCTGGGCGATCCCAAGTCATTGCCATCGCTCAGCAGCAGCAGCAGCAGGATAAACGGCTTCTCAAACGGACCACAGTGATAACTCGACTTGTTTGATTATATAAGACCTAAAACTGTGACTCGAACCTATCATTCCTTGATAATGACATGTGGAATCATGCCGAAAGGTCGGAATCAGTGACCAGAGGCCAACCTGAATCCATGACGCGGAAAACCCAAGGAAACTTACTTAATCATACTTATATCCGCGAAAATCTACAATATAGCATATATATATATATATATATATGTGTGCGTGTGTGTGTGTTTGTGTTGTGTGTGTGTGTGGTGCGTGTGTGCCCATTTTCAAATAACATTATATTGACAAGATTGGATTAGAACATCGTATGGGCTCGGGTTGTCAATACCTTAACACAGTAACCATGTGTTGGTTCATTATACTCGTAACATTGGACCTAATGTTGTTATGAATTAATGTAAACTGAATCTACTCTACGGTGTTATGTAGTCTGTTATGGTTTCGATACACCAGGTATTCACACATGATTGATATCACAATTTGTCGGCTGGACCCAGAGCCTCGAAGAGGAGCTGCAACACTTCGTTTGGCCTCATTCTGCCCTACATTTTCATGTAGGCTCAGAGTTATGAGGAAGTATATTGTAATGTGCCCACTAGATCCTCGCTATCACACCTGTGGTTTGTGACATCCGGACAAAGACTGAAACGAGTTCATAATGCTTGTGCACGTTATATATGCAATCAGACCACATAACTCCAGTATTTGAAATGTTGTCTTGGCTCCGATTGGAAGACAGGCGAAAGATGCATTACCTCTGCTTCTTATACAACACTTTGTCCACCTCATCACCCCTTTATATTTCTACTCGCTTTCATTCGCTATCCTCCTACCATAACTTAAGCACTCGATCGAGAGAAAATTTAACTCTGTTCCTCTACAACGAATATCTCACTATTCGTAATCCTTACTTGTTTCAGCCACCAGACTCTGGAATTCCCTCCCCTCATATATCAAGGACTGCCCGACTCAAAAACAGTTTAAAAATAAACTCGCTTCATATTTCCTTAGACAATATAATATATACGGTGTTCCAGGTATATTTTTATTATTCCTTTATATTTTTAACTTTCTTTTCCAAACCATTTAGTTAATCTAATTAAGTTATAGGTTATTATTTTTGTTCTTTTGTTATTTTATCATTATTATTATTATTATTATTATTATTATTATCATTACTATTGTTCTTTATTTTCCTTGTCAACTTTATATTGAGCAGTCTATGTCTATTATGTATCATTAATGATAATTGTTATTGTATGTATAATTTAACCTGGTGAAGTGGAAGAGAAGACGATACGGTCTTAACTCAATCAGGTAAAATAAATAAATAAATAATACTACAGTGTGAACAAAGGCCACAAGCACGACAACAGGTACAAAAACATCTCTGGGCGGAACACAAACTCAATTTAATGGCATGTAAATAAATTTTTAGTGGATATGGGACATCCAGTGGTCGCAGAATGACGTACGTAATATCCTAGTCTTTGGCGCATAAAATGCGGGAGAGTTGAACGTGTGTTGTGGTACTTTTTCTACCTCTAACTTTCTATCCATTGACCATTCCTTCTAGGGAAACCGTCAACAGGTAATTTCTTCTTAGTCAGTGGCCAATCCAATTTATTTTCCGATTCTTTATGAGTTCCAGCATTGTTCTTCTTTCACCCACTCTGTTTAGCACATCTTTATTTCTTACTTTGTCAATTTTATACGTTCCATCCTTCTCCATATTCACATCTGAAAAGCTTCCAGTCGCTTTTCCTCATTCCGTCATAATGTCAAAGTATTTGCACCATTCAATGCTACACTCCACACAAAGCACTTCAATAGCCTCTTCCGTAATTCTTTTGTCAAAGGTCCGCAGAAAATGCTTCTCTATATATGATTATATTCTGAAGCAATTCGAGTTCTATTATTTGAATGTGAAAAATGTCTCGGAGCTGGACCCACTTGCAGTGATCAATAAATACTTATACAAACAATTTTTTGTTTTGTTTTCTCGTTTCGTCGACAAAAAACAAAGACTTGTTGTAAAACAAAAACAGAAAATCCAGAGATTATAACAGATTTTTTATACAAATGATATCGTACCTGATTACTTCGAATTCAACAAAGCCAGATGTACAGTCATGCGTGATATCGCTCTTCTCGTCGTCATCGGGTTGGAGGTTGCCTTTTTTATATTTACGATAATTGTTTAGGGTACAGTAAATAAAACGTACGATCATCAAAAATGTTTTCATACTTGCACATTGTTGAACATTACGTAACATCTGAAGTTAACTTTTTCGATCAGTGTTTCGCTATTACAAAATAATCAGTTGGACTCATAAACCATGTGGGTCGATTTGGTCATATGCCTTTATTCAGGGAGCATCACTCTGGTGATTGAACGTTCACAGGTTGTTCAGAGATGTTGACAGTATTTAGATATAACAAACCATACGTGACTTAATGAGTTGTTAATGCATTGCATATGTAACATGTTCTTTGGACTGTGTTAATATGGGTTATAGAAGAAAAGGGGAAAAATCAAGCAACTATTCATCACCTGAAATAGTTACTGCAAAATTCATAAACTATCAAAACTTATTTTAATAAAGTATTGTAGAAAATGATAGACGGCAAATAGTATATTGCGATACGAATGTGGTAAACACATAATACGGATCGAGGAAATTTAAAAAACAAAAAAAAACAACAACAAAAAAGAGGCGTTTTAGGCCGAGTTTCTTTAAATTTGCGAGATTCTGTTATATGTTTACCACATGAGTATTGCATACATTTTTTGCACTATGTGTAATTATTTTAGTAAATAAAATATTCGCTAAAATATTAATAAATACAATTGAAGATAAATGTTAGATTTCAGAAGGTGAGTCGGCTATATGTGTCGCTATGGAGAAATAATAAGTATTGTTGGTCATGTCGCCATCTTGTATTTGTTAAAACAGTAAAACCAACTTTATTTATATCTGATTATGGAGAAAGTTTTAAACGATGTGTGCAGTGACTTGAAATAGAAAACGCATGGAAAGCTGGATGTGATGAATTAATACCGAAATTAATACAAATTGCAGTATCACTATCAATATTTCAAAATAAATATTTTTATTTAACGCACTTGTGCTTTTGGTCATTTTTAAAGTAATGAGATTTCTTTTATTTTCATAGCAACCAAGATTGTATGCGGGAATGTCAAATTACGATGCACATCAACACTAACAGTAAGTTTACAATATTGGTTACATAGTGCAAAAAATGCTATAATATTGTGTATAGAACATCAACAACACGCCACTCTGCAATGAGTAACCACCATAACACTGAGCCAACATCCCTGAAGTTCTATAAAACATTGTCGGTAGAATTCTGTTCCATCCTGCATGTGAATATTGTAAACTATTGTAGTTTCCATTCACGAAAAATCTTAGAACATACTACAGTACATTGCAAAAGTTTCATAATCTCTAAAGTAGGTGGAAAGCGGATTCAAAATTGAGAAACTTACCATCCACTTGCATCATTCGTGTTGCTCTTTCTATAGTTTACGTAAGTTATACTTGAACAAGCACTTGTAATAAAATGAAGTTGAGAGCAAGCTAATAAACTGCTGGCTGCTTACAAAGCTAATACATAGAAGCAAGAAAAATCGTCTTCTTAGAATAGCACCACAGTATAAATACCTAGAAATATTAGTCATAAGTTAGGTATACACGTACACTGGTTTTCCTTTCTACAGAGAACTCTATGAACCAAAGCAGTTTAAAAAACAGCGATGCACTCTCGCCAGCATTATAGTTTTAATAATAATAAATAATAAATAATAATAATAATAAAAACGACAATAATAATAATGATGATAATATCGTTAATTCCAATCAATAAGTAAAGTAATATACAATAGATATATTGCTATACATGAAAATTAAATATTAATATATGTAGGCCCTAGTACTAAATCATAAATACAGTTAAATAAATATAGGCTATTAATTCTGGAAATGCGTGCTATTATGCATTATAGAGACTCTTGACTTCCCAACTCCTTTCAAAGAACGTTAAACTGAAAATATATAAAACAGTTATTCTACCAGTTATATTATATTGATGCGAAACATGGACACTTACTTTAAGGGAGGAAAGGAGATTACGAGTATTTGAGAACAAATATCTTAAGAAAATGTTTGGACCAAAGAGAGATGAATAGACAGGTGAATGGAGGAGACTACATAACAGTGAACTACATGATCTTTATAGGAAGCCAGATATAATAAGAACAGGTAAGTCACGTAAACTGCGATAGGTAGGACATGTGGCACGAATTGGAAATGAAAGACGTGCATGGAAGCTTCTTGTAGGAAAACCAGAAGTAAAACGCCCATTTGGTAGACCAAGAATGAGGTGGGAGAATGATATTAACTATGATCTGAGGGACGTAGATTATACAGGGAATGATTGGAAAACATTAGCTCAGGATAGGGATGTATGGAGAGCTTATGTCCGCACGGCCATGAACCTACGGGTTCGATAGTGTCAGTGAGTTAGTTAGTTATAGGCTATTAGTTTTAAACATTAATTATTCGTAAGTAAATGTACAAATGGTTTTAAATTTATCAAATTATAAAAAGAAATTACAGAAAAAAAGTGACACCACTGTATGTCATGATCACAATAATGCCACATGTAGCCTATGTTGCAAATTGGTGAATATACATCTTCGTATTCTCTCCTTTATCCTTCCTGTTTTATTCTCTTTTTTTCTGGACGACTTTCCTGAAAGAGTTTTTCTTGTTAATCGAGACAGAAATATGGTAGAGGCACTACCAATGCGAGGACATCGGACACACACTTAGACCAAAGGTGGATATTTGAAATGTTCTAACCCACAGGGAATCGAACCCGGGGCAGCGGACAGTACCAACCACGCCATAGATGTAGACGTAATTTAGCAGACATATAAAATACTATTTTACTGTAAGAATGTTTATAAATAACAAATATTATCAATGTTTTAAATGATATAGCATGTATTGAGTTTAATGGGTACTCCATACACAACTAACTGTTCTTTGGCCGTTTCTAGTTTATATTGTACTACCTAATACCCGGCGTGCGCTGCTATGCAAAATAAATGAAAATTAATGTGCTTTTATGTTTAGTCGAATAAGTAAAAGAAAACATTTAGGCCTATATCGTAATTAATTTTAGATACCCCGTGCTGTTTAGCCGGCGTTGTCCGGGAATCTACTCATCCTGATCTGCTTGACATAAATGAGCTAAAGACAAAAATTAATGTACTTCTTATGGTTAGTTAAGTAAGTAGAATGAACAATAATTATAAATGTATATCAAAATTATTTTAAGATGTCCCGTGCTGATTACCCAGTGTTGCCCGGGAATCTACTTATCTCGATCTTCTTAGCATAAATGAGCTAAAATACAAAATTCGTTATTGTGAGTTATCCGTAAGAGAATACCCGCCCCCTGCTGCTGTGCTTGCACAGGAATTTACGTACATGTCTCGATCTTCTTGGCATCAATGAAAGACAAAAATAGTTATTTTGAGTTATCTATAAGAGATAAATATATGCTGTCGAGGACTTTTTTGTAGAGCTTTTTGAGATATTCAATTCGGTGTACATTAATTTTGTGTATTTGATGTGGTTTAGGCAGCGTAAGCCATTTAAGCTTCCAAAGAGCTACTTTTTTTCACGTTTTCAACTATAAAGGGCGATTTTAAGGGTGTGTAGGAGTTCAGTATCACTACTCTCTTATAACCTATGTTAATCCCTAGAATATCTTTAACATTTTGCAAAAAGTCCCATAACAATCGGATCAAGTGCCATGCAATACGAACAAACATTCATTTTTATATATTAGATTAGCAGGTCTGTAATTTATTAATAATAAATAATCACATTTAACGGGAATCCCACGTACCACCGTAGTGCCATTGGAGAAGAAGAACATATTTATACTAAAAATCTGATCTATTGAAAACTACTTCCTATAAATTCACATCGAATGTTACCTGTATTTTTTTTAACAGGGAGGAGTAAACCTGGATACCAATAAATTTCTTACACTTTTGTACGAAGCTGAAAAGTAATGAAATGGCCATTTAGTTGTTGCAATCACTTATTTCTCCTTTCTAATAGATTGGTATGATAATAGATTTTTTCCATTCATTTTAAAGAACCTCATTTTCCCAAATCGTATTAAGCAACCAATTTATCTCGTCTATCATTTTTTTTTTCCTGCTCATTCTATTTTTCTTTTTTTTTTTTTTTCTTTTTTTCTTCCAGATCTGCTGGGATCCCGTTGAACCTGATGCTTCATATATCTTTAATTTCTCTATCGACATTTCAACCCCTAATACACTTAGCTCTGTGACTATTTTTGTCTGTTTTCTGTAAATTATTCCCTTTAATGCTAGTTATGCATGTACACTTAGCGAAAAAAAGAACGGGTGGACTCTTAATCTCGAACATTTTAAGTTTTAACGCACGATTCACACGAGTAAACTAATTGCCCAGTAGAGCTACAATATATTTCCCTTCCTCAAATGAAGAGCATTCTTTTATGCACAGCAAGCCAGTCAACAATTAGCTCAGTGCCTTACGGCTTGCTTTGTATGCAAGAGGTCACAGGTTCGGTTCCAAATTAGATTAATTTTATTACTGTCACAATGATTTATATTTTATTCTCTTAAGAGGAAAACAATCTATTTGGATATTATTATTACTATTATCATTATCATTATTTATTATTATTATTAATCATCATTATAATTATTATCATCATTAGCATCATCATCATCAACATTATTATTATATTATTATTATTATTATTATTATTATTATTATTATTATTATTATTATTATTATTATTATTATTATTATTATTATTATTATTATTATTATTATACCTCAGGGGTCCTCATCTAGGGGACATGTGGATGGCGACCACAAGGTGCCCAAGCTGAGCAAAACATTTCTTCCACTTACTTGTGTTTTGCACTCTTTTAACTTTACTATCTAACCTCTCTTGGTTAACTCTTGTTTTTTTGACCCGACGCTATTAGGGCATCCGAGGGCTAGGGAGTCTTTCCTTTCTTCCATTTCTTCTTTCCTTTATTTTCTTTTCTTCTCCAGAAAAGCCTGACCAGAGGCTATAAGATGACAGCCCCATCACTGGTCTTGCCTTCCTTTGGCCAGCAACCAATCGAAGGGACTATTATTATGCTTTCAAGTCTTATATGAGAATTTCCCGGGAAATGAAACGCTGGAGGGAAAATTTTCTATAGGATCGTAACAGGCCTTGGCCTAATACTTGGAAGGAAGAAGATTATTATTATTATTATTATTATTATTATTATTATTATTATTATTATTATTATTATTATTATTATTGCCCACCATCTATGAGCTATTATTAGACTGGACTTGGTCTATATATTAATTGAAGGGTGAAACTTTTTCCTCGCTAAAACATAACAAATAAATAAATACACAAAATAACTAAAGAAAAGAAAAAATACACCACGTTGGGCGCCATTTGAGAGAGGAATAATTAAGGATACCTTCTTCTGTTTTGGGTTTATAGGTTAAGAAGGGATGTTTGGGCGCCAGGAGTATCGAAAGGGATTCTCCACGTATGAGAACTTGGGTTGCTCAGATTGGAAGATAGGTAGAGTTCAGGTTCTTTTCTACAGGGAAAGCAAATGATCTGGCCGACGCAAGACTACGCTAGATGAATTTTAATAAATATGCTTTATTAATCGATGTGGACACTGGTTACACTTATAATTATAGACACATTTAACGTTGGACAAGGTACTGATCGCAAGGAGCGCGCCTTTAGAGTTCAGCATCGGAATCTCTGAGAGTCTATCATGGCCGCATTATTTCTAAGGATGAAATTCGCGAAGTTACTTTTCAACTAATATTGCTAATTGATGGTTATTGTGTCGTTTAAGAACTATTTCGATGAGTAGCGAACTCCCGCCTCGGTGAGTTACGCAGAACGCAGAACTAACTTAACATAATTTTGTTGGATATAAGGAAAACTTCGTTTGACCTCTCCCTGTAATCGTGTCTTCATGAGGTCATATCCTTGTCGTGATATAACCCTTTACTATATTGGCTGCCAACGATTCCTTATGATAAAAGAAGGGATCGCCGTCTTTTGATTGGACAAGGTTTCGCCAAGTTTCCTGGCCGAATACACCCATTCTAAAATACAGTTTTATCATAAGTTCGTACACTGGGGAATTCTGGTCTAAGTTTATAATATAACTTTGTTTAGATCGGAGACCTTTTTCCAGCTTGTTTGCTCGGTTGGCGTGCTAGCATTTTGTCTGGTTCCTTATTAGGAGTTGTTTACTTCGCGCTGTAGTTTCCAAACCCTACATCAATTCTTTGTTCATAACCTGTCAGCGAAGCTCGGTTTAAGATCTTAGATTGCTGGTCTACAAAGAAACGTCTGGTAATCCGCTAGTACAATGAATTTCTCAAATGTTAACTCTTTTGTCATCGCTTCAAGTACCTGTCTTGACAATAGCGGTACCATGTAGTTGCTAAATTATTTCCATAATAACCAACTGATACTTTATTCCTAATCCTATCAACTTCTTTAATTTATTTTTATGTAATTATATAAAAGTCAAATCCCTCGTGGTGTTACGATTTGATTCCACATACATTTCGCATATCTCCGATGATTATTTCATCCCATAGAGATTTAACATATGTATGATAATAATATACGTCCTGATTAATTATTTTAATGTCTTAATTTAGGAGAGGCAGAGTGGAAGATTGTTACAACAAATAGAGGCTGTAGAAATGAAGATGTTGAGAGCAATAGCAAGATACCAAAGACCGATAAAAATGAAACCGAATATATAAGAACAGAACTTAATATATTTATATTCTCTGCCTCTGTGGAAAAAATAAAATACTATCAAGATGCTTACCTTCAGCACGTATTACGAATGAATGAACAGCGTATACCAAAATGAATGTATAATTATAAACCAAAAGGGAGAAGATTGTTGGGAAGACCATTGAAGAGATGGAAGGACCAATTCGACCTATAATGAGATCGGAACAGGCCATTGGGCTTAATCCTTGTTGTTGATGATGATTATTATTTATTTTATTTTTTAGTTTGGTTTTCTAAAAATATAAATATCTTTAAATTCGATACCATTGTAGTATGTGCTAAAAGTAATACTCTTCTAAAAAAAATCCTCCGGGTCAAATTTGAACCAGCGATCTATGGATTACTGAAAGCATATATCACTACAGTCCACCACTCTACCAACTCAGCTACGACAACGATAGACTAAAAAGTCGATATGTTCGCAACATATTATACCGGTCATTGTTTATTTGATGTTCACGCGATCCTGGCCAGGATCTTAGAAAACATTTATGAAATTATTGTATTGTCATTGGTCCTTTACAAGTATACAAAGTTCCAAGACGATCCAATGTTTTAAGTGGGTGAAAATCATGTTGAAAGATTCCGTTACATATATAGATACAGGTCAAGGTAATATAAAGCGTGTAATTAGTTAATATTCATATATAATTCTTAATTACATATTTATTTGATATTACATATTTTACTACATTTTGCTATATGTTTATATACATATTTCTCAATTTGATACTACATAAAAATCCGGATTCTACTGATGAGTCAAGAGAATAGAGCTATGTTATTCACAACAATGTGGCCAGTTCAGCATGCGGTAGTTCGTTGTTTAGATGCCAACGAAACAACGAGGGGATGTCCAAGCCTGTTGGGAAATAACGATGTCGGAATCAGTTGTCAGTTTTGGAAAGAACCACAACTGTGACATCCATTTCAACACGGAAAAACACTTTTCTTGTTTTGTAGCAATCTTTTTATAAAGACACTGTACCGTGTTTCCAATTGGTGTGTAGTGGGCACATATAAATTTGGTGAGTTTAGGTATTTTTATACTTATACGTGTACTACCTTAAAAGATACAGCGTTTTAAAAATAGTGAAAGATTTACAATATCCCTTTACTAAGTACAAAAATTGAACCAATTGATTTAAACAATTATAAACACACACATAATATATATATATATATATATATATATATATATATAGAGAGAGAGAGAGAGAGAGAGAGAGAGAGAGAGTAATAAACGGCTTGTGGTTTAATCTACGCCGTTGGCTTACTAAAATATATATTTCAATCTGGCAAGTGTCTTCTGGACAACTGGACAAGACAGCTCTTTTATCTTCATAGAGAAGAAGAATTATCGGTATTCTCTGCACTTGTCTGCACTTGCCTCAATTCTAGTCTGGTTTGCAAGCTTCAAACTCTATAACCGTGTCACAGAAAATTGTGTTTAAGAATAACAGGCAACTTTATTACTGAATATTAATAATATCTGTCCACTACCGTTCCAATGTAAGTTGCATAAAAATTTATGCAAATATCTAAACTTAAAATATCACAATAAAAATGAACTTTGGAAGAAAAAATTCACATACTACGCGTAAATATGGAGATAGATAACAGTTGGAGGATTTGTACTCGGAAGGGTCTACGGTTATTCAAAACGATGGCAGGCAGGTCGTATACGGCGTTCAACGTATGTAGAAAATTTTAAATCGGAGGACCATGCAGGATTTCTTGAGTGAACTGTATGAGTATCACTACGTAAACAAAATATGCTTTACACGTAGAAAACTAACTATTTCAATTTGCATATAAATTCTTGTAGTAACACTTTCACCGATATATAAAATTAACTTTCACATAATTAATATGTTACATTTTACATTAAATTTGAAGTAAGCCTGATTTTTTTAATATTCCGACTAACGAGCAGTCACCGATCTGCATGACGATGGACTAGCAAGTGCCGCTATGCCGAAACGGGAAAACATGTGCGCGCAGAGGAATTAAGAACCTTCTAGAAAGATTTACAAAATATTATTACGTTCGTCAAACTGAATTATATCTTTGACCAAACCAAAGATGCTATTACCAATCACAATAAGCTGACAAATGAAAAACCAATATAAAAGTATCCTTCTATAAGTAATGTAGAATAATACGGAGAAAATTATACGGGGAATAGATAATTTGCACTATTGAATAATTAGCGGAAAGCTGAATTTTTGCATGAACCTTCCTTTTGTGCTTCTAAACAAAATCCCAAAAGTCCCTATCGATACATGTGCCGCTAAAAATGTTACTCGGGGTCAAATGTTTAGGACAAACCGTTTTTCGCGAAAATATCGTTAACGGTCAGTTTTATCGAATAAAATAGTGATTGTCGAAATTGTAGCTTATGAAATTTATACTTTTACTATGTTTGTAAAACTGGCGGTTATTTTTAGAAAATGTGATTTAAAAATTTGTAATGTTTATGTTGCTCATGAAATGTGCACTCCTTTTCACACCACATTTGAGGTATGCGTTTTTTTAAGTGGTGTCCCCGAATAGGCATAATCCACGTATATTTGTAATGAAAACTCTTAATTTATTAAGATAAATATACAAATAAACAACTAAATGAGGTAAATTAAAATTTTTTTTTTAAATTTGTTAACCCTCAAATTCGTAATGTATCCATTTGGATACATCAGTTGATTTAATTAATTTGATATTTTAAATCAGAAGAAGACGAACAAAAATAAACCACTTACATGTGTGTCAAATTATACAATATACCTAATAATAACAATTACACAAGATTTCGTTTTCACTGCGGTCCGCCACATTCAAATAACTAACAAAATAAATTATTGTTTTGCCAATTTAAGGGTTAAATGCTCCAGGTTGTCATTTCGACATTTCTGGTGTTCTCTCCTGGCATGGCGAACTCGTAACCCACTTCTGAGAATGGGGCGCCTGGAAGGCGAGGTTACGCTGCCCCGGTGATATGAGAGTAGATGATGGTGGTAATGATGCGCCAGGGGAGGCCTTAAACTAAACTTAATCTAATTAGGCGAATACGATATTGATGATAAAGATGGCCAGATGGTGTTCGGGGACCGTTTGGGCCTTAACGTTTTCTAACATTTATCTTACAAGTGAGGAAAACCCCCGAAAAACCACACCCAGGTAACTTGTCCCTACAGGGGATCGAACCCGAGCCTGCTGCGTGACAAAGAAAATATAATGAATTATTTTTGTTTATTTGTTCATAATTATGGTTTTTCGTCAGATTCCATTCCAGCCTCTATCTCCATCTCTTCGTTATCATATTCTTCTTTAGTTTCCTGGATTTCCATCTCCCGGGTCATCCATCAACCATCAACCATCAACTTCGTGCACCTCCATGATCTCATGCTCTGTAGATATAACAATGCAAGTCGTAGCTTTCGCACTATTATTTGGCTGACTATGTGTAATTTTAAACCACCACCGATGATTTTTTTATAAATGACAATCGCGATCCGGCTGCATTTGGTTACTCATCCGGATCGGTAAGTTTTTAAATACATCGCCGAAAAAAAAAATCTACTTATAAAGTGTCCAAATCCAATATTATGTCAATTGATATCGGAGTATGTATTATTATTTGTTCCCGTCTTTAACAAACAACGCCAAAATATGAATTATTAATTTAATAATTTTTGATCTTCCAAAAAGGTTAAAATATAATTGACACAACCATCGAAGTTATGTGATGTGTAATATATCGCAGCGAGCAATAGATATGCGTCTAGAGTCAAAGGTCGAGCCATGTTTGCGCAGTAAAATGTTCTCAGTTAATATAAGTAAGTTCAAAATCGACAACTTTGCCAAGGTTGCCTTGCGAACGGTCGGCTTCACGAAAAACTCCAGCCATTTCACGACAAAATATCGTCGACAGAATGACGCAATATTTTTGTACAATTAACGGAAGTCATTCAGGACAGGTTCAGATAACTGTTATTTAACATTCAAAAATTCCCCCTTAGATTACACATAACTCAAATATTTAATGTAAACTACATTAAATCAAATAAATTCAATAAAATATAAAAAAGACGAAAAAACACATTCGCCTCTCCTTCCAACTAGCTAAGTTTAATACCTAAATGTAAATTAGGGTTTACGATATAGGGTTATGAATGTAAGTATTATTTCTTAACATTCGCCAGCTGATATAATAATAATGTGTTTGCCTTACTTTGAATACTTTTTCCGGAAGCTTCGATCGCTTGCGCTTCCACATTACAGAGATTGTTACTAAACTGACTTCGTCATCAGTTTTTTCTTCGAAAAAGAGACTCGCCATATTAGAGTCGAAAGTGTTAATAAATATTTTAGTAATTTGTAATGAAACGCCCTTCATACGGTCATATAGACCAATGTCTATTTTGAAAACAAATGAAAAATGGTACATATGAAAAAATGGCCAATTCGATTTTCACATAAACGATAATTTATAATAATGTTGGAGCACTAGGTTTAAAAAAAACGATCTGCTCAACACAAAATCCACAATGGTTCATAAAAATAGTTACTTTTAATTACATATTAAATAGGAAATTAATTGTAGAGAAGAAAAGCTAATTGAGCTAATTGCCAAACTGCAAGAACATTAGTTATACCTGGTTAACCGATCTATGTGCCAAGACCAATTGTCGATTATTGAGTTTAAGCGCCTCCTTGATGTCTAAGTTGAGAGATTGTGAATGTACACCACCTCTTGCAATGCTAATTGCTCGCCAATTTCTGTTCCATCAAGCATCACATGTACCTCGTTCTGTTTGTAACAATGAATAGCAATATTTCTAGCGCCTTTTTCAGTGCAGGTAATAAGATGGCTTCTCCTCTCATCCATAATAATAATAGAAAATCTTGATATCTGAAGTGTTAACTATTGCGGTTGGACCAAGAACAGAACACTCTTGCGTTTGTACACGTTCCTTCTTTCTACTGGATTATTCGACAGAATAGACACAAATTTCATATGATGGATCATAGCTATTCTCCGTATTGAATAAGATGGAAGAGTGCATAAGTCCAGGTGCTGGAGGATGTAAAGAAGATAATAACAACTGTAAGATCTTCAAACCATTCCGTGTTTTACATGTGGGCGGAAAAAATCCTCACTTTGAAAAGGCAAAACGAAGACAGGCACTTCAAAGTTAAATGTAGAGCCTTTGAAATAATTGATGGCGCACACATAATTTTCAAGTCCCAGAACAAAGCCAATTGTGCATGATCAGAGGTAATATATATGGTTCACAAGTATACAACTATTTGAGAAACTAATATCCGTTCTATTTCATTGTGTGTCGTGCAATGGAAAATAATTTCCAGTAAATCAGTAGTGCCATAAATGCTGTAAATAAAACAATGCAAAACAAATAAACAAAACAAAAGAAAACTATTTGAAATAAGGACGAGAGAGAGAAAAAAAGCATGACAGCAGGATTGAACACGTGACCTCATGCATGGGAAAAAAGATCGTTACTCCACTAGATCACAAACATCCCTGCTAGAAACTGTATGAAGCGATGGGATACTCCAGGACTTACTGTATAATGAAATTAGATATTAACTTGACTTAATTTAAATTAATCAAACTAGTATTTCATTAGTAGTGGAAATAAACAATCTTGTTAAGCCTTGTACTATGTAAACAAAGTAATGAGACGTTACAATCATTATTCATTTTCTCTATATATATATATGATATGGAAACAAAAATGAATGCTTGAGTCGGGATTGGAACCCGAGTCTCTAAACTCTGTACGTTTAGCGCTCTAACCATCTGAGCCACTCAAGTATTCCAACACAAACATACATTTTGTACGTTTAGCGCTCTAATCATCTAGCCACTCAAGTATTCCAACACAAACATACATTTTTCTAAAAATGTACAGAGTTTAGAGACTCGGGTTCAAATCCCGACTCAAGCATTCATTTTTCTTTTCATATCATATTTGCCTTCCTTGCCAAATGTCAAAAATATAGTTAAAACACACACACACACACACACACACATATATATATATATATATATATATATATATATAATATGTATATGAGATGTTTCCCTTAGTTTGTTTCCCTCTATAATCAAATTTATTTATATACGAAGCCTGGTGACGTGTAGGCATTATACAAATTAACAACATTATTTTTAAAAATCCTGACCAGGGTGAACTTGGGCTTGTGGTCATTGCAAGAAAGCATTTTACCAACTACTATACTAAAGCGAACGATACAAATACTGCCTGAAGAAAGACTGACACCGCCGGATTTGTCCTCAAAAGAGACAGCACACGTAACAACTTACTAGTGTGAATCGCTCTTCAAATAACTTTCCTCCATCATTTTTTTTCAAAGGCTGTACAAAAATGTGTACTTAGAAATGAATATATAAGGGAAGAGTTAAAAGTCCAGCCTTTATTGGATAAAGTCAGGAATTATAGACAAAAAGTGGACTGTTATTAAAAATTTTACATGGAATTCGCCCGAGTTCGATCCACGATTGGGAGATTTTTCTTCATCTGTGAGACAAATGTCTGTAAAATTTAATG
This sequence comes from Diploptera punctata, assembly GCA_030220185.1. Classification (NCBI taxonomy): domain Eukaryota; kingdom Metazoa; phylum Arthropoda; class Insecta; order Blattodea; family Blaberidae; genus Diploptera; species Diploptera punctata. Next base: position 872,971 of record JASPKZ010009353.1, on the reverse strand, counting down.
CCTTAATAGTACCAAAACAATTGTCTCGCTATCATAATTCATTGTTATATTCGCCTTGTTCAATATAAAAGTATGATTGAACGACATGTCTTGTCCGTGCTGTCTCAGAGGTATCCCCGGATTGAGATGATCTCTCATTCGGCAAAACCCCCACCGTGTCCTTGTAAAGTAAATGTATGTTCCATGCTCTATCGACAGGTTGTGTCCGAGTGGCATAGGAGACCTAAAATTAGTGCCTAAAAGGGAGAGGTTCACCCCCTTATTGGCGAAATTAAATTTCTCATGCCAGCTTATTTAAACGCGTCGGACTGAAGTGAAAACAAATCATGCATAACCATAACTTATTTTGTGTATTTGTAGTATAATTTTCACAAATTCAAAAGACTTCTGGATGGTGTTTCTCTTGAGGCCGAAACAGGTCAACAAATGGCCTAAATTCGTGAATGTACTATGATGATGATGATTTTCACAAATTTAAATATTTTTTACTGATTTATTTCCCACTACTTATTAAATAAATCAAACCACTTATCTTATAGGATACAGTGCCACATTAAGGATAAGAAACAAAGGAAGAAATCTAGTAATTATTTGCACAGACAGGTTCACTTGAACAAGTTGTTCGCCGAATTATACACGAATAGTAAACTAAACAATTTATATGTCTGTTGTTCTACAAACACATCCATTTTCAAGACGGCTCATGTTGTGGTGTTTGTTAGGTGTAAATTCTAGTTTCCTAAACAAGAAACTAATCCAGTTTTAAAATATCAAACACACAAAATGTCGGATATATACCAAAAATAATTTCACTTTCAATGGAAAAAGTATAAATTAATCTTATTTCGCGTAAATCGTAAAATTCATAACAAGTAAGTAATTGTATTGCTACCTACACTACTACAGACCTGTTGCATTACATATAGAAACTCATTATTACATTTTTGAAAAGTAATACTGCAAAAAAATCACTCAATAAAATAAGTTACGACATTTGAACGTCACGGTTTTCAACAATAGCATTACGGTCACGTGGTTACGGCATGAATAATATTTCAAAATTGGTTTTACTATAAAATAATTACAAATTCGCGTTCTTTTATTTCAGGAAAATCGGGATTACTAGACACACGATCAAAATATTTTGTTTTACACGTAAACAAATAAGTGAAAGCGTTTAAATGGGGCTGAGGATTCAAGATTCTGTGTAAAATTTCGCAAAAATACGAGGTAAGTTAGTTCCATTTAAAATATAAAAGAAAGTTAGTGTGTAGAAATGGAATGTACGGTAGACCTAGATGGGCCTGCAGTGGAGTCACTTTACGTTTACATCTGAGTTTCTTGTTTTTTTTACATTTATTTTTACTTTATTTTTTTTACTTTCTTGAACTTTTTTATTAATATCTTCTTCCTTTCGTGTCGTACTTCCGAAAGTACTGTTGCCATCTAAAATGTTTTTTTTTAACCCTCTATCTAAGCCGTTCCAAAAATGGTTATTATTTGATCAGCACTTTAAAAACTGTCTTAGGAAACCTGGGATTTGGGCGTACGGTCCACATGTTCATGCCAGTTGATTTTATACTGATGAATGTAATCCACACTCAATACTTTTTTTGTTAGTATATGAGTACATATTTACAAAGACCCTGATGGAAAGAGCTTAATTCTCTTCAGAGAAAAAAATAACCTGAAGTCTAAGTTCAGGAATCGAATCCCGGGGCATCTGGAAAGTCGACTGAAGTTTTATAGTTTTCAAAATTTCAAAAAAATTCGACATCTTTTTGTAAAAACACAGACTATAACCTTGAAATAAGGAAGTGTCCGGGATTTCAAATGCAAAAAAATCCTATCTAAATCAAAATTCACCGATATTATATTCCAACGCTATAGTCATGAATGCATAGCTACCGAAACGGTTACCCATATCGGAGGGGTCAAAGGCGATAAGACAAATGAAAGAATTAGCTTGTGGAAGGAGTAACTTAAAAATATTACCGCCATGAAACGTGGATATCGGTTCTATTTCAATAATGTAGACTTCATTCGGATGTTCCAGCGGGGACGGCTCCAGTGAATCCATGCAAAGGTTCTAACTAACTCACTGACACTATCGAATCCGTAGGTTCATGGCCGCGAGGTCATAAGTACTACATACATTCCTATTCTGTGCTAATGTTTTCCAATGATTCCCTGTATAATCTACTTCCCTCAAATAATAGTTAATGTTATTCTCCCGCCTCATTCTCGGTCTACCAACTGGTCGTTTTCCCTCTGGTTTTCCTACAAGAAGCTTCCATGCACGTCTTTCTTCCCCATACGTACCACGTGTCCTGCCCATCGCAGTCTACGGGACTTAATTGTTATTATATCTGTCACAAGAATAATTTTCTACGGACAAGAAACGTAAGGAATATAGTAGTGGGGTACTAACTCACTGGCATTATCAAACATATAGATTCATGGCTCCGCACAAATAAGCTCTCCATACATCCCTATCCTGAGCTAATGTTTTTTAATCATTCTCTGTATAATCTACTTCTGTCATATTATGGTTAATTTTACTCTCCCACCTTATTCTTGGACTGTCTACTGGACGTTTTCCTTTTGGTTATACTACAAGGAGTTTCCATGCCCCTCATTAATTCGCCATTCGTGCCATATGATCTGCCCATGACGATCTACAGACAAAATTGCTATTATATCTGGTTTCCGAAAAATGCCATGTAGCTCACTGTTATGTATACAATGGTTTCTACTTGTTAGGATCAATCAAGATCTGAAAAAAAGGTCTTCAATAATATTTTCATGAGAACAACCTCAATAGCTTCGCTAAAACCGATGTGAGTCAAGTTAATACTGTTATTGTTTTTACCGGGACCACATGACAGAGAGAATACGGTGAATTTACCTAGATTCTCACATGTTATCCTAATAGCGCACGTTCCCATGTCGTGAGGGTAGTTCATTTTATGTTATTTTGTTAATGTCTATTTTAATTAAATGTTTAATTACTCATGTTAATATGTACTAAGTGCCAATACACACACTCCATTCACTAACACTAAGAACTTGTGGCTGGAAGTAAAATCAATATAACTAAATATATGTTCGCTTATAGAAACACGTTATATAATGGATATGGGCAGTTATTGACAAATGAGGGACATTTTAAAGAAATGGCTGAATTCAAATACCTACGAGCAATAATTACAAACATAAATTAAACATAGCCTCAATTGTGGAATGCATATCAATACGCATTACAGGGACTCATGCTGACCCAAATTCTCTGAAAAAGAAAGTTAGACTCAAAATGTACAAAACTGTTATTTTTCCCAGTTATATTATATGGATGTGAAACATTGGCTCGTAATATTTTAAGCGAGGAGAAAATATTACGCGTATTTGAGAATAAAGTTTTTACCAAAATTTTTGGACTAAAGAGAGAAGAACAGTCAGGTGAATAGAGAAAACTATATAACAGTGAGATATATAATAATTATGGGAAACCAGATATAATAAGAATGATTATGTCTCATAGACTGCGATGGGCAGGACATGTGGCACGATTGGAGAATGAGAAAGGAGCATGGAAACTCCATGTAGGTAAACAAGGATGTAAGCGTCCGGTAGGTAAGCCATGAATGAGGTATAAGAATGACATTAACCCTCATTTGAGGAGTAAATTATACAGGGGATGACTGTAAAACATTACTTCAGGATAGGAATATGTGGAGAGCTTATTTATTTGTGGCCATGAACCTACGGGATCGACTGTTCCAGTGAAATATGAATTACTTTTACCTATCTTTAGAATCGAGACGCCTTAAAAAGCATAGTTGAACAAAACGTAAACTACTTGCGGAGAAGATGGCGGCTGTGCAAGTCGCAGTGTCTCAATGTAAGAGTTCGGCATGTTTATAGTGTTTATAGATTAACAGAGCATTATGTCCCGTATAAACGATTTGGCAATAGAATTTAGCTGATGTGCTTCCATTTGTAATTTTTCCTCTGAGGTTGCATACAGTACTAAATGTAGTGCATACAAAAGTGTTTATATAGTTTAATTTCTGGAAATCTGTATCCGTTGTCGAAATATCAATGTATGAGCCTTTACTGTGTTTATAATGTAAACGTTAAATAATACTGGAGAGAGGCCACAGCCTTGTCTCACTAAAATCTCCCTAGAGACTTTATAACTTCAAGTCCTAATTTGTATTTTGGAATTAACACAAATACTTTGGATCGCTCTAATTAATGTCTTGAGTATTTATTCTTCTGCTAAAATTTGCCACAAGTTATTGCGGTTTATACAAGGCTGTTCAGAAAGAATTTACAGATTTCAAACATTTATTTCTTCCAAACTACAAAAAATATAAACACAATTACAACGTTCTTGGAAAGAGAAAAGTTCAAATTTAACTATTTTATGCTTTGTATATGAGCACCATTTGCCACATGACAAATATTAAAATGTGGCTCATTTCTTGCCACGCACGAATCAGCTGGTCTTTAGTTATTGAATTCACAGCTTAAACATTTGGATGTCGCAGATTTTCAAGAGTATCAGGCAAATGGGGATAAAACACGGTCTTTTACGTAACCCCACAGATAAAAATCGTCTGGTGACCTGGAAGGCCACCGGTATTGAAGTTGATCATCAGCTCCACCTCTTCCAATCCAACGTTCTGTTGTGTCGCCATTTTAATACAACGATCAACATGACAAGCAACAGCGCCAATGCGGCCGTAATTGAAACTCAAACCTTTCTCTTTCCGGGAATGTTGGAATTGTGTTTCTATTTTTTGTAGTTTGAAAGAAATAAATGTTTGAAGTCTGTTCCTTCTTTCTGAGTAGCCCTGTTTTATCACGAGCTAATACCCGACGTACGTTGCTACGCCTAAATGAACGAAACATTAAAGGTTGATTAAACTGTATGGTATACGATGAGACAAACATGGTGGTTATTAGTCACTTTTTAATTTCATATTTCAGGTAAACCTCCACTTATAATTCTCGGCTTTCGCTCATTATTTAATAATACCTACTTCTGTTGATTTTAGTAGGATGTACAGAGTTTCGTTCTGAAACATCTAAAATTGTGACCGCTAGAGCTATTGTTAAATTTTCGTTTTAGGTGAACTCCTACACTTAATGGATATAGAGCATCGACTTGTGAATCTATAGGAACCCGGTACCCACTCGAACGCACAGAACAATTTTTATTAAAATCGGTCCTGTCGTTTAGGAGGAGCAGAGTGACTAGCACATGTATACAAGGATTATATAGGCCTGTTATAAAGATAGTCTATAAGTAATAGGAATGTCGGGAGGTACTAAAAGTAAAAGGATGTATATGTTTTGTTTCGGTACGTCGCACAGGAACTGCATAAAATAAGCTAATTGCTAAAAATAATCATGGCGCCGCTTACACATTTTTTAAAATTATAATTTTCAGCTAAACATGCACTTCTAATGGTATGATTTTGTTGATTTTTTGAAAATCACTTCCTATTGTTATGTCAAATCCAAATACTGAGTTCGTTGAGGAAAACAGAAAATTAGGATCGACAGAGCGATTGATGTATTTCCTCGCCAAGGGTGTCCCCACTCGTAATTGTGTAGTTGCTATGTCAGGAAAAATGTGTGATAAATTTAGTTTCGTTTTCTTTAATTCCAATTGTTAGACATCAGACTGATAGCAAATACATTAACTAACTCACTAGCATTATAGTTTATGGTCGCTCTTCATACATCCCTATCCTTAGCTAATGTTTTTGCAAATTCTGATGATATGAATCTATTTAGGATGTAAAGATGACGTTATGGTGTAAAGATTTTTAAAAAATACAGATGCAAGGTAAGATGGTACCAATAATTAGGCACTTCCTCCACTTATTATTTATTTAGGACAAAAATGTATAGGCCTATATTGGTTTACCGAATTAGACGTTATGCTTTTCCCATTATGTCGATAGATATCCTTTATTTACAATTTAATTAAGGGCAGAATGTATGCTCCATGCTGACTCACCAGTAAATTCTGCTGTTATTTTCACCACATCCTCAATGGCTAATGTGGGATATTTTTCATTAAATTGTTTGGAAACATTAAAATAATTAATTTCTCTCCTTTTCCAAATACTTTCATTTCCAATGTTTAAGAAATTCTACAGAAATGTTACCACTTTGAAACAACTCAAGATCCAACATATGCATTGGGCGTGCATAAGAATATAACAATGATTATTTAATCTACTAAATTGTAATTACATATTTTAACTAGCGGATCCGCCACACGTTGTCCTCCCCGAACGTTCAATTCTCGTGCCATTGCCGCACGATAAATATGTAAGTTACGTTTCCACTATAAAATTCACTAATTAAGAAGTATAAAATAAGTTCGCAAGAAAACTGCTCACTGTCATTTGTTAACGTGCATCATGATGTCACATTATTGTCGCACGGCATATGTCATTCATGCAGATGACTACAAATCATAAAAAAATCCCTAAACTTGACCGCAGCGCCACGTACCGAATCCAGTGATGAACCTAAACCATCCACTGACCCACTCAAACACACATAAACATCTTAGTCCAGTCATTTAGACAGCTTTTAATTTCGTATTTCAAGTAAACCTCCACTTATAATTGTCGGATTTCGCTCATTTTTTGATAATACCCACCTCCGTTTAATTTTCTTGGGTTATACGGAGTTTCCTTGTGAAACATCGAAAAACGTGACCACTAGGGCGATACTTAAACGTTCACTTCAGGTGAACTCCTACACCTAATAGCTTTCGAGGGTCCAGTTGTAAGTCTAAACCGTCGAGCGACCCATTCAAACACACACAAAAAATGTCATCAATACGTGTGGAGAAACGCACGTATAAAAGAATATAAAGATAAAGATATTTCAGTCTTGTAACACATCGTTTATCCCATCTAATTTTCGATCTGATTTGGAGTCTATTTGTTAAAGGTTTCTCTGGAAATAATTTTTAACAATAGAAGTTTTTCAACACACATTCTGCATACATGGCCAAATCAAATTAATATTTTACTCTTATGCATCTTTTAATGAATGCCTCAGGTTGTCATTTTGACATTTCAGGTATCCTCTGCTACCACTGGCGTAATTGTAACACGCTTGTGAGGTTGGGGCGCCCGGAAGGTGAGGTTACGACTGCCCCGATGATGAAATGGGTGATAATGATGATAGTGGTGCGCCAGGAGAGTCCTCAATCCTAAATTTAATCTAAGGCGAATATGAATTATGATGATTATGATGTCCATATGATGTTCGGGGAGTGTTTCTCGCATTTAGTAAGTAATAGAACGCCCTTAAAAGTTGTTCTGTGGAATTTCATCAAAATCGATCCAGTCGTTTAGTAGAGTGAGAAACACAAGTACAGAAGAATTATTCGTACATTTCATAGTATAAAGATATTCTCTCGTGTAACTTACATAGACATATTCTAATAATACATATTTGTATTTGCTTTATTTCGAGTGTTAGAGAGCGGACTACATTTTCTTACACGTTTAAAGGTAAATCGTTTTTCTAAAATGCAGTCATACATCTGGTTTGTTTACATTAAAACTTGAACTTAGCTTGCAAGAGGTACAGTAGACACCGAAAAGACCGTGTGTGTGGGTTTGTGTGTGTGTGTGTGTGTGTGTGTGTGTGTGTGTGTGTGTGTGTGTGTGCGCGTGTGTGTGTGTCTGATAACACGAATGATATCTGTGACCAATTTAATTTAACGAATTACTTCTATGACGGATTTTAATTATATGACGAAACAACTTTGTCGCCAATCTCTGTAAATATATTACACGACAGAGGCGAGTAAGATAACATGCCCACTCGATTGTAAGATGTGTTCGAAATTGAGAAGAAGATGGGCTAAATATGTTTTCTATTGTTTGAATTTTCTAAAGCAGAAGGCAGTGTTTACACAGGCGAACAGCGAAGACTACATAACAATAAGCTATATAGGAAACCAGATATACAATAATTAAGTCTCGTAGATTGCAATTAGGAGGACATGTGGCACGATGCCTTTGCTTGTCCAATAATGCAAAAATCCAAAAGTTACTCTATCATGGGGTTTTTGATCGATATAGCATTGGAGTAGTGTTGCATTGTAACGTAGCAACGATTAAAGGTTTAAAATTTCGGACAACTATAATTCTGTTTATGTAGTGCCGTGAGCCGATTGGAAAATATTAACTCGGGTTTTAGGATATGGAAGTTAGGTAAGTTTGAATACATTCATTACACAAACAACTCATATTAGGATAAATACACTTCTTATTAGACACTGCAGATTCATTTATTTGAATACTTAATGATTTATTTCCAATGCTTCTTGTCACTAATACAATTCTTATCTTCAACTAACTAATGACGGGAGTGCGCTCTTACTTACTTACTTACTTACTCACTGGCACTATCGAAGCCGTAGGTTCATGGCCGCACGGACATAAGCTCTCCATACATCCTATCCTGAGCTAATGCTTTCCAATCATTCCTTGTATAATCTACTTCCCTCAGATCATAGTTAATGTTGTTCTCCCACCTCATTCTTGGTCTACCAACTGGGCGTTTTCCCTCTGGCTTTCCTATAAGAAGCTTCCATACACGTATTTCATTCCCCATTCGTGCCACATGTCCTGCCCATCACAGTCTACGAGACTTAACTGTTCTCATTATATCTGGCTTCCTTTAAAGACCATGTAGTTCATTGTTAAGTAGTCTTCTCCATTCACCTGTCTGTTCATCTCTCCTTGGTCCAAAAATTTTCCTAAGTACTTTATTCTCAAATACTTGTAATCTCCTTTCCTCTCTTAAAGTAAGAGTCCATGTTTCGCACCCATATAATATAACTGGTAGAATAATAGTTTTATATATTTTCAGTGTAACGTTTTTTGAAAGGAGTTGGGAAGTCAAGAGTCTCTGCAATGCATAATAGCATCCATTCCCAGAATTGAGCCTATGTTTAATTTCCTTGTGCATCTCATTCCTATTTGTGATTATTGTTCCTAGGTATTTGAATTCAGCCACTTCCTCAAAATTTCCCTCATTTGTCATTAGCTGTCCATTTCCATTATTTAATGAATTTCTACGTGTGACCATATATTATTTTACTTTAGTTATACTGATATTTACTTCCAGTCCTAATTCCTTAGTGTTACTCAATAGTGTGTGCGTGTTGTCCTTTAGTATCTCCTCGCTATCGGCCAATAATACCACATCATCAGCATAAACTAACAGCTTATTAACGCCATTCAGTTGTAAGTAAGCCTTCCTCATTCTCTAAAGATTTAATGGCATGCTCTAGTACAAAATTAAATAGTAGAGGAGATAGTGCATCTCCTTGCTTCAACCCATTCTGGATTTCAAAAGTGTCTGAAAACTGTTTGCCTACACGCATCCTACTCTTTGTGCCATTTAGACACATTCGTATAAGTCTAACTAACTTTTTAGGAATTCCGAACTCCAGCAGGATACTATATAACTTCTCCCTCTTAATTGAATCATATGCTTTTTTGAAGTCTACATATAGTTGATGTACAGTACCATTATATTCCCATTTCTTTTCTAAAATCTGTCTTATACTGAAAATCTGATCTGTTGTTGACCTGTTTCTTCTAAATGCACATTGATGATCTACTAGAATGTCATCAATATAGGGAGTAAGTTTGCTTACTAATATATTTGTTAGAATTTTGTACGAAGTTGAAAGTATGAGATGCCCCTGTAGTTGTTGCAATCAGTTTTATCTCCTTTCTTATAAATTGGTACGATAATTGATTCCTTCCATTCATCTGGAAGAGCTTCTTTTTCCCAAATCATACTAAGCAACCAGCGTATCTTGTCCATCAATTTTTCTCCACCTGATTTTATCAGTTCTGCTGGGATCTCATCTGAACCTGATGCTTTAATACATCTTCAATTTTTCAATCGCCATTTCAACCTCTAATGCACTTGGTTCTGCAAATAGCATTTCTGCTGTCTGTAAATTATCCTCCTCAATGTCCTGTTCTGTATGTACATTTAATAGCTGATTAAAGTAACTTTTCCATCTATTTAATATACTCCTAGAATCTGCAATCATATCCCCATTTTCATTCCGAATTATGTTTGTTCTAGCCTGAAACCCTTTCTTCTCAATACTAATTCCCTGATATAATTCTCTAATGTTCCTATTTTTTGCATTCATTTCAAGATCATTAATCTTATCTCTCAAATATTCCCTCTTTTTACTCTTTAGTGACTTGGTGGTTTCCCGTCTAACACTACCTAATTGCTCTAAATTTACCTCATTTGGCTTGTGTAATCATTTCATTTTTGCTAGCTTTCTTTTCTTTACAATGTCGGCACATTCCTCATCAAACCATTTCTTGTTTTGCCTCTTTTTTAAACAACCAATGCTTTCTGATGCTGATAATTTAATAGTATCTCTTATAGCCTTACGCCTAAAAATAAAATATGGGTGTTAAATTTTCGTTTCACGTAATCATCTACACCTTATATTTTTAGAGGATATTAACAGCTAAACACTCGCCGTACCTGAAAATGTGTTTACACAAAGTTATATGTTTCGACGAATAAAACTAGGCGCTTTGTTAGAGTCAATTCTTATTTTCGGATTTCAGGTAAATCCCCAATTAAAATGGTCGGATTTCTCGGATAATACCTTAATAGCATATACCGAGTTTCGTACTCCAACAATGAGATTTACGACCACTATAGCGGCTTTTTAATTTTCGTTTCAGGGGTGAACTCCTATATCTGCCGGTTTAAGTGAATAATACATAGCGGCTATAGACTGAGATGGGTGGGTATAATGAGAATGGAGGAGGAGAATACCACTAGAAAGGTAACACTACTATGACCAGATGGAAGAAGAACAAAGTTGAGATGGATGGGTTGTGCAGAGGAAGCTCGGGGTCCGGGGATGGAGGAGAGCGTTGGGCAGGGATGCATGGAAGAGTTCTTAACAGCAGCCAGGAATCCATTAGGGGCTGTAGAGCTAGAAGAAGAAGAAGAAGATGATGATGATGATGATGATGATGATGATGAAGAAGAAGAAGAAGAAGAATGATGAAGAAGAAAAATAAGAAGAGGAAAGCGACTAAAACTCGGCGTACTTGAAAACATGTATGTACACATTTTCATGAAGATCTGTTGAGGGGATTAGAAGTCACACACTTGCAGGCAGTATTATTTATTTAGATTATTATTCAGTATTGTAACACATCATTTATTCCATCTAATTTTAGGTCTAACTTGGAGTCTAATTGTTAAAAGTTTCACTGTAAACGTTTCTAACAATAAAAGACTTTCATCACACATTCTGCATACATGGCCAAATCAATTTAATCTCTGTCCTCTTATGCATTTTTTATTCAATACCTCAGGTTGTGATTTTGACATTTCTGGTGTTCTCTCCTGGCACTGGCGTAATTGTAATACACTTCTGAGGCTGGAGCGTCCGGAAGGCGGGGTTGTGTTTGCCCTGATGATATCATGGGTAATGATGATACATGATGATGATAGTGCTTCGCCAGGAGAGTACTTAGTTCCAAACTTAATCTAAGGCGAATATGAATGATGATTATGATAGCTCTATGATATTCGGGGACCTTTTAGGTCTTAAAGTTACCTGACATTTTTCTTACAAGTGAGGAAAAACCTTGAAAAATATCATCACCCTGGAAACTTGTCCCGACCGGGGATCGAACCCGGGACCGATGTGCATATATATATATTTTTAAATTTGTTTATTTAACTCATCATTTGTTATAATTATCTGAGACCCATCTCCGTTTTCTTCTTCTTCTTCTTCTTCCGAATGCAGTATTGGGTGAGATGCCCGTTCTGCGACTACAAAAACTGATCTTTCCATCGGTTGAAGGGTCTTCCGAGGTCTCTTTTGCCGTTAGGGTTGAGGTGGTAAATCATCTTTGGTAAACGGGAATTTGACATTCTCTGGACGTGTTGGAACCATTTAATCTGATAATTTGTATATGTTCAACCATTTCCCTACTATTCCACTGCATCCTTATCTCATCACTTTTCATTCTATCCCTTAATGTTACTCCAGTTAGTGATCGGAGAATCTCATTTGTGAACTATTAATGCGGGATTTATCTTTTGCTCGAAGTGTCCAGCATTCACTTCCGTATAGTAGAGCAGGTTTGGCTATGGCATTATGAAATCTCAATTGGATTTCTTTCCTCGCTCCTCGAAAATTTTCCCAAATACAGAATGTAGCACAAGTCAACCAAAAATGCAACTATATTATTTTCTGTAGCTTACATCAACTATACAACAAGTCCAACCAAAATTGTTCAAAGTGACCTCCATTGTTGTTTAAGCATTTATGACGTCGTTCTAACACTGATTCGCAGATGTTATCATGACACAATGACCAATATTAACAAACGTGTTTTCAAATTCCTGTTCAATGAAATTCCGTAAATGTTGTAGGTTTAGTGGTTTTGTACTGAAAACTTTGTCTCTCAAGCAGTAGTGTTTGAGACTATATTCTGAAGGTCCGGTATTCAAACCCCAGTTTCAACCAATCTGATTTTTGCCTCGTAAACTTATGTAGTGTTTAACTGACTTATGCCACACCTGTAATTATCATTTGAAAACTAATATTTATTGTATTTTGACATTTTATAGATCAGGTTTCCCAGGCACAAGCCAACATGGGCCGACCGGTATATTCTAACTATAGTGGCATGATTAGCTCTGCTGCCTAGTGTATACCACATTCCATTGACTTATTTTCATGTAAATATAGTAGTAGTAGTAGTTTACACCCGTACGTCCCCAGGGGGACATTGGTGTTCCCTAACCCGACATTTTTAACCAATCAAATTTAGTTACGCTTATTTCCTACATATGACAGCTAGTAGTCTGCACATACCTCAAAGAAACGTGTAGTAGGAAATTAATGTAATACTTGAATCGAGCAAAACAGATTATATTTTGCTCAGAGGCACTAGTTTAGGCCTGAGTTTCTCTCTCGGAGAACTGGTCCCTTGGGTTCATCCATCCTAAAAATCCATTGACCTCGGCGGGGTCGATCCCGTGACCCTTGGGGAAAGATGCAAGTAACTTAACCCCTAGACCATCGAGATCAAATATGGATTAAAATAATTGAAGGATACAAAACATAGAGTCCAGATTTTTTTTTTTTTTTTACATTTCGTGACAATTAATATATTGTAATTAGGCTGGTTGGAAATACACTAAAGCTCCGCTTGAATGATACAGTTGTTTACATTTCAACAATGTTTCAAGAAAAATTTCCCTCCATCATCACTAACACAAAGTGATCCATGGTCTGGAGGTAATTTTACGTAGGCCTAAAGGCAGTGTTTATTACAAGAAATGCTTCCCCCTCATTCGGCGAGCTCTTCGTGTCCTTGTAAAGTATGTATATGTTCCAAAGTTTAAACATGCTTTACCGACACTTGTGTCCGGGTGGCATAGGAGACCTAAAATTAATGCCTAAAAAGGACGACTTTTAACCCCTTAATTGACGAAATTAAACTTTTCATGCCGCCTGGCTTAAATTGGTCGGACTGGAGTGAAAACAATTAATGCATAACCATAATTTATTTGTGTATATTGTAGTATAGTTATTACAAATTCAAATAACTTTTACTGATTAATTTTTCCACTATTTATTAAATAAATCAAACCGCGGTGTCTTATCAGAATACAGTGCCAAAATAGGGATAAGAAACAAAAAGAAATTAGCTAAGCATTTGCACAGACAGGTTATTTTGAACAATTTGTTCGCTGAATTATATACGAATGTAAACTAAACAATTTACATACCTATTGTTCTACAAACACATCAATTTTCAAGACGGCTCATGTTGTGCTGATTGTTAGGTGTAAATTCTAGATTTCTAAACACGAAACTAATCTAATTTTAAACTACGAACGGTACAAAATGTCGGATATATACAGAAATAATTTCACTTTCAATGGAAAAAGTATTAATTAATTAAATCGAAGAAATGTAACAACTGATAATGATACATTTTATGATCAAACCCGTGGGTACTCTTCCTCAAATTGATTGGGTTAATAGATGGAGAAAAGCTAATCCTGCAAATACTAACGATAAAATACTCATTAAGTTTCTTAACGCTAGGGGCGCTGATCTCCGAGTAGCTTATACGTATTATATTCCTCCTCCGTAAATAGCATATTTTTTCATTCGTCTAAGATCCCTTTGATATGAACTGACAAAAATGACCAATATTATTGTCTTTTTTAGTGTAAATTGTAAAAATTCATAACAAATTAATAGTTTTCTTGCTACCTATATTACTCTAGACATATTGCACAACATATAGAACTCTTTATTACGTTTTTTTTTCAAATTAATAAGAATGAAAAAAAAATCACTCAATAAAATAAGCTACGACATTTGAACGTCGCGATTCAACAATAGCATCACGGTCACGTGGTTACGGCATGCATAATATTTCAAAACTTGTTTTGCTATAAAAATAATTACAATTTCGCGTTCTTTTAATTTCAGTAAAATCGGGATTACCATAAACACGATCGAAATATTTTCTTTATACGTAAGTGAATAAGTGAATGTGTTAATGCGACTGTTAATTAAAGATTGCGAGTAAATATGTCGTTAAAATGCGAGGTAAGTTAGTTCCAATGAAAACATAAAACACATTTAGTGTGTAGAATTAGGTACTTGGAAAATTTCTACAATGAAAAACAAAAAAGGGAAATTAATATTTCTAACGTTTTTCTCTTTTTTTTTTACCACTAGCACTATTGACTCCTGTGGCCAATTGCAGCGCAGATATAAGCTCTCCATACATCTATAACCTGAGAAAATATGTTTCAATCATTCCCTCTGTAATTTATTTTCTTCAGATGTTATTATCTCACCCATTCTTGGCCTTCCTACTGAATGATTTCTACGGTGTGCTTCCTACAATAAGTTTCCATTCCCCTCGTCCATTTTTAAAACGTCCCAAATGTCCTGGCCATCTGAGTCTACGAAACATAACTCCTCATACTATATCTGGTTTCTTTTCAAGATGATGGAGTTGACTGTTATGTAGTTTCCTACATTCACCTGTCTATGTTTCTGGTCAAAATGCACTTTATCACAAATACATTTCATTACAACACAATACCCAAATGTAAGATATCTGTTTAGCATCCTTTTAATAACTAACTTGATGAATCGCCATTTTATACACATAATTAATTTAACATTTTTGAGAGATTTGAGACAAGAGTCACCATCATGTATAATACAGCATATATCATGCGTTTCCACAGTTGATACTATGCATAAATTATTTCTGTTTGATACTGTTGGAGGTTATTTGAACTCAGACACTTCATCAGAATGTCCATAATTGCTGTTGAAATTTGCACATATAGGGAAATAAATTATACAATTACTACAATAACCGTGAACATACCCATTTGCGTTATTAATCGGTTTAAACTTGTATCTTTCTAGAAAACTACATTTGAAAATGAATTTTGTGCAATGAAGAAAACCAATATGAAATTGAAGATGTTGAAATTGAAAACAATAGTACGTGGAAGTTATTTAATAATCCCAGCACTATGGGTGTGTAAAATAAATTATATGAGGAGGGACAACTGTAGAGGAAGTATTTGGTAAGAATATTGTAGCCTGGATGGATGCAACAAAATGGATGAATTCATTACGCAATACATAAGTTGATTGTATGTAAGTTATGGTGATATCAGGTCATTTTATATAAATTAAAATATAAAAATAATTTAATATACATATATGTATTAACATGCAGAATCATTGCTCAAGAACACACAACTTCAAACAAAATCACTTACAGGTGTTTCCATATTTAATTGAACATTTTTGAAGAAAAAATACATGGGAATTAATTCTGTGTGCAGCTACCAATTTCCGCTAGATTTCTATCACTTGGAATCGTTCATCCTTGAAGAGAGTTTATAGGTGCTTCAAACAATGTAGTACGACACCTGCATTGTCATACTGTGATACTAAATAATAAGAGGTTTTCTAGATATGCAATATAGATATTTAGATAAAAAATTATCACTCCAAGTAAGCACTTATTATTTGACGTAAAATTGGATGAAGTTATAGTTAAGGTATGTGCTAATTCTTGGCTCACAAAAGTTCCACGATTTGTCCAATAGAGTCTTGTGGAGTACACGGATAAATGCTATATTAGTTTATGTTTTCTAGATGTCCAAGTGTTGTGCTGACATTATGCCTTTCTTGTTTTTCAGGCTATTAAAGTGAACCTGCCGATGAATGCATTAAACAAGAATGGTCGGGTGTACTTCCGGGTTGACAGGTAGCATTTACAAGTGGCCAGACACCAGATTCGTCAGGTATCTAGACCCAGTCCTTGCATGTACAATAGTGCCACACCCAAATCCAGGGGATATTAAATATAAATACGAGATCAACCGAATCTCGCCGCGGACTACGCGACTGGCTTCGGTGGATGTGAATGGATGGTATAACTGAACATTTTTTAGTAGGTAAAGTACCATTCTTATAAATACTCCTTTGACTATAATTCCATCTTTTGTTAATGTTAGCTAATTTTAGATCATCGTGCTTTCGCTAGAGTACATTTTAAAATTGTAATAAGTATTTAATTATTGTGTGATTTTCATCATCATCAACGTCATCTGGAATCATCACGCTGCCGCCGTCTTCCGGAAATCAAACGCCATTCCTCTCTGCCCTTCTGTTGATCTTCCTCCAATCCTCTGATAATCATATCCCCGGTAGGAATTTGCCAACGTTAGACCCATACGTTAAAATTCCCTGAACTATGGTTTGATATATTTCTAATTTTCTATTTTTTGAAAAATGTTTCTGTACCAAATAGGGCTTAAAACATTTATTGCTTGATTTTTTGTGGCATCATTTTCTTAATTTCCACTCTGATATCGCCTGAATGGTCTAATTTTGTTCCTAAATAAGTGAATTCAAATACTAGGTTTTAGTTCTTCTCTATTCTTTAAATTTATATTTTCCGTTTCTTCTCCAAAACACAGATATTTAGTTTTCGCTACATTTACATTAAGTCCCCATTTATCATATTCTTCTCTCAGTCCTGATGCCATATATTCTATGTCATGATGGTCTTTCTCTATTAATGCCTGATCGTCTGTAAAATTGAAATAATAAACATGCGTATTTTGGATTGGTATGCCCATTTTTTGACATTCTTTTTTTTTCCTCCAGTCCCTTAGAATTCTTTCAGGATAAATTTTTAATAGAGTTTGAGATAAACTACAACCCTGCCTTAAACCTTTTTTAACAGTAAATCCCTCTGTGATATGATTTCCAAATTTTACTTTCGAAATTGATCCTTTGTATAATGATTTTATAGCATCTATTTATCTTTTAGTAATGTATGAATTGTCTAATCTTTCCCATAACGTATTTTGAGCAATATTATCACATGCTTTAATTAAATGGACAGAACGTAATTCTAAGTCTCTGTTAGTAGCTCTTTTTTCTCTCTCAATCATTTGACTTATATAAATATATTATCCGTGCATGATCTACCACTTCAAAAACCATATTGCTCTTCCATTTATCTTGGTATTCTAATTCAACCATTTTAGTTAGTATACGTCCACAAATTCTTCTAAACGTACACGTTATTTATATGCCTCTATAATTTTCACGCTTTCGCCTGTCTCCCTTCTTATGCATCGATGTTATGGCTGCCACTCTTAATCAACTCTAGAGCAATATTACCTCCTGGACCGGCATTACTACAATTTTTTATTCTTATAATTTACTTTTTTACAGTATTTATATCATTCTCGAATATGTTTCCAGATACCATCTCTGATAAATCGTCATTTTCTCCCAAAAATTCTTTTCAGTCCTCCACTAAACGTTTTTTGTAATTTTCTTCCCACGCATGTGTCCCTCTTAGGTTGAGAAGATTCTTAGTTCTATTCGATGAACGTATACTTTTTATAAATTTCCACGATTCAGAAATCCAGTATTATTATAATACGTAATTATATTTCAGGTTGAAAGAAGGGTGCATGGGAATGAAATCTGCTAGTTACTTGGAAGCAGCCAGGTAATATTCCTCTTAATTTTATAAATTTGTAATGTATTTGAGTATATCGTGTAAATTTATGTCATTATATGTTTCCTAGAATCTGGAATTGACTAGCCCCCTTACTAATAATCCATATATAACTTTTATACAAGGTTTATACACGTCTCAGTTGAAAATTCTTACTAATAAACACTGTATTAGCTGTTCAGTGCATAAGAGGTGTACAACTTTACATGGGAATAGTTATTCATGCCATCGGCCTTGTTTAAGGACTGTATAACTACACAAAATATCGGACTTAAAGATCAATTGATTGTTTTCTTATGATATTGATGAAAGTTTCCTTAAATTTAACGGACAATGCAACACTTTAACGACTGTTTGATGGATGCACAGGATATAAATAATATTAATAAAGCTCTGGGTAGGAAAATAAAGGCATCATAAAATGCCCTTTGTTACACTCATTCTCGATTAGGCCTAATAATATTTTTAAATTGAATTGACTCACAAAAGAACATGTTCTACAATAATTGCTGTAGACAAGATTTAACCTGAATGTAGTTTAAATGTTTCATAATATTATTTTAACAAAACTTTCTTGCATCATTAATACATAATACACACACCGATATAAAAATGTATTTAAATATAGAGGTACTATTATTGCGGCAAAACGACATGTTAGTTTTATAGTCTTGTGTTTAGACATTATGACTGCAGTCCGTGAGGTCCTAGGTTCGATTCCCGATCCAACTGCAATGATTTTTTTTGTTCGCTTAAAGCGTTATTCTGTTGTCGCTAACATTTCCTACTATTTTGAAAGTTTTCTAACGTATCTTAAAACACTGCAAATAATTCATAAATAATGGGAAAAACTTTTATTAGTTTCCAAGAATTGTTCGAAATTCTTGACGTTAGATGGCAGCACATTATCTGTGAAACTAATTCTACTATATATTTGACATAGTGCGAAGGAAAATGTAAATAAATTAAAACACTTATTTTTTCCGTTCCTCCCCAATTAGGGAATCTCTATTTATTCTTGTAAAGTAAAGAAGAAAAAAAGTAAAGTGATCCCACTACAGGCCTCAGGAGGCCCTTGGGGTAGTGGGAGGTTAAGGCTCCCACTATTTCTGGACAATCGGCACTTGATGTCAGCCGGGTTGTCAGCCCTGCGTGACGGCCGCCTTTACCCCAGAACAAACGTCTGGTACTCATTTCCGTTAGAGGCTGAGTCGACCCCAGGGCCATAGTGCCGCCAGAAGGTTTGGGTCAGTTTAAAAATCCTGACCCACCGGGACTTGAACCCTCGACCTTTCGGCTTGTAGTTCAGTGCCTTAACCACTACGCTACGGCGTGCCCCATTTATTCTTGTCCATACTCATTTCTTGCACTAGTTGATGTCGTTTTCTTTCTCTTACAAACTGCACGTAATATGTTCTGACGTCATAATGATGACGAATATGTGACGTATTGTGTGTGGATGTTTTATTGTTGTATAGCTTCTGTACAACGTTTATTAGTAAGGAAAATCATACATGATCTACATAAGGCTTATATATTGTATAACCAAACAACTGATGAAAGCCTGTATAAGATATTTTTATTAGTAAGACTGTAAAAAGTAAAGTAAAGTAAAGTGATCCCACAACAGACCCGGAGGCCCTTGGGCTAGTAGGAGGTTAAGGCTCCCACTTTTTCTAGACAATCGGCACTTTATGTCAGCCGGGTTGTCAGCCCTGCGTGACGGCCGCCTTTACCCCCAGAACAAGCGTCTGGTACTCATTTCCGTTAGAGGCTGAGTCGACCCCAGGGCCATGGTGCCGCCAGAGGGTTTGGGTCAGTTTAAAAATCCTGACCCCAACGGGACTTGAACCCTCGACCCTCCGGCTTGTAGCTCAGTGCCTTAACCACTACGCTACGGCGTGCCCCATTAGTAAGACTGTAGGTGTATTATTTGAATTGAAGATTCTGTGCAGACAATCATCCTGCATATTTTTTGTCTCAGCCACAAGACTCTTTTGGAGGAACCGTTCTGAAACTTTTAATACAACTTCATCCAATTTTACGCCAAACAATATCTGCTTATGTGGGAGATGATTTGTTTATTTACATTTCTAAATAGCATTTCTACAAAACTTCCCAATATGATGTACACAATTACAGTAGACATGTCATGTGTTAACTAATTTTGAACTATTTACGCCAAACAGTACCTACTTATCTGGACTGATGATTTTTTTATTTTCATTTCCAAATTGCATTTCTTGAAAACATATCAGTTTTAAGCATCGCTATTACAGCAGACATGCCATGTGAAGATAAATGTGGTGTACTACATTTGTATAAAGATTCTATGAAATCTATTCAGTGTAAATTGATGTCTAGTGAGCAAAAATATAAAATAACAGCTGTATTCAGATATTAGATCCCTTGTAATATTTTTCTTCCTTCAAGAAATTTTTCATTGAATATAAAAAAACCTGTATGTGATATGATTTTAATGTGTGTTTTCATGAGCAATGATTAGATACATACACAATTTGAACTGTAAGTGTTAATAATTTCAAAATCATGTTTAAATATTAAGTTTCTCATCAGTTTACATAATATTTTGGAAGCTTAATTTTTCAAAGTGAATTTTTTATCAAGGTTCTCTGTTTTCCGTATTTATATTTCATAATACCTTCCTTTGACCGTTTTGTAAAATATTAATTTTTATTCTTTGCTCTTCAGAAGATTATCATTTTGCTAAAAATGTACATAAAAAGGTTAATTTATCCTACGCCCAATGAAGTTGGCTGAAATTTGGAATGAAAACAAGACAGCTAATGAAGAACTCCTGATATTAGTGGTCAGAACACCAAATTATGTTGTTTTCTTTGTGGAGTAAATGGATCCTAATAACTGGGCCATCCTGATTCTCCTGGGAGGATAAATATCGGAATCATTGAGTGTTACTGGAGCACTTCTAATTTTATTATTGTTATTAACTTAAATATTCTTATCGATAAATTTACAATATAGTGAAACATGTTACAATATTTTTATAATGTTCAATTATATTTCAGGTTCAAATTATGTGGAAGAACAAGAATTTGATTTTAATGATGTGAAAATCACAAAGAAGAACTTTGTATGTACTGTTCAAGGAATACGGTATGCATCTAAGTTCAAACATTATGCTATATAGAAAGATTCCATGTATGAACTACTATTGACAAAAATAAGAACTACCTGGCTCTATCGATCCTATAGGTTCATGCTCATGCTGAGACATAAGATCTCCATAAATCCTTATCCTAAGCTAAAGTTTCCCATTCTTATCTTGTACAATTTAATTAAATAATTGTAAATTGTATTCTCCCATCTCATTCTTGGCCTGCATACTGAGGTTTTCTCAAGTATCATGCACTCGTCCATTCCCTATTTTTGTGTCACATGTCCTGCCCATCGCTGTCTGTGAGCCTTAGCTGTTCTTAATACATCTAGTTTCCTATAAATATCATGTAGCTCCTGTTATGTAGTCTTCTCCATTTGCCTCTCTGTTCATCTCTATTAGGTCCAAAAATTTTCCTATGAACTTTATTCTCAAATACTCATAATCTTTCCTCCTCATTTAAATTAAGAATCTATATTTCGATTCCATATAATATAAAGGAAGAATAACAGTTTTACATATATTTTGTTTAATCTAGTGCCCAATTATTATGTAATCTCCTAACATTCTATGTTCCTCGAAACGTGTCCCTGTGTTTGAACCATTGTCATGGATTCCCTGAAGTAATCCGGGTAACCGAATGAGGGGACTATCTTACCTCTATAAAATGTTACGCCAGTTTCTTGACGGTTGTATTTTTACGGTGAAAGATCTTCACTCTTATCACTTTCCAATGTTTTAAGTACTACTTTTCGTGCGGTAAGTGGGTTTTGTCGTACTTACAGCAATGGCGACCATGATTGAAAGTTCAACTTCCTACCATTCGGGATTGCCGACCTAAATAACTACACTGTAATAACATAACTATACTGTAATATTACATATTATAAAACGCGTGTAGGATGTAAAACCACTACCCTCTATGTATACTACATACAATGTGTATACAAAAAATACAAAAGGTAGTGTTAATATATAATATACGAAACATAACATTACATTTTAATGAATTAAAGTTTATTTGAAACAATCTAAAACAATAAATACGTACTTGCCGCCATTTTTCAACTATCTCGTGCCACGGCCTCTTGTAATTTCAACAAATAAACAATGCCCATATTGTTAAATTTAGTCAGTTTTTTTATAATGAACGCAAATATTTCCAACGAAGATGTTATTACTTTACTATCATTTATTATTTTGAAGACACCATTCGCGCTAAAAATATTGTACAACGCACGTTTCTGAAGTGTTTCACAGAATCTCGGAAATTAAAAACATTTTCCTCACTTCTGTAAAAACTACTTCCCAACCTCGCATCCTAATATACTATTAATACTAGGATGTGATAAATATGTCTTCTGTTTGTTTTATTTATTTTTTATTTTGTGGCAGAAGCTTTGCAATTTATATATAGCTACCACAAGATAGTGCTTGAAATCTTCAGTTCATTGCCTCACCTTTGAACTTATTGCAAATAACTTACAAAATCATTTGTAAAGTGATTGTGCTCGACGTAAGTCAATCTGCTTGTGGTTTTCAGATCTAATTACGCATTGCGCAACCAGCTGGAAAGAATTCTCACCAAATTTATTGTTTTTTATCCACTGTGGTACAAAAATAAGTAACCATTTTCAATAATACAGACCGCATATTTTTACTTCTTCAACTATCATCATTAACAGAACAAAATAATAATAATAATAATGATAATAATAATAATAATAATAATAATAATAATAATAATAATAATAATAATAATAATAATAATAATAATAATAATAATAATAATAATAATGATAATAAAGTGTAAGTGTTCTTACTGAAAAATATCAGTTTAGAATTTATAGCACCTTTTTTGCAAATTCCAAAGGAATTCTCATGAAAATGTTTTTGAAAAACAAATTAAAGATCCTCACAGATCCTATCTAATAAACACAAAAAATAAGCATGACCATCATTTATATTTATTCTAGCTAATACCCAGCGTACGTTGCTACTCCTAAATACTGTAAATGAAATATTGTATGTTATACGCTGAGACGAACCAAACATGGCTGTTGCTAGTCAGTTTTTAATTTCGGATTTCAGGTAAACCTCCATCCCTAATTGTCGGGTTTTGCTCGCTTTTGGATGATACCTACCTCGGTTTATTTTAATCGGATATCTGAGTTTCGGTGTGAAACATTCAAAATTGTGATCGCTAGAGCGATTTTTAAATTTTAATTTCAGTTGAACTCCTGCACGTAATGGTTTTAGAGAATCCAATTGTGAATTTAAAACAATCCAAAAACCCACTCAAACACACTCAAAAATGTTCATTAAAATCGGTCCAGTCCTGTAGGAGGAGTTCGGTGACATACACACGTATAAAAGAATTATACGTATACATATATATGTTGGGTGGGTGTATAAAGACAGATAACTCCATCCCATTTTACATATTTCATCATAGTTACTTATTAAATACCGGTATATCAATTTTGTACATATTTGTAGGTTACATTATAATGTAAAAATACATTTTTGTCTCTTTATTTAGAAATGATAATTTTCATAAGTACGAGTAGAATATAATTGAAAACCATAGTATGTTTTTTTTTCTATTGTGAATTGTGAGTAAAAAAAAAAAATATGTACGACCCCATCAAATCTTTAGAGGATGAGGAAGGCCTTCAACTTAGTTGATGCTGATGATGTAGTCCTACTGGCCGATAGCGAGGAGATACTAAAGGACAACAGGCACACACTTATTGAGTAACACTAAGACATTAGAACTGGAAGTAAATATCAATAAAACTAAATATATGGTCACAGGGCCGAGGGTTCAAGTCCCGTGGGGTCAGGATTTTTAAACTGACGCAAACTCTCTGGCGGCACTATGGCCCTGGGGTCTACTCAGCCTCTAACGGAAATGAGTACCAGACGCTTGTTCTGGGGGTAAAGGCGGCCGTCACGCAGGGTTGACAACCCGGCTGACAAAAAGTGCCGATTGTCTAGAAAAAGTGGGAGCCTTAATCTCCTACTACCCCAAGGGCCTCCGGGCCTGTTGTGGGATCACTTTACTTTTACATTATATAATGGAAATGGACAGCTAATGACAAATGAGGGAAATTTTGACGAGGTGACTGAAATCAAATACCTAGGAACAATAATCACAAATAGGAATTAGATGCACAAATAAATTAAACATAGGCTCAATTCTGGAAATGCGTGCATTTATGCATTGCAGACACTTTTGATGTCCCAACTCCTCTCAAAAAACGTTAAACTGAAAACATATAAATCTACCAGTTATATTATATGGTTGCGAAACATGGACTCTTACTTTAAGGGAGGAAAAGATATTACGAGTATTTGAGAATTAAGTACTTAGGAAAAATTTTGGACCAAAGAGAGAAAAACAGATAGGTGAATGGAGAAGACTACATAGCAATGAACTACATGGTCTTTATAGGAAGCCAGATATAATAAGAACAGTTAAGTCTCGTAGACTGCGATGGGCAGGACATGTTGCGCGTATGGGGAATGAAAGACGTGCATGGAAGCTTCTTGTAGGAAAGCCAGAGGGCAAACGCCCAGTTGGTAGACCAAGAATGAGGTGAGAGAATAACATTAACTATGATTTGAGGAAGTAGATTATACGGGAATGATTGGAAATGTATGGAGATCTTATGTCCGGGCGGACATGAACCTACGGGTTCGATAGTGACAGTAAGCAAAATAAGTAAGTAAGTACGCCTATATAAGAACCCATGTACCTGATTTTAGAGCAAAACAAATTTTCCAAGCTATACAAAAACTGCCAAGAAATATTCCATTTATTACACACAAGAAATATAGAGAAAGACACAGAAGGATCCCATATTGCGAAACACGGCTATCTACCCTGTCTATGAATGAAATAGAAATATGTGGAGGAACGTCGTAATGTAATCGGTTAAATAATGCTAAGAACTGGAAAGGATATTTTTTAGAGTTCTAATGGCGCCAGAATTTTTAATCTGTCAGAATAATGACTCTTGAGTTCACACAGCGTCAAACGGAAATGAGTACCAGACTATGTTCTGGGTGTAATGGCGACCGTCATACAGGGCTTACAACCTGGCTAATATCTGTGACCAATTTAAATTTAACGATTATTTCTATGACAAATTTTAATTATATGACGAAATAGCTTTGTGACCAACACCTGTAAATATATGAGACGACTTGACTTTTCTCCCGAAGGAAGCCACACTCAGGATTAAGTTATAAATGGGATGAGAACACAGCCGAGTAGATTCCATGTCCACTGGATTGTAAGATGTGATCGAAATTTTGAAATAGATGGACTAAATACTTTTTTTTTTTGTTTGGATTTTCTAAAGCAGATACCAGTATGATAGACAGGCCAATGGCAAAGACTACATAACAATGAACTACATGTGAAACCAGATATAATAAGAAAAATGAAGTCTCGTAGATTGCGATGGGCAGGACATATGGCACGATGCATTTGCTTGTCCAATAATGCAAAAATCTACATGTTACCCTTGAATGGGGTTTTGATCGATATAGAATTGGGGTAGTGTTGAATTGTAACGTAGCAACGATTGAACGGTTTAAAATTTCTGATGGATAATTATCATTCTGTTTATGTAGTGCCGTGAGATATTAGAAAATATTAGATCAGGTTTTGGATATGGAAGTAAGGTAAGTTTCGATACATTCATAACACAACTAATACGTATTACAATAAATACACTTCTTATATTAGACACTGGAGCTTCATTTATTTGCATACTCTGGTATTCTTAAATAATTATTGCTAACCCTTCCTATCACTAATCCATTTCTTTTTAATTTTCAACTAAATAATGACTGGAGTGCGATCCTACTCCTAAATAAATGAAATATGGTTTTTAAATTTTCGTTTCAGGTAAACTCCTACACCTAATGTTTTAGAGCATAATAACAGCAAAACACGACTGTAATGTGTATACACAAAGTTATATGTTTCGAAGAATCGAACAGGCCGGCTTGCTTGAGTCAATTCTTATTTCTGGATTTCAGGTAAATCCCTAATTAAAATGGTCGGATTTCGGTGAGTTTTGGGTAATACCTACCACGGTTCATTTTATTAGCATATACTGCGTTTCGTTATCAAACAACGAAATTTGCGACCGCTAGAGCGGCTTCTTAATTTTCGTTTCAGGCCAACTCCTACATCTACTGGTTTTATAGCATAATACATAGTGGCTACAGATTGAAATGGGTAGGCCGCATAATGAGAATGGAGGAGAAGAATACCTATAACACTACTAAGACCAGATAGAGGAAGATCGAATAGAGGAGGACTTCCGGAAGCTCGGTGACCAGGTATGGAGGAAGCCGTTGGACAAGGAAGTGTGTATCAGTGTGTAGACAGCAGCCAGGATCCATAAAGGGCTGTAGAGCTAGAAGAAACAGAAGAAGAAGAAACCGGCTATACACTCGGCGAACGTGAAAACATGTATGTACAAATTTTCATGAAGATCTGTTGAGGGGTTTAGAACTCGCACATGCAGGCTGGAGTTTTATTTAGATTATTCAGTCTTGTAACACATCGTTATCCCACCCATTTTAGGTGTGACTTGCCGTCTAGTTGTCAAAGGGTTTCACTGGAAATGTTTTAACAATAAAAGTGTTTCATCACACATTCTGCATACATTGCCAAATCAAATTTCTCTTTGTACTCTTATGCATTTTTCATATTATAACCCAGGTTGTAATTTTGACATTTCTTCTATTCTTTCCTGGCACTGGCGTAATTTTAACACATTTCTGAGGTTGGGGCGCCGAGAAGGCGGAGTTACGGCAGACTTAATGATATCGTGGGAGATGATGATGATGGTGTTGCGCAGGAGAGTCCTTAATCCTAAACTTAATATAAAGATAATATGAATGATGATTATGATGTCCATATGATATTCGGGGATCATTTACGTCATCCAGATTCCTGACATTTGTCTTACAAGCGAAGTAAAACCCCGAAAAAAAGAACATCAACCTGGACACTTGTCCCGACAGGGGAATTTATACAATTCATCATTTGTACTTGTTTATCGAAGGTCCATTTCCAATTTCTGCTGCTCGAAAATTTTCCCAAATACAGAGTTCAGCGTAAGTCAGTTAACCGAAAATACAAATATATTATATTCTGTAGCTTACAACAACTATACAAAAACAACTACCAAAATTGTTCAAAGTGACCTCCATTGTTGTTTAAGCATTTATGATATCATTTAACACCGATTGCCAGATGTTATCACACCATTTCCCATTACTGACAAATTCCTGTTCAAGCAAAATCCGTATACGTCGTAGGTTTAGTGGTTTTGTATTGAAAACTTTATCCTTCAAAATTCCCACAGGCAGTAGTGTTTGAGATTATATTTTAAATGGCCTGTTTTCAAACCCCAGTGTCAACCAATTTGATTGTTTTCCCTTGTAACCATGTGCAGCAGTTAACTGACTTATGCCGCACCTGTAATTAGTCTTCGAAAACTAAAATTCATTGTATTTCGGCCTTTTCGAGGTCAGGTTTGCATGCATAAGCTAACATGGAACGTCCGGCATATGCTAATTTAGTATTTTTGGAACCGAGAAGTGCATGACACGCTCTGTTGCCTAGTGCATACCATTTTTCATTGATTTATTTCCATGTAAATATAGTAGTAGTAGTTTATTCCCTTACGTCCCGAGTGAGCACATGGGTGATCCCCAACACGACATTCTTAACCAATCTAATTTAGCTACGCTTATTTTCCTACTTATGTTACCTAGAAACCTGCACATAACTTCAAAGAGACATCTGGTAGGAAATTGACCTATTACTTGGATGGATGAAGGCAGATTATATTTTGCTCAGAGTCACAGTTTAGGCTTAAGGTTCTTCTACGGAACTCACGGCTTAAAGTCTCTCTCGGAGAACTGGTCCCCCTGGATTCTTCCATCCTAAAAATCCATCGACCTCGGTGGGACTGATCCCGCGACCCTTGGGGAAAGGGGCAAGTAACATAAACCCAAGACCACCGAGATCAAATATGAACCAAGTTACAAAACTTAGAGCCCAGAATGATTTTACATTTCGTGACAATTAAAATACTGTAAGTAGGCTGGTTGGAAATACACTAAATCTCCGCTTGAATGGTTTATGTTAGAACATGTTTCAAGAATAATTTCCCCCATCATCACTAACACAAACTGATCCATGGTCTGGCGGTAATTTTATGTACCGTAGTGTTCATTACAAGAAACGCTGCTCCCTCACTCGGCGAGCCCTCAGTGTCTTTGTAAAGTATGTGTATGTTCTAAATTTTTAAACAT
Organism: Diploptera punctata; assembly: GCA_030220185.1. Lineage (NCBI taxonomy): Eukaryota > Metazoa > Arthropoda > Insecta > Blattodea > Blaberidae > Diploptera > Diploptera punctata. The sequence continues at coordinate 844,315 of JASPKZ010009353.1, read as the reverse complement.
CCTCTGCCGATACGTTGTGTCCGGGTGACATATCATACCTAAAATCAGTGCCTAAAAAGGGAGAGTTTAATCCCTTAATTAGTGAAATTAAATTTCTCATGGCAGCTGACTTAAATGCGTCGGACTGGAGTGAAAACAAATCATGCATAGCCATAATTTATTTTGTGTTTTTTGTAGTATAATTTTCACAAATTTAAATAATTTTTACTGATTCATTTCCCACTACTTATTAAATAATTCAAACCACTTATCTTATAGAATACAGTGGCAAATTAGGATACGAAACAAAGGAAGAAATCTGGTAATTATTTGCACAGACAGGTTCAGTTAAACAATTAGTTCGCTGAATTATATACGAATGGTAAACTAAACAATTTATATGTCTATCGTTCTACAAACACATCCATTTTCAAGACGGCTCATGTTGTGGTGTTTTTTAGACGTAAATCCTAGTTTTCTAAACACGAAACTAATCCAATTTTAAACTACGAACGGTACAAGATGTCCTATATATATACATAAATAGTTTCACTTTCAATTTAAAAAGTGTAAATTAATTAAATCGAAGAAATGTAACAACTGATAATGATACATTTTTTGACCGAGACCGTAGGTACCCTTCCTCAAATTGGTTAAGTTAATAGATAAAAACTATCCTAAACATAAAATATACATTAATTTTCTTAACGTTAGGGGCGCTGATCTCCAAGTAGATTATATTATAGGCATGTTCTTCCTCCATAACTAGTTTTTTTATTCACCTAAAATTCCTCTGATATGAACTGACAAAATAACCAATATTATTATCTTATTTCGCGAAATCGTAAAATTCATAACAAATAAATAATTTTATTGCTACCTACACTACTACAGATCTGTTGCACTACACATAGTACTCTTTATTACGCTTTTTGAAAAACAATAATGCAAAAAATCACTCAATAAAATAAGTTACGGCAGTTGTACGTCGCGGTTCAACAATACCATTACGGTCACATGGTTACGGCATGAATAATATTTCAAAATTGGTTTTGCTATAAAAATAATGACAATTTCGCTTTCTTTTATTTCAGGAAAATCGGGATTACTAGACACACGATCAAAATATTTTGTTTTACACGTAAATAAATAAGTGAAGGCATTAAATGGGGCTGTGGATTCACGATTGTGTGTAAAAGTTCGCTAAAATACGAGGTAAGTTAGTTCCATTTAAAATATAAAACAAAGTTAGTATGTAGAATTAGAATGTAGACTTAGGTGGCCTGCAGTGGAGTCACTTTACGTTTACCACCGAGTTTTTTTTTTCTTTAGGTCTACTTTTCTTTCTCCTTCTTGAACTTTTTATTAATATCTTCTTCTTTTCGTGTCATACTTCTGAAAGTAGTGTTACAATCTACAATGTGTTTTTTTTTAACATCTCTACCTAAGCCGTTCCACAAATCGTTAACTATGTTTTCAATACTTTATAAAACTGTCTTAGGAAAACTGTATCTGGGCGTACGGTCCACATGTCCGTGCCAGTTGATGTTATACTGATGAATGTAATCCACACTCAATGCTTGTTTTGTTAACATATGAGTACATATTCACGCAGACCCTGATGGAAAGAGTTTAATTCTCTTTAAACAAAACAAAAAAAAACATGATGTCCAAGTTCAAGAATCTAACCCCGGAGCATCTGGAACGATGACTAAATTTTTGTAGTTTTCAAAATATCGAAAAATTCTACTTTTTTTCCAAAAACACCGAGCCTATAGCCTTGAAATACAGGATGTGTCCGGGATTTCTAATGCAAAAAATCCTGTCTAAATCCAATTATCCCCATAGTAAATTCCAAGGCTGTATTCTTGAATGTATAACTACCGAAACGGTTTCCATATCGGAGGGGTCAAAGACGATAAGACAGACGAAAGAAGAACCTTGGTGGAAAGAGTAACTTAAACATATTGGCTAACCGTCAAGAAACGTGGATGTATGTTCCATTGCAGTAAAGTAGTTACCAGTCGGATATCCCAGTGGGAACTGCTTCAGGGAATCCATTCAAAGACTCAAACCAACTAAATCTAACTCACTAGCACTATCGAATCCATAGGTTCATGGCCGCGCAGACATAAGTACTCCATGCATTCCTATTCTGTGCTAATGTTTTCCAAGATTCGTATAATCTACTTCCCTCAAATAATAGTTATTGTTATACTCCCACCTCATTCTTGATCTATCAACTGGTAGTTTTTCCTCTGGTTTTCCTACAAGAAGCTTCCATGCACGTCTTTCATCCCCATACGTGCCACATGTCCTGCCCATCGCAGTCTATGAGACTTAATTGTTCTTGTTATATCTGGCACAAGAATAAATTCCTACGAACAAGAAACGTAAGGAGTATAGTGGTGGGGTACTGACTGGCATTATCAAATATGTAGGTTCATGGCTGCACGCACATAAGCCCTCCATACATCCCTATCCTGTGCTAATGTTTTCCAATCATTCCCTATATAATCTACTTCCCTCAAATAATAGTTATTGCTATACTCCTACCTCATTCTTGGTCTACCAACTGGTCTTTTTCCTTCTGGTTTTCCTACAAGAAGCTTCCATGCACGTCTTTCATCCCCCATACGTGCCACATTTCCTGCCCATCGCAGTCTATGAGACTTAATTGATCTTGTTATATCTGGCACAAGAATAAATTCCTACGAACAAGAAACGTAAGGAGTATAGTGGTGGGGTACTGACTGGCATTATCAAACATGTAGGTTCATGGCCGCGCGCACATAAGCATCCATACATCCCTATCCTGAGCTAATGTTTTTTAATCATTCTCTGTATAATCTACTTCTGTCAAATTATGGTTAATTTTACCCCCCCCCACCTTATTCTTGGGCTACCTACTGGGTGTTTTTCTTTTGGTTATACTACAAGGAGCATCTATGCTCCTCATTAATTCGCCATTCGTGCCACACGACCTGCCTACGAGACTTAACTGTTATATCTGATTTCCGAAAAATGTCGTGTAGCTCACTGTTATGTATATAATGGTTTCTACTTGTTGGGATCAATCAAGACCTGAAAAAAGGTCTTCAATAATATTTTCATGAGAACAACCTCAATAGCTTCGCTAAAACCGATGTTAGTCAACTTAATACTGTTATTGTTTTTACCGGGACCACATGACAGAGAGAATACGGTGAATTTACCTAGATTCTCACATGTTATCCTAATCGCACGTTCCCATGTCGTGAGGGTAGTTCATTTTAGGTATTTTCTTAATGTCTATTTTTAATTAAATGTTTAAATACCCTTGTTAATATGTACTAAGTGCCAATACACACACTCCATTGAATAACACTAAGAAATTGGGGCTGGAAGTAAAATCAATAAAACTAAATATATGTTCACATATAGAAACACGTTATGTAATGGAAATGGGCAGTTATTGACAAATGAGGGATATTTTAAACAAATGGCTGAATTGAAATACCTACGAGCAATAATTATAAACATAAATTAAATATAGGCTCAATTCTGGAAATGCACATCAGTACGCATTACAGGGACTCATGCTGACCCAAATTCTCTGAAAAAAAAGTTAAACTCAAAATATATAAAACTGTTATTTTTTCCAGTTATATTATATGGATATGAAACATTGGCTCAAAATACTTTAAGCGAGGAGAAAAGATTACGCGTATTTGAAAATAAAGTATTTAACAAAATTTTTTAACTAAAGAGAGACGAACAGACAGGTGAATAGAGAAAACAGTGAGGTACATGATAATCATGTGAAACCAGATATAATAAGAACGGTTATATATATCCAGAGTAATTCTGCCCGAAGGCAGGTCCTTCACTGCAATCATAGCATTTTAATGCTATGCTTGCAGCTTTACTAGGGAATTGTAGGTGTGGTATCTTCCCATTGCTTTCCATACCGGTGAAGGATGATGATGATGATGATGATAATAAGGATGATGATGATAGCCATATGATTTCGGGGACCGTTTGGGCCTTAACATTTTCCTGGCATTTGTCTTACAGGTAAGGAAAACCCCCGACAAAAAACCTCACCCAGAAAAACTGCTCCGACCGGGGATCGAACCCGGGCCCGCTGCGTGACAAGGCAGAACGCTACCTCGAGACCACAGCGGTGGACAGGTTATATATATATATATATATATATATAAAGATTATTCAGTCTTGTAACACACCGTTATCCCATCTAATTTTATGTTTGACTTTCAGTCTAGTTGCTTAAGGTTTTACTGGAAATATTTTTTAACAATAAAAGTATTTCATTACACATTCTGCATACATGGCCAAATCAAATTAATATCTGTACTGTTATGATTTTTTAATCAAAATCCCCAGGTTGCCATTTTGACATTTCAGGTATCCTCTCCTATCACTGACGTAACTGTAACACACTTTGGAGGTTTGGGGCGCCAGGAAGGCGGGGTTACGACTGCCCCGATGATGTGATGGGTGGTAATAATGATAGTGGTGTGCCAGGAGAGTCCTTAATCCTAAACGTCATTTTAGTCGAATATGAATGATGATCACACGTACAAATATATTATATAATGGGAATGGACAGCTAATGACAAATGAGGGAAATTTTGAGGAAGTGGCTGAATTCAAATACCTAGGAACAATAATCACAAATAGAAATGAGATGCACAAAGAAATTAAACATAGGCTCAATTTTGGAAATGCGTGCTATTATGCATTACAGAGACTCTTGATATCCCAACTCCTTTCAAAAAAACGTTAAACTGAAAATATATAAAACTATTATTCTACCAGTTATATTATATGGGTGCCGAAACATGAACTCTTACTTTAAGGGAGGAAAGGAGAATTACGAGTATTTGAGAATAAAGTTCTTAGGACAAAATTTTGGACCAAAGAGAGATGAACAGACAGGTGAATGGAGAAGACTACATAACAATGAACTATATGGTCTTTATAGGAAGCCAGATTTAATAAGAACAGTTAAGTCTCGTAGACTGCGATGGGCAGGACATGTTGCACGTATGGGGAATGAAAGACTTGCATGGAAGCTTCTTGTAGGAAAGCCAGAGGGAAAACGCCCAGTTGGTAGACCAAGAATGAGGTGGGAGAATAATATTAACTACGATTAGAGGGATGTGGATTATACAGGGAATGATTGGAAAGCATTAGCTCAGGATAGGGATCTATGGAGGGCTTATGTCGGCGCGGCCATGAACCTACGGGTTCGATAATGCCAGTGAGTAAGTACGTAAGTATGAATGATGATGATTATGATGACAAAATGATGTTCGGGGACTGTTTCTCACATTTGTAAGTAATATCGCCCTAAAATGTGCTAGACAGAGTGGATGATGGAAGCATAGTGCTGGAACTCTAAAGGAAGAGGACATGAAATCGGATGGTCACTGGCTAAGAGGAAACTGCCTGCTGATGGATGCCCTAGAAAAAATGGTCATCGGAAAGAAAGTCAGGGTCAGAAAAAACATCAGATGATGGAGAATATTAAAATTAATGGTTTGTATGCAGATACAAAAAGGAAAGCATAGTTAAAGAAAGAGTTGAGAATGCTGAGTTTGCAGTGAAAGACCTGTTCTTGGGCAGAACACTATGAATGAATGAATGAATGAACGAATGACCGCCTTAAAAAGTGTTTCACTAGAATTAAACATTTCATCAAAATATATTCAGTCGTTTAGTAGAGTGACAAACACATGTACAGAAGAATTACTTGTATGTGTAAGAGTAGGCTATAAATATATTCTCTCGAGTAAATTATACACACATATTCTAAATAATACATATTTCCATTTTCTTTATTTCGAGTGTTAGGAAAGTGACTACATTTTCTTACACGTTTAAAGTTAAATCGTTTTTCTATAATGCAGTCATACATCTGATTTCTTCACACTAAAACTTGAACTTAGCTCGCAAGAGGTACAGTAGACCAAAACAACGCACAATTACCGTGTGTGTGTGTGTGTTTTGTGTGTTGTGTGAGAGAGTGTGAGAGTGTGTGTGCGGTGTGCTTGCGCGTGTGTGGGGGTGTGTGTTTTGTGTGTGTGTGTGTGTGTATGCGTGTGCGCGCGTGTTTGTGCGTGTGTTTGGGGGGGGGGGCTGACAAGGCGGCTGACATATGTGACCAATTTTAATATAACGAATTATTTCTATGATGAATTTTACTTATAAGACGAAATAGCTTTGTGGCCAAACCCTGGAAATATATGGCACGACTTTACTTCTCTCCCGAAGGAAGCCACGCTCACTGAATTCATTTCTAAACTGGGAATGAGAATAGAGGCCAGTAAAGCCCATTTACCACACGAGTGTAAAATAGGTTGAAAATGGAGAAGATTATTGGCTTAATGTTTTGTTTGTTTTTTGAATTTTCTAAAGCAGACGCCGTTATGTTAGACTGGCCAAAGGCGAAGACTACATAACTATCAGCTACGGTGGAAAACTAGATAGCCTATAATAAGAAAAATTAAGGTCTCATAGATTGCGAGGGGCAGGATATGTTGACGACGAGTGTCTGGGGTCTGTCTTGTCTGGATACTGCACTAAAGCCGTAATGTATTACGCTTGAATGGGTTAATAATAGATGTACCATTGGATTAGTGTTGGGCATTGTAACGTGGCAGACGATTGAACCGGTTTAAAATTGCTGATGGATAATCATCATTCTTTTGTGTGTAGTGCCGTTAGATATTGGAAAATTTTAGATTAGTGTTTTTTGTATGGGGAATGTTAGAGTAAGTTTGAATACATTCAGTTACCCAACTAAGTGACATATTAGAATATATACACTTCCTCATATTATACACTGGAGCTTCATTTGGTTGAATACTCCGGTCTTCTTAAATAATGATTACCAACGATTCCTATCACTAATCCAATTGTTTATCTTCTACTAAATAATGACTGGAGTGCGCTCCTATACTTACTTACTTACTCACTGGCACTATCGAACCCGTAGGTTCATGGCCGCACGGACATAAGCTCTCCATACATCCCTATCCTGAGCTAATACTTTCCAATCATTCCCTGTATAATCTACTTCCCTCAAATCATAGTTAATGTTGTTCTCCCACCTCATTCTTGGTCTACCAACTGGGCGTTTTCCTTCTGGCTTTCCTACAAGAAGTTTCCATGCACGTCTTTCATTCCCCATACGCGCAACATGTCCTGCCCATCGCAGTCTACGGGACTTAACTGTTCTTATTATATCTGGCTTCCTATAAAGACCATGTAGTTCATTGTTATGTAGTCTTCTCCATTCACCTGTCTGTTCATCTCTCTTTGGTCCAAAAATTTTCCTAAGAACTTTATTCTCAAATACTCGTAATCTCCTTTCCTCCCTTAAAGTAAGAGCCCATGTTTCGCACCCATATAATATAACTGGTAGAATAATAGTTTTATATATTTTCAGCTTAACGTTTTTTGAAAGGAGTTGGGACATCAAAAGTCTCTGCAATGCATAATAGCATGCATTTCCAGAATTGAGCCTATGTTTAATTTCTTTGTGCATCTCATTCCTATTTGTGATTATTGTTCCTAGGTATTTGAATTCAGCCAATTCCTCAAAATTTCCATCATTTGTCATTAGCTGTCCATTTCCATTATATAATGTATTTCTACGTGTGACCATATATTTAGTTTTACTGATATTTACTTCCAGTCCTAATTTCTTAGTGTTACTCAATAGTGTGTGCGTGTTGGCCTTTAGTATCTCCTCGCTATCGGCCAGTAGTACTACATCATCAGCATAAACTAACAGCTTATTAATACCATTCAGTTGTAAGCCTTCCTCATTCTCTAAAGATTTAATGGCATGCTCTAGTACAAAATTAAATAGTAGAGGAGATAGTGCATCTCCTTGCTTCAACCATTCTGGATTTCAAAAGTGTCTGAAAACTGTTTGCCTACACGCACCCTACTCGTTGAGCCATTTAGACACATTCGTATAAGTCTAACTAACTTTTTAGGAATTCCGAACTCCAGCAGGATACTATATAACTTCTCCCTCTTAATTGAATCATATGCTTTTTTGAAGTCTACATATAGTTGATGTACAGTACCATTATATTCCCATTTCTTTTCTAAAATCTGTCTTATACTAAAAATCTGATCTGTTGTAGACCTGTTTCTTCTAAATGCACATTGATGATCTCCTAGAATGTCATCAATATAGGGAGTAAGTCTGCTTACTAATATATTTGTTAGAATTTTGTACGAAGTTGAAAGTAATGAGATGCCCCTATAGTTGTTGCAATCAGTTTTATCTCCTTTCTTATAAATTGGTACGATAATTGATTCCTTCCATTCATCTGGAAGAGCTTCTTTTTCCCAAATCATAGTAAGCAACCAGCGTATCTTGTCCATCAATTTTTCTCCCCTGATTTTATCAGTTCTGCTGGGATCTTATCTGAACCTGATGCTTTATACATCTTCAATTTTTCAATTGCCATTTCAACCTCTAATGCACTTGGCTCTGCGACTAGCATTTCTGCTGTCTGTAACTTATCCTCCTCAATGTCCTGTTCTGTATGTACATTTAATAGCTGATTAAAATAACTTTTCCATCTATTTAATATACTCTTGGAATCTGCAATCATATCCCCATTTTCATTCCGAATTATGTTTGTTCTAGCCTGAAACCCTTTCTTCTCTATACTAATTCCCTGATATAATTCTCTAATGTTCCTATTTTTTGCATTCATTTCAAGATCATTAATCTTCTCTCTCAAATATTCCCTCTTCTTACTCTTTAGTAACTTGGTGGTTTCCCGTCTAACACTACCCAATTGCTCTAAATTTACCTCATTTGGCTCGTGTAACCATTTCATTTTTGCTAGCTTTCTTTTCTTTACGATGTCGGCACATTCCTCATCAAACCATTTCTTGTTTTGCCTCTTTTTTAAACAACCAATGCTTTCTGATGCTGACAATTTAATAGTATCTCTTATAGCCTCCCATTCTTTATTTATATCAGTTTCTTCTTCGTTTGCAACATTGTCATCTGAAGATTCCAGTACTTCAAATCTATTAGCAATTTTGATTTGGTATTCTTGCCGCATTTCATCATTTTTCAAGTTTTTTAATTCATATTTTACAGAATCATCTTTAGCGTTTGTTCCTCTCATAAGCGATAGCCGTTGTCTGATTTTCACCCTCACCAGATGATGATCTGAATTGCAGTCTGTCCCTCTGACTGATCTAACATCAATGATGCTACTGTGCCAGCGTTTATCCACTAATACATGATCTATCTGGTTCCGAGTTTCTCCATCTGGGGACGTCCAGGTGTATTTATGAATATCCTTATGCTGAAATGTTGTGCTCTTAACAATGAGATTCTTTGATGTGGCAAATGTGACTAATCTAACCCCGTTGTCGTTACTATCTTCATGAAGACTGAATTTGCCTATTGTTGGTTTGAATATATCTTCCCGCCCCACTTTTGCATTAAAATCTCCTAAGACAATTTTCATATGATATCGTGAAAGGGTATCAAATAAGCATTCTAATTCTTCATAGAACTCATCCTTGATCTTGTCATCTTTATCTTCTGTGGGGGCATGTACATTTACAATTATAAAATCATGTCGTTTACCCTTTAGAATTATGTATGATATCCTATCACTAACAAACTTAATATCTCGGATAGCGGATAGGATCCTCCTTCTGACTAAAAAACCCGTTCCAAATGCAGGTCTTTCTGCACCCCCATAGTATAATGCAAAGCTTCCTGATTCCTGACTACCTTCTCCTGGCCACCTAACTTCCTGTAAAGCGACTATATCCAAGGGCGAGCTCCTATTCCTAAATAAATTAAATATGATTTTTAAATTTTCGTTTCAGGTAAACTCCTACACCTATTGATTTAGAGCTCAATAACAGCTAAACACTCGCCGTACCTGACAATGTCTATACACAAAGTTAAATGTTTTGTAGAATCGAACAGGCCGATTTGCTAGAGTCAATTCTTTTTTCTGGATTTCGGGTAAATCCCTAATTAAAATATTCGGATTTCGATGAGTTTTTGGATAATACCTACCACGGTTTATTTTAATAGCATATACTGATTCGTTGTCAAACAACGAAATGTTCGACCGCTACAGCGGCTTTTTAATTTTCGTCACAGGTGAACTCCTACATCTACTGGATTTAGAACACAATAGATAGCGCATACAGACTGAGGTGGGTGGGCCACATAATGAGAATAGAGGAGGAGAATACCGCAAAAAAGATTACAGTAGTGTTATCTGAGACCAGATGGAGGATGACCGAAGTTGAGATGGATGGATCAAGTGTTGGAGGACATCCTGAAGCTCGGTGTCGGGGAATGGAGGAGGGCGTTGGACAGGGATGCGTGGAAGAGAGCCTTGAGAGAAGCCAGGGCCCATAAAGGACTGTCAAGCTAGAAGAAGAACAAGAAGATGAAGAAAGTTGCTAAACATTCGGCGAACTTGAAAAATGTATGTACAAATTTTCATGAAGATTTGTTGAGGGGTTTAGAAGTCACACACATACAGCCTGGATTTTAATTAGATTATTCACAGCATTATCCCATCTAATTTTAAGTCTAACTTGTAGTCTAGTTGTTACAGGTTTCACTGGAAATGTTTTTAACGAAAAACTGATTTCATCACACATTCTGCATACATGGTCAAACCAAATTAATCTTTGAACTCTTATTAGTTTTTTAATCCAATACTCCAGGTTGTCATTTGACATTTCTGGTATTCTCTCCTGGCACTGGCGTAATTGTAACACACTTCAGAGGTTGGGGCGCCCGAAAGGATCTGATGATGTGATGGGTGATGATGATAATGGTGTGCCAGGATAGTCTTTGTCCTAAACTTCATCTAAGGCAAGTAAGAATTATGATGATTGTGATGGCCATATGAAGTTCGGGGACCGTTTGTGTCTTAAAGTTTCCTGACATTTGTCTTATAGGTGAGGAAAAAACCCCGAAAAAGAAAACATCATCCAGGAAGCTTGTCTCGACCGGGGATCGAATCATCATTTTTTATAATTATCCAAGATCCATCGCCAATTTATGTTGGCTCGAAAAATTTCCCAAATACAGAGTGCAGCATAAGTCAGTTAACCGTAAATGCAAATATATCGTTTCCTGTAGCTTACAGCATCTATATATGAAAAATCTACCGAAAATGTTCGAAGTGACCTCCATTGCTGTTTAAGCATTTATGACATTTTAAAACTGATTTCCAGCCGGTGGTGTCAATTATGTTTTGTGACGGTACCGACCATTTTGACCTCATGACCCTCGCTTTTGGTGCTTGTGTGTGTGTGTGTGTGTGTGTGTGTGTGTGTGTGTGTGTGTGTGTGTGTGTGTGTGTGTGTGTGTGTTTTGTAATTTTGTACTGCTAAGAAAGTTGTCCTCTCTTAGCTTTTCTTGTTAATTTTAGCGGAGGTGTGAGAATTTTATAGAGTGACGAGAAAGAAGCTTAAAGAATAACGGCCTTAAAATCCTTGTGTGTGAGTGTAGTTTTAGTGTATGGTGTTCATTGATGTTCTATATTGTAGTGTCATGTGTATCTGTGTAATGCCTATAGCTTGTATCAGTCTGTTGTCACGTAATTCATGTGACTCTTGTTGTTTATGTGCTGATTGTCTGATGTGGACTTTAATATAATTATGATATTTCAGCTATGCCATGTAATAATGCAATTTGAGTTTGTCTATCAGCAGGTGGGATTATTCTTAGAACTTTATTCTGTACAATTTGAAGAGTTTGAATATGGGTTCTTCCTGCGTATCCAGAGGTTGGACTAGCACATGTCGTAAGTGTTCTGATGAGTGTTTTATATAGATTGATTTTACGTTTTATTGTGAGTGTGTGTGTGTGTATTTGTGTGTGTGTGTGTGTGTGTGTGTGTGTGTGTGTGTGTGTGTGTGTGTGTGTGTGTGTGTTTGTGAAGTGAGTAAAGGGTAAATGTGTGAAATTCATTGTAGAGCTTGTTCCTTAGTTGTTTTATATTTTGATTGAATGCCAGTTTTCTGACACATGTAACACCTAGGTATTTAATTGTGTCTTTGTATTCTAGGCGAGTGATATTTATGTGTAGTAGAGGTGGTTCTGGTCTTCTTCGTGTTAATGTAATGGCCAGAGTTTTTTTGAACAATTAATCTGATTCTCCATTTTGAGAACCAGTTCTGATTTTGTTAATGTGTGATTGTGTTCTTCTTGCGTGTAATGTATGTCTGCATCTGTACAATATATTGCTGTGTCATCTTCATATTGAGCTGTTTATACATCATGTGATGTAGGATGGTCAGATGTTTATATGTTGTATAGTGTAGGTGCTAGTACTAAGCCTTGGGGAACTCCTGCTTTAATTGGATACCAACTTGATTTTTCCGCTTTGTATATTACTCTAAGTATTCATATATTTAAGTAAGAGTGCATTAAATGTGTATAACTGTCAGGTATATTGTACTGTTTTAATTTGTGAATGAGTCCAGTATGCCATACTGAGTCGAATGCCTTTTCGATGTCAAAGAAAGTTACAGTTGTATGTTTTCTCTGTAAGAATCCGTTACCGTACTGATGTCGTCCATGAGTCTAGTATGTTGTAATGCAGTTGAGTGTGATGATCTGAAGGCAAATTGTGTCTCAGGTAGTATTTGTGTTATATACGGTTGTAGTCTTCGTAGTATAAGTATTTCTAACACTTTGCCATAGGACAAGAAGGCTAATAGGTCTGTAATTTTTATCTTTTCCGGATTTAGTTATGGTTGTAATTTGGGCTAGTTTAAATGGAGCAGAAAAGTGATGGAGACTTAACGAAGTGTTTAGAATTTTTGTCAGATATATTAGTCCTTTTCTAGGAGGTTGTTTAAGAGTAGGTGTGGTCAGTTTGTCTTTTCCAGGAGCTTTATTGTTGTCTAGATGTTATCACACAATTTCCCATTATTAATAATAGTGTTTTCAAATTCCTATTGAGTCAAATCCCGTAAATGTTGCAGGTTTAGTGGTTTTGTACTGAGAACTTTGTCCTTCAAAATTACCTCAAGCAATAGTTTTTGAGATCATATTCAGATGGTCTCGTACTTAAAACCTCAGTTGCAACCAATATGATTTTCTCTTGTAGCAATGTGCAGTGGTTAGCTGATTTATGCGGCACCCCGTAATTATCATTCGGAAACGAATACTTATTGTATTTCGGCATATTCTAGATCAGGTTTCGCAGGCATAAACCAACACGGTTCGTCCAGTATATTCTAACTTTAGTATTCGATGATCAAATAAGTGCATGGAACGCTATGTTGCCTAGAGTATACCACATTCCACTGAGTTATTTCAGTTAAATATAGTAAAGTTGTTTACTCCCGTACGTCCCGAGTGGGGTCATGGGTGTTCCTAAACCGACATTCTTAATTAATCTAATTTAGTTGCGCTTATTTTTATACATAAGTCATCTAGTAGTAAGAACATAACCTCAAAGAGACATCTAGTAGGAAATTAAGGTATTACATGGATGGAGAAAGGAAAATTATATTCTGCTCATGAGGCACTAGTTTCGACTTGAAGTTCTTTTACGGAACTCACGGCTTAAAGTCTGTCTCGGAGAACTGTTCCCTTTGGTTCTATCATCCTAAAAGTATATCGATCTTGGAGGGTTTGATCTCGCGACCCTTGGGGAAAGAGGCAAGTAACATAACTCCTAGACCACCAAGGTCAAATATGGACCAATATAATTAAATTATACAAAACATAAAGAGTCCAGAATGTTTTATATTTCGTGACAATTAAAATACTGTAAGTAGGCTGGTTGGAAATACACATAAGCTCAGCTTGAATTATATAGTTAATGTTAGAACATCTTCCAAGAATAATTTCCCCCCATAATCACTAACACTTACTGATCCATTTTCTGGCGGTAATTTTATGTACCGGTAGTATTTATTACAAGAAACGCTGCTTCCTCATTCGACGATCCCTCCGAGTCCTTGTGAAGTATGTGTATGTTCCTAATTCTAAACATGCTTTACCGACACGTCGTGTCCGCGTGGCATAGGAGACCTAAAATGAATGCCTAAAATGGGAGAGTTTAACCCCCTAATTGGCGGAATTAAATTTTCCATGCCAGTTAACGTAAATGCGTCGGACTGGAGTGAAAATAAATCATGCATAACCATAATTTGTTTTGTGTATATTGTAGTATCATTTAAACAAATTAAATATCTTTATTCATTTTTCCTCTATCCATTAAAAAAATCAAACTACTATATCTTATTAGAATACAGTGCCAAATTAAAGGTAAGAAATAAAGGAAGAATTTAGGTAATTATTTGCACAGACAGGTTGTTTTCAACAAATTTTCGCTGAATTGTAATCGAATAATAAACTAAACAATTTAAATACCTATTGTTTTACAAACCACACCCATTTTCAAGACGGCTCAAGTTGTGGTGTTTGTTAGGTGTAAATTCTACTTCTCTAAATACAAAACTATCCCATTTTAAACTATGAACGGTACTAAATGTCGGATATATACAAAAATAATTTCACTTTCAATGGAAAAATTATAAATAAATTAAATCGAAGGAATTTAACAACTGATAATGATATATTTTTTGACCGAGACCGCTGGCACCATTTCTCAAATTGACTGGGTTAATAGATGGAATAAGCTAATCCTGCAAATACTAAAGATAAAATACTCATTAAGTTTGTTAACGCTAGGGGCGCTGATCTCCGAGTAGCTTATATTATATTCCTCCACCCGTAACTAGGATTTTGTTTTCATTCGCCTACGATTTCTTTGATATCAACTGATAAAAATGATCACAATTTTTGTCTTTTTTCGCGTAAATCATAAAATTAATAACAAGTAAATAATGTTGTTGCTACCAATATTACGATAGACCTGTTGCACTGCATATAGGACACTTTAATACCTTTTTGAAAATTAATGATAATGAAAAAAAAATCACTCTAAAATATTTTAACGTCACGATTCAACAATTGCGTTACGGTCACGTGGTTACGGCATGCATAATATTTCAAAATGTGTTTTGATATTAACATAATCACAATTTCGCGTTATTTTAATTTCAGTAAAATCAGCATTCCCATAAACACGATCAAAATATTTTGTTTTACACGTAATTGAATAAGTGAAAGCGATAAATGTGACTTGATTAAAGACTGTGAGTGAAACGGTCGTTAAAATACGAGGTAAGTTATTGAAACAAAAAACAAAGGTATTGTATAGATTTAGGTACTTGGAAAATTTCTACAATGAAAAACACTAAAGGAAAATCACTGTTATTTCTAACTTTTTTTACTAGCACTACAGACTCCTGTGGTCAATTACAGCGCAGATATAAGCTCTCCATACATCTACAATCTGAGAAAATATTTTCCAATCATTCGCTCTGTAATTTACGTCCTTGAGATATTATCATACCCATTCTTGGTCTTCCTACTGAATGATTTCCACTGCGTGTTTCCTACAATAAGTTTCCATTTCTCTCGTCCATTTTCATAACGTCCCAAATGTCCTGGCCATCTGAGCCTGCGAAACCTAACTCCTCAGCCATCTGAGTCTGCGAAACCTAACTCCTCAGCCATCTGAGCCTGCGAAACCTAACTCCTCAGCCATCTGAGCCTGCGAAACCTAACTCCTCAGCCATCTGAGCCTGCGAAACCTAACTCCTCAGCCATCTGAGCCTGCGAAACCTAACTCCTCAGCCATCTGAGCCTGCGAAACCTAACTCCTCAGCCATCTGAGTCTGCGAAAACCTAACTCCTCAGCCATCTGAGCCTGCGAAACCTAACTCCTCAGCCATCTGAGTCTGCGAAACCTAACTCCTCAGCCATCTGAGTCTGCGAAAACCTAACTCCTCAGCCATCTGAGTCTGCGAAACCTAACTCCTCAGCATCTGAGCCTGCGAAACCTAACTCCTCAGCCATCTGAGCCTGCGAAACCTAACTCCTCAGCCATCTGAGCCTGCGAAACCTAACTCCTCAGCCATCTGAGCCTGCGAAACCTAACTCCTCAGCCATCTGAGCCTGCGAAACCTAACTCCTCAGCCATCTGAGCCTGCGAAACCTAACTCCTCAGCCATCTGAGCCTGCGAAACCTAACTCCTCAGCCATCTGAGCCTGCGAAACCTAACTCCTCAGCCATCTGAGCCTGCGAAACCTAACTCCTCAGCCATCTGAGCCTGCGAAACCTAACTCCTCAGCCATCTGAGTCTGCGAAACCTAACTCCTCAGCCATCTGAGCCTGCGAAACCTAACTCCTCAGCCATCTGAGTCTGCGAAACCTAACTCCTCAGCCATCTGAGTCTGCGAAACCTAACTCCTCATACTATATCTGGATTTCTATCAAGATGATATAGTTTCCTCCATTCATCTGTCTATGTTTTTGGTCAATACCCACTTTATTCACAAATGCACAAATTTCCTAATTCCTTAATGTAAGAGATCTGTTTCGCATCCTTTAACATCTAATTTGATGAATCGCCATTATATATATACAAATATAATTTAACATTTTTTTAGAGAATTTGAGACGAGTCACCATCATGTATAATACAGGATATATCATGCGTTTCCACTGTTGATCCTATACATGATTTATTTATGTTTGTCACTGTTGAAGTTATTTGAGTTCAGACACTTTACAAAATGTTCATAATTGCTGTTGAAATTTTGCACATATAGGATGAATAAATTATACAATTGCTAAAAGAACTGTTTAAAATATCTAATTTCGTTACTAATCGGTTATAAACTTGTATCTTTCCAGGAAACTACGTTTGAAAAAAAATGATGCAATTAAGAAAAACAATGCGAAATTGAAGATTGGTGAGATTGAATACAATAGTACGTAAAGGAAGTCATTTAAATAATCCCAGGACTATGAGTGTGTAAAATAAATTATATCAGCAAAACTGTAGAGGAACTATTTGGTAAGAATATTTTAGCCTGGATGGATGCAACAAAATGGATGATTTCATTCAATACATAAGTTGATTGTATGAATGTTATGGTGAAAGCAGGGCATTTATATGAATTTAAATATAAAATTATTTAATATTATATTTATTTACAAGCAGAATCATTGCTCAAGAAAACACAACTTCAAACAAAATCACGTACAGGTTGTCTCTATATTTCATTGAATATTTCTTGAAAAAAGAAAAATACATGGGTATTAATTCTGTATGTAGAGCTACCATTTTCCACTAGTTTCCTGTCACTTGGAATCGTTCATCTCAGAAGAGAGCCTATAGGTGTTTCAAAACAATGTAGTACAACACCTTCATTCTTGCTTTGTCATAATGTGATACTTAAAAATGTGAGGTTTTCTAGAAATGCAATATAGAAATACAGATTAAAAAACCATCACTTCATGTAAGCACATATTATTTGGCGGTAAAATTGGTTGAAGTTTTAGTTAAGGTTTGACTCACAAAGGTTCCACGTTTTGCCAATAGAGTCTTGTGGAATAGAACGATGAATCCTATATTAGTCCGGGTGTTGTGCTGACATTATGTCTTTCTTGTTTTTTCAGGTTATTAAAGTGAACCTGCGGATGAATTCATGAAACAAGAATGGTCGTGAGTACTTCCGGGTTGACAGGTAGCATTTACAAGTAGCCAGACACCAGATTCGTCAGGTATCTAGACCCAGTCCCTGCATGTACAATTGTGACACACCCAAATCTAGGGGGCATTAAATATAAACACGAGATCAACCGAATCGTGTTCGCGGACAACGCGACTGGCTTCGGTGGATGTGAATGGATGGTATAAATGAGTAGGTAAAGTATCATTCTTATAAATACTCCTATGACTATAATTCCATCTTCTGTTAATGTTATCTACTATTATATAATTTTCCTTTGGCATTTTAAAATTGTAGTAAGTATTTATTCATCATTTTCATCATTATCCGGGATCATGACAGCTGCCGCCATTGTCCGGAAACCAAAGCAATTCCTCTCTGTCCTTCTTTTGATCTTCCTCTAATCTTCTGATAATAATATCTCTGGTAGGAATTTGCCAAACTTCAGCCCATATGTTAAAATTTTCTGAACTATGGTTTGATATAATTTTAATTTTGTACTTTTTAAACACTTTTGCTCAACCAAATAGAGCTTAAAACATTTCTTGCTTATTTTTTTGTGCGATTATAGTTTTAATTTCCACTGTGTTATCGTCTGAATGGTCTAATTTCGTTCCTAAATAAGTGCATTCAAATACTAGGTTTTAGTTCTTCTCCATTCTTGAAACTTATATTTTCCCTTTATTCTCCAAAATACAGTTTTCGCCACATTTATATTAAGTTCCCATTTTTCATATTCTTCTTTTAGTCCTCTTGTCATATATTCTATGCCATCATGATATTTTTCCTATTAATGCCTGGTCGTCTGCAAAATTGAATGATTACACATGCGTATTTTGGATTGGATTGGTACGCCCATTTCTTGACATTTTTTTATCTTCCAGTCCCTTAGTATTCTTTGCGATAACTTTTTAATAGAGTTAAATATAAACTACAACCCCTGCCTTAAACCTTTTTTAACAGTACATCCCTCTGTGATATGATTTCCAACTTTTATTTTCGAAAATTATCGTTTGTATAATGATTTTATAGCTTCTATTAATCTTTTAGTAATGTTTGAATTGTCTAAAGTTTCCCATAACATTTTTTAGGAATATTATCACACTGCTTAATTAAATCGACAGAAAGTAATTCTAAGTCACTGTTAGTAGCTCTTTTTTTCTCTCTCAATCATTTGCGTTATGCAAAATATATTATCCGTGCATGATCTCCAACTTCTAAAACCATATTTATCCATCCATTTCTTTACCTTGGTATCCTAATTCAACCATTTTACTTAGTATAAGCCCACAAATTCTACTTAACGTACATGTTATTGATATGTCTCTATAATTTTCACAATTTCTTTTGTCTCCCTTCTTATGAATCGATGTTATAATAGCGACTTTCCACTCTTGTGGCACCTATTCGCCATTTATTATTTTATTAAACAGTACAGTGATCATTTCCAATAATTTCTGGCTGCCAATTTAATCTACTCTACAGCAATTTTTCGTCCTGGACCGGCATTACCATCATATTTTTTATTCTCATAATTTCCTTTCTTACAGTATTTATATCAATTTCGAATGTTTCCTGATACCATCTCTGATAAATCGATATCTTTTCCCAAAAATGCTTTCCGCTACTAAAAGTTTTTTTTTTTGTAATATTCTTCCCATGCGTGTGTCCCTCTTAGTTTGAGGAGAGTCATACTTCTATTCGATGAACGTACACTTTTTAAAAATTTCCATGATTAAAAAATGCAGTATTATTATAATACGTAATTGTATTTCAGGTTGAAAGATGGGTGAATGGGAATGAAATCCGCAAGTTATTTAGAAATATCCAGGTAATATTCCTATTAATTTTATAAATGTATAATGTATTTGAGTATCTCGTGAAATTCAATGTATTTTCATGATTCCTAGAATTTGGAATTGACTAGGTATATTATTTGAATTCAAGATTCTGTGCAGACAATCATCCTGCATAATTGTTACCTAAACCACAAGACTCTTTTGGACGAACGGATCTGAAACTTTTGTTAATACAAGGAGTGGGATGTATCTTAAGTACAACTCCATCCAATTTAGGCCAAACAATATCTGCTTATGTGGGTATTTACATTTCTAAATAGCATTTCTACAAAACATCCCAATATGATGGTTCACAATTACAGCAGACGTGTCATGTGTTAAAATAATTTTGAATTATTTACGCCAAACAGTATCTACTTATGTGAAGTGATGATTTTTTTTATTTCCAAATTGCATTTCCAGAAAACCTCCCATTTTTAAGTATCACAATTACAGCAGACATGCCATGTGAAGAGGAATGTTGGGTATTTTACTTGTATGAACAATCTATGAATTCTATTCAGTGTAAATTGGTGTCTAGTGACAAAAAATATAAAATGACAGCTGTATTCTGATATTAGTTCCCGTGTAATATGTTTCATCCTTCAAGAAATTTTCCTTTGAATATAGAAAAACCTGTATGTCATATTATCATATTTTTTATGAGAAATGGGTAGATACATACACAATTTGAACTGTAAGTGTTAATGATTTCAAACTCTTGTTTAAATATTATTAAGGTTATCTTCAGTTTACATAATATTTTGAAAACGTAATTTTTCTAATTGAATTTTTTATCACGATTCTCTGTTTTCCGTTTTTCTATTTAATAATACCTTCCTTTAGACGTTTTGTAAAAAATTAATTTGTTATTCTTTGTTCTACAGAAGATTATCATTTTGCTAAAAATGTACATAAAAGGTTAATTTATCCAACGACACAATGCAGTTGGCTGAAATTTGGAATGAAAACAAGACAGCAAATGAACTCCTGATATTAGTGGTCAGAACAGCAAATCATGTTGTTTGTTTTGTCAAATAAATGGATCCTAGCGACTGGGTCATCCTGATTCTCGTGGGAGGATAAATATCGGAATCATTGAGTGTTGCTGGAGCACTTCTAATTTTATTAATTAATATTATATATAAAGAATTGAATTGAGTAGGAAAATAATATCATCGTTGAATTCCATATGGTGGGATAAATATATCTGAAAAGACGCAAAAAATATATTGGTAAAACATTGGTGGAATCTGTTGCAATGTATGGAAGTGAGGTATGGACAATCATTAAGTACTACAAGAATAGACTCATAACTCTAGAAATGGATTATTTACGCAGAAGTTCCAGAAAATCAAAATTAGAACATGTCACAAATAAGGAAATTAGAAACATAATGGAAGCTGAAGAAAGCATAATTGAAAGAATTGAGGAGAATAAATTAAAGTGGTTAGGACATGTTTTAAGAATGGAAGAAGAGCGATGGCCAAAGCAACTATATCAATGGCATCCGACCAGAAAGAAGAAAAGAGGGAGACCAAAGGTAAGATGGAAGGAAAACATAAAGATATTAGTGCAAGCAAAAGGGCTAAGCATTGAAGATGCCCAAGATCGTAGGCTTTGGAGTTTTGGCACGGGAAGACGGCAACAGATGTAAAAAGCCGAAGATAGATAGATATATAGATAGATATATAAAGATATACATATACGTTGGGTGGGTGTGTAAAGAGAGATAATATCCATCCCATTTTATATGTTTACAGCATGAATGTAATATTATGTGATATCAAGAAATATACCAATGATCATTGTCACTATAAGTTATTGATCTTTACTATGTTATCTATATTTTCTTCTTTGTGGCATAGACAAAAAAGTGTCACTCTTTTTAGCGAGAAAATTCATTTTTCACAATTTCGAAGATATCTTTCTTTACCCACTCACTGCAGAAATATTTATTTTATGTATATATGTGTGTGTATGCTGTTAACACTTCTAGCAGCTGTAATTTCTGTGTTACCGGAACAAAACTCGACATATGTGTAATTAATTAAAAAAACCATTAATGTCAAGTTCATTAACTAACAACATTAGGTCATTATGTTTAGTAGTTCACCTCAAATGAAAATTTAAAAGATGCTCTAGCGGTCGCCATTCCAATTATTCGCAACAAAAAAAACTCAGTATATCCTTATTGAAATAAAATGACGATATTCTCCAAACATCAGCAATACAATTCGTGGTTTGTCCTCAAACCCTATCACTCTAGACACCGCCATGTTTGTTTCGTCACAATATATACCATAGAATTTAACTAACCCTTAAGTTGACAATGTTTCCTATAATATACTACATTAGTTTAATTCATTATTTCATTTTGAGAATTTTCCACGTCATTGAGGGTTTTCTTCAACCAATCTTAATTAACATGAGTTTTAAAAATATATAAATGTCTATTGACTTATAGACAATAAGTTTGTGATACACCTTCACAATATATCCTTAATTAAAATTCTCCATAGTTCTCTGTCCTCTGTGTCTTCATGCCGTTGCAAACAAAATTTCTTCCTTGAATTCTGAATTTTATTCCTCCAGGTTGTTCTTGGTCTTCTTTTTCTGCTTCTTCTTTCAATTTTCCATGTATAGATGACTTTTGGTAGTCTTCCATCCCGCATTGTTCTTACGTGCCCATATCATATTAGCCTTCTGTGTACAATCTCATCGATTATACTTCTTTCTTCTTCTGCATATCATTTTCTAATTTCTGTATTTCTAATTTTTTACAGTCGTGAATTTCTAACACCTTTTCTCCAAACATCCATTTCAACTGCAGTTATTCTGTTGGCATTCCGTAGCGTCATTGTCCAAACTTCCGATCCATATAACATTATAATTTCTAGTATGGATTTATAAATTAGTTGTTTTGTTCTGTTAATGATGTTTTTTACTCATTGTATAGAGTTTAACATTCCTATGTTTTTTTTTTCTTCCGTTATTGGTTCTTTTTGTTATTTCTTTATTTGATGTTCCATCTTTCTCTATAATTGATCCCAAATAAAACAAACTATCGCTCTTCTTTACTTTTACTTACCTCAACAATATATAATTCTTCTGGTTCATTTGTTAAATACTCTATTTTTTATTGATTTTCAAACCCCATTTCTGATGTTGTTGACAACTGATTACACATATAATTTGCATCTTATCCATCCTTGATTATAATTATCTGATCTTCATCAAAAAGTAGGTGATGTAGATATCTTCTTTCTGTTAATTCTAGTACCATTCTTGCACACTTACGTGACAATTCCTTTAAATAAATTAATTTAATTAATTCATTTTTAATAAAGTAATGGAAAAATAAATAAATAGAAATTATATAAATGTATGTCAAATTTTACAAGAATATGCCATAGATAATAACTTATGGTCATTTATAATTATTTTCACTGCGGGTTGATACGTCTAAATAAGTTGGTTTAAGAAACTGAGTTTCTCTAATTTAAAGTTTGACATTACATTCAGTAAACAAGTAAAATCAGACCTTAAATTCGACTTGCTGAAAAATTCGCTTATTTATGCAGTTCCTCCAAAAAAATAAAATTAAAACTAACAAATATGATGAAATTGAAGAAGAAACCAAATCAAGAATTTAAAAAATTTAATGCGAAGATGTTGACAAAATGTACATAGGGAAATCAAAAAGAAGTTTGAAAATCACAATCAAGGTCGTGAAATACCTGATGATTTTAAAATACAACAGGAAGTAACATAATGAGGTTTTACTTAATAAATAAGTATGGTCTGCTAAGATAGGTAAAACAAAAACAAAAATTAAGGAATGAAAGTAATATATTTTTCTCTTCAAATACAATTTATCCATTTTTAAGATGTATGAAATGAATAATAAAAATATCGAATGAAGGTATTCTTCAGATAGATAAAGCAAAGGAAGTGAAATACAGGAAATTCACATCTCACCCATGGGCAAACAATAAATTCTAAAATATTTCTGAAAAATTTAATATCAGATAAGCGCCAAGGAAAGATTACAGCCTAAGTAAACTAATAAAAACAAACGAAAATGAAAAGATTGTTGATAGTAAAAACTCAGGAATATAGAAAATAAAATGTGCAGCTGTGATACGATATACATAGGGAAAACAAAGAGAAATTTAAACATTAGAACTAAAGAACACATAAAAAAGTAAAAAAATAAATTAATAAAAAAAAGGAAATAGTAATATAAGCAGTAGCTCCTCACGTTTGGTCAGAAAAACACAAAATAGGTGTAAACACAATATTATGAAAACAGAAAACACACATTAACTCACCATATGGGAAAACATCTACATACAGAAGAAGTAGAACAGAATTATGAATTTTCAAATTCCCGGAGAGAGCAACCTAATTAATAATAATAATAATAATAATAATAATAATAATAATAATAATAATAATAATAATAATAATAATAATAATAATAATAATAATAATAATAATAATAATAATGTTAATAATGACCATGGTATCGTATGGACACCTCATAAGAATGGAAGAAGTTAGAATGCCAAAGAAGATCCTGATTGGAAAGCCAATGGAAGAAGTGGAATTGGCAGGTTTTAGAGAAAGATTGGATAGATGGATTGAGGAGAAGTATGGAAGCTAGAGATTTGAGGGAAGAAAATGCTGTAGACAGGAATCTCTGGCGACAAATCACATTGGTTTCAAAGAGGAACACTATTGTGGAATATTCGTAATAAAAATATCATGATAATAATAATAATAATAGTAATAATAATAATAATAGTAATAATAATAATCATCATCATCCGGTATCATGGCAGCTGCCGCCGTCTTTCGGAAGCCAAACGCCATTCCTCTCTGTCCATCCATTGATCTTCCTCCAATCCTCTGATATTCATAGCTGCTTGTACCCCTTCTATCCAAGTTTTCTTCGGTCTTCCCCTCTTCCTTCTTTATATTGGGATCTATTCCATAACAATTTTAGGCAACCTTTGCTCTGGCATTCTTTTGACATGGCCATACCACTGCAATCTTTTCTTTTCTATGATGTCTATGATGTCCGGCTCCTCTTGTACAGACATAATTTCCCTTATTTCTTTATTTCGTATTCTATACATTCTAGATTATCCAGCTGATCATCTTAAAACATCCATTTTTGTACTTAAGAATATTTTCATTCCCTAGTAGGAATTTGCCAGACTTCAGCACCATATGTTAAAACGCTCTGAATTATGATTTGATATATTTGTAATTTTCTATTTTTTGTAATATGTTTGCTCCACCAAACAGAGTTTAAAGCATTTATAATAATAATAAAATAATAATAATAATAATAATAATAATTAATTAAATAAAAATAAAAC
The DNA here is from genome assembly GCA_030220185.1 of Diploptera punctata. Classification (NCBI taxonomy): domain Eukaryota; kingdom Metazoa; phylum Arthropoda; class Insecta; order Blattodea; family Blaberidae; genus Diploptera; species Diploptera punctata. Next base: position 819,470 of record JASPKZ010009353.1, on the reverse strand, counting down.
GTAGTTTTATTTGATTTTCATATTTATTATATAATTCAGTGACAGCTGTTTCGGTACACTGTACCTTCTTCAGACATGTTAACAAATTATGAATTGTGTTCCAACTGATCTAAGCAACAATACAACAATATTTATTTAAATTTTTTAATTTAACAAAGGGGATTCATTCAAATCAAGTTGAGAATTTAACAGTTTTTTACTACTTTTAAACTTATTAATTTCTACACAGCATCCAAAAGATCTAACTTCTTACCCTTATCACAAATATGTAAAATTTCAAAATTTAGATCGAAACAATGATTAAATTGGAATAGGTGGTTAGCATAGTTTGAATTTTCTAAATTTCTGTTATATGCTCTCATGTGTTCCTTATATAAAAGGTCTACCAGTTTGTCCTATATAGACATTATCACATGTGCCACACTTCAATTTATATACACCTGATAATTTTTCTTTTTTTGTTTTGGTTTTATTGTTTTTTATTATATTTTGTAGAGTTTTATTAGTTTTAAATGCCACATTAATGTTCAACTTTTTGAAGTGTTTAGATATTTTATTTGAAAGTGGGTCTATGTATGACATTACGACATATTTCTTATTGTTTTCTTTGGGTACAGGAAAAACTTTGTTAATTGCTTTTTTGTAATTAATCTTCTTAATTAAACATTCTATAATTTCAGGGTCGTATCCATTATTAACAGCCAATTGTTTAATAATATTCAATTCATTATTATATTCCAAGGGTGAAAGAGGATATTTAAAAGTCTATGAATGTAACTATTAAAGGCTGCCATCTTATGAGTATATGGGTGAAGAGAAGAACTATGGATAGTGGTATAATAATGTTAATAATAATTTCATTCCATTGACACTGTTTAACCTCTCACCTTATAAGTAAGTACTTTCACGTGCCACCCACCACCCAGGACATACGGGGATATGATTTGTCTAGAGAGGTTTTTAAACTATGGAATGGAACACACGCAATTTATGCTCAGTTAGGTGCTCATACAATCAATAGAGACAAATCAAGTTATATTGAATTGCACAATAAAATTTTATGTAAATGAAACCCGTAACTCTTAGAATAACTTGAGTAAACACTTTTTGACCACACAAAGACATGGAGAGCCTCCTTAATGAGTGAACAGCTCTCAATGACAGGGTATCCTCCGAGACAACACAACATTAAGTCGAAACACTAAACATGGCGAATATGATAATGATGTCCAGAGAATTCGTTGTTCATGTATCATGTATTTTGACCATGATAAAATGCAATCTAATACATTACAAACACTATTTAACTCATGCCCCAAATGGGAGTCAATGACCAATCACATTTCAATGAATTTTGATTTACAACCATTCACAGTCTTTTTTCACCTCGATTTTATGAGTTTAATGTTATCACATTAATATCAAACTCCTCCTTTTTAACATCTGAATAGGTCAGAGCATTATTTTGCAGTAACTGGCTCTCTAAGAAATACGTTGAATATAACAATTTATATTTATAAAATGTAAGAATCTGTGGTTACCAGATTGTATATATACTGGTAGTACACGAATGTAACAAGATTTTGCTTGCGGGATATAGATTAAAAATCATTTGTAGCAATTGATTATACCTCAAAAAAAAAGGGAAACCACTGTTTGCACTTTCTTAAACGAATTATTTCCCTGGTAATAACGTTCCAGAAAAATATAATTGACATATTTACATCATAGGACATTAGAAATTAATTCATAACCTATAATGTTGGTTATAAACAGTTTGATGTGTTTAATTTTTTTTCCACTAGGGTGCATTCTTAAAATACTGTTATCCTTTGGCAATAAATAATATGATTCTGGTTGCGTGATGAACAAATGAAACATAATAAACGATTCTCATTTGTTTTCATACATCCCCGTTTACAATAAAGATATGAATATTTTGAAATAACTATATTAAAATAATGATTTGTGAGTAAACAGCTTACTTTTATTCGTTAAATAGTCCTAACAAATGTCACTCTTGATTTCCAAATTATCTACATAATTTCACTCCTCACTTCGTGAGTCGTTAATTTATCGATAATTTGGAAATCACTCGTGGCATTACTTATGACAAATTATTAATCAACTACCACACCTTCTTTAGACAATTAGAGTAAGTATTTGACAAAGAAAAAAACTTTTTAATGACCAAATAATATATATATATATATATATATATATATATATATATATATACACACATACTAGTGGACCCGGCAGACCTTTTCCTGACCAAACGTTCAATTCTCATGTCATGGACAGATGATAAGAATATGTTACTTTTCTACCATAAAATTCAGTAATTAAGACATTATAGAATATTATTAAATAATTTGGAAGAAAATTGCTCACTGCCATCTGTCGTGGCTCAAAAAGCGTGCATGATGACGTCACGTTGTTGTCGCGCGTAAATGCTGATAATGCATAAGACTACACATCTGATATAATAAATCCTACAACCCCATCATAGCGCTACCTACCGGGTCCAATTGTGAAACAAAACCATCCAGGGTCCCACACAAACACACAAAAATTTTCATGAAAATAGGTCCAGTCGTTTAGGCAGTTTTTAATCTGTGAATTCAAGTAAACCTCCACTTCTAATTGTCGGATTTCGCTCATTTTTTTACAATACCTGCATCGGTTTATTTTAATAGTATATACTGTGTTTCGTTGTAAAACATCGAAAATTGTGAGCGCTAGATCGATTTATAAATGTTCACTTTAAGTGAACTGCTACACCTAATTCTTTTAGTGGACTCAATTGTGAATCTAGACCATCGAGGGACCCATTCAAACACGCACAAAAACTTTCTATCAAAATCGGTCCAGTCGTTTAGATGTTCAGTAACAAACACACGCATCATAACTTTTTTCGGTTTCTTTCCATATTAATGTTATCTACTTACTAAGCTAAATAGTCGTATCTCTACAGATTACCGCGAAAACGCTAATAAATTATAAATGAGATTTTATTAAAACCCTAAGAAAATAGCAGTATCATTTATTCCTAACCTATTTAATATTCTGACGTAAATATTAGTAAAAACGGCATTAAGGTTAGGATTTTTATTCTATCCCTCTCCTCACACGTAGATAAATGTACACATGCCATACATGGAAATTTATCATTCTCTATTTTTACACATATTTCATCATAATTACTTATTAAATACCGATATATCAATTTTGTAAATATTTTAACCTTTTTATGTAAAAATACATATTCTGTCTCCTAATTTAAAAATAATTTTCATAAGTAGAATATAATTGAAAGCAATAGTATGCATTTTTTTTTCAATTGCGAAATGCGAGGGTCAAATATATATAAGAACCCAGGTACCTGATTGTACAGCGAAACAAATTTTCTAACCTATACATAAGCTCCCAAGAAATATTCCATTTATTACACACAATAATATAGAGAAAGACACAGAAGGATTCCACATTGCTAACACAACTATCTAGGAAAAGAACAGAAGGATTCCACATTGCTAAACACAACTATCTACTCTGTTTATGAATGAAATAGTAAAATGTGTAGGGGAACACCGTACTGTAGTCGGTTAAAGCAAATGGTAAAAGCTGAAAAGTTCAGGGTTAGAGTCCTGATGGCGCCAGAATTTTTAATCTGACAGAAAAAGGCTCTGGAGTTCACACAGCCTCAAAACGGAAATGAGTACCAGACTATGTTCTGGATGTAATGGCGTCCGTGATACAGGGCTGAAACCCGGCTAATGTCTTTGACCAATTTAAATTTAACAATTATTTCTAAGACGAATTTTAATTATATGACGAAATAGCTTTGTGGCCAACCCCTGTAAATATATGGCACGACTTTACTTCTCTCTCGAAGGAAGCCACACTCAGCATTAAGTTATAAGTGGGATGAGAACAGAGGCGATTCCATGCCCACTCGATTGTAAGATGTGATCGAATTTGGAAATAGATGGGCTAAATATTATTTTTTTCTAAAGCAGACATCAGTATAATAGACAATATAACGGCGAAGACTACATAACAATGAGCTACACACGCGAAACCAGTAGTACGGTCAAAATAGACATTTCAATTTACAAAAATTCGCATAGAGCTGAAAATTGGTACGAATGTTGGGAACACCATTATAAATGAAATGTGAAAAGTCCCCATCGATACCACATCTGCAAAAAAATTATTCAAGGTCAAAGTTCGCGAAGATTGTTTTTTTTTCGCATTTTTCAGCCAAACGGAAACTTTTATCATAAAATAGATCGGATAAAAGTTGATCCGTGCAATTGTCTACACAAATTGTTCTTATACTTGTTTCTTAAGAATCACCATCCTTGAGATATCGCGATTCGAAAATTTGAAGAAGTCGTATTCCACATAATACGAAGTAAGCACACATTTCCGCACCACCTATGAGATAGTGTACTTGACGCATTTTTTAATGTAGTGTCTTCGAAAGGTATACTCTACGATCTATTGTGATTAAGATTTATTAAATAATATTCTATTAATTAAAAAAGTACTATTGGGAATGATTTAAGTGACAAAAATTATTCTTAATTCCGGGTAATGTTAATCTGACTTACAATCTTCGAATTCTACTTCGACAGTAACGTTCTTCTTCTTCGATTTCTTCGTCTTCTTGCTGGATATTTGTTAATTGTTCTGAAAAGATGTATCAGTTGTTTCCTCATTGAAATCACATAAATCTTCATCTGTTCCATTTGACTCAACATTGGAATAAGACTGGCCTTGACAATTGGTACATACTGGTGAGCAAAATGATCCGACTTTTTACAGCCACATTTTGGACTACAACCCGTTTTGCAATTGCAAAAAATGGTGTTAAGAATATTTGTAGAGCAGGTGGGAGTAACGTTTGAATTGGTTCCAAAGTATTATCTATTAATTGACCCAATTACAATTTTTATATGAAATATCTAGGCTAACAGTAGTCATAATACTGGGGCTGATATTAGTACATACAAGTTTTAATAGTTCTAGTTTAAATTGTTTATTTTTAATAATTACTTGTTCCAAAAAATAAGTCAATGGCTCCGGAATATCGCTATTAATATTTTGAAACATTCGACAAGACGGGGGGGAGGTAATTGGTATTATTAAATACTAAGGATTGAATGTCCTCTCGAATGATTGCTGCTGCAGCTTTGATGATTTAAAACGTTCTTCCTTTGCATTTTGATTTTTTTTCTCATACCAAGCTTGGTTAAGAATATCGTGATGATCATACTTTAACTTCAATCGAATCTTAATTGATCTGTTATCTAAAGTTGGATTTTTACAATTATTTTGTAATTCTTCCAATGAAAACTGACAGTCGTCACTTTTTTCTCCATCGCAACATTAGTAGATTCATCTTGAGATCGACCGATTTTATCCCTAGTGGTGGGTCTCAAGAAGGAATTATAGCAATTATTATGGTACCTAGCCTCGGCAGCACTAAATCATATTCGTACTGAATACGTGCAGTAAAATATTTTGCTACGTCATCAGAACGAGTCCGAGCTACCTTTATAATGGATTCTTTAAATTCAAGTGTAGCAACTTTATGAATTTTACGTCTAACATTTTGCGCTTTTTTCTTCTCAGCCTCTTCATTAGCATCATCTCCACAAAATAAGCAATATTTTTTAAAACAAAAAACAGATTCACTTACGCGTGCTCTAGTACGATGTGGACTGATTTCAGATGTACTGGCTTGCTCCATCTCATGCGGTCTTTTAACTGCAGCAATAGAACTCTTCCGAGTGTACATTTTACAACATTTCACATGAATTGTCACATATTACTTGTCCTTCAGGTATTCAGAAAACCCATCATTTCTTTCAACACTTGAATCGATCAAAGTCTTCATTCCACGATCAACAATAACTGCTTCATTTTCAGTCAAAGGTTTACTACAAACAAGTAAAATTGCAATTTTTTTTAAATATTATTGAACAGCACAAATTGTTTTAAGAAATATTATTAACAAGCACGTGTATCAATAGCCACGTGTATTCATTGTAAAGGAACACTATACTAAAAGTCTTTCGTTTATACCTTTGCAGAAAAAAAACAGGTATATGACTGTCGCCACGAGGACAAAAATAGAATAGTCGGCAGGTCTTGCTTAAGATTATACGGCCCAATTAAATTAGGGATTGAGTTTCTTTTTTATGTATATTCTCACAATTATATAATATATATAAATTGTATACCGGTATATAAGTGATTCAACCAATATTTTTATTATATTAAATATCTCATGATGTGTAGGAGGTTAAATTGCGGTTGAAAAGCGTGCATATTATTGTTTTCAATGTTTCAAATGGTGATACCTCAAGAATGGTGATTCTTGTGAAAAACGTATACAAACAATTGTTGTAGATAATTGCATTGTCTACACCTTTTGTCTGACCTATTTTTATGATAAAACTTACTGTTTGGCTAAAAAATGGAAAAACTCATATTCGCGACCTTTGACCTTCAATAATTTATTTTACAGATGTAGAATCGATGGGGACTTTTCACATTTCATTCATAATGGTGTTCCCAAGATTCGTACCAATTTTCAGCTCTATGCGAATTTTTGTAAGCCTACCCCTATTTTTTTAGCTAACGTGACCGGGCTACAGATATAATAACAAACATTAAGTGTCGTAGATTGAGATGGGCAGGACATACGACACGATGTCTTTGCTTGTCTAATAATGCAAAAATCCAAATGTTACGCTTGAATGGAGTTTTGAACGATGTAGCATTGGAGTAGTGTTCCATTGTAACGTAGCAACGATTGAACGGTTTAAAATTTCGGATGGATAATTATCATTCTGTTTTTGTAGTGTGGTGAACGATTGGAAAATATTAGCTCAGGTTTTAGGATACGGAAGTTAGGTAAGTTTGAATACATTATTACACAAATAATACATATTATAAAAAATACACTTATTAGACATTGGAACTTAATTTATTTGAAAACTTAAAGATTTAATTCCAACGCCTCCTATCACTGATTCAATTTTTTATATTCACACAGCTAATGGCCGGAGTGCGCACCCACTCCTAAATAAATGAAATATGATTTTTAAATTTTTGTTTTAGATAAACTCCTACACCTAATGTTTTAGAGCATAATAGCAGGTAAACACCCGCCGTATCTCAAAAAGTGTAAACACAAAGTATTACGTTTTGACGAATCATACATGATGGTTTGCTAGAGTCTTCCTATTTTCGGATTTCAGGTAAACCCCAATTTAAAATGGTAGGATTTGTTGAGTTTTGGATGGTACCTGCCGCTGTTTATTTTAATAACATATACCGAGTTTCGTTGTAAAACAACGAATTTGCGACAGCTAGAGCGGATTTTTAATTTTCGTTTCAAGTGATCTCCAAAATCTACCGGTTTTAGAACACAATAGATAGCGGCGCTACAGACTGAGATGGCTAGGCCGTATAATGAGAACGGAGGAGGAGAATACCATCAGAAAGCTTACACTACTGAGACTAGATGGAGGAAGACCGAATATCAGATGGATGGAGTAGAGGAAGCTCGAAGTCCGGAGATGCAGGAGGGTGTTGGACAGGGATGCGTAGAAGAGTGTCTTGATAGCAGCTAGGGCTCATAAAGGGCTGTAGATCTAGTAGAAGAAGAAGGCGGCTAAACACTCGGCGAACTTGATGAAATGTATGTACAAATTTTCATGAAGATCTGTTGAGGGATTTAGAAGTCACACACATGCAGGCTGGATACTTTATTTAGATTATTCAGTCTTGTAACACATCATTATCACATTTAATTTATGTCTGACTTGGAGTCTAGTTGTTCAAGGTTTCACTGGAGATGTTTTTTAACAATAATAGTCTTTCATCACATTAATCTTTGTACTGTTATGCAATTTTTACACAATACCCCAGGTTGGTATTTTGATATTTCTGGTATTCTCTCCTGGCATTGGCGTAATTGTAACACATTTATGAGGCTGGGGCGCCCGGAAGGCGGAGTTACAGCTCACCTGATGACGATTATGCTGTCCATATGATGTTCGGGGACTGTTTCTCACATTTAGTAAGTAATAACGCCCTAAAAGTTGTTTAGTAGAATTAAACATTTCATCGAAATCGATCCACTCGTTTAGTAGAGTAACAAACACATGTACAGAAGAATTACTCGTATATACAAGATCATAAATATATTCTCTCGTATAACTTGTATACACATATTCTAAATAATGCATATTTTCATTTCGAGTGATCGAGAGCGAAATATATTTTCTTATACGTTTAAATGTAAAATCGTTATTCTAAAATATAGTCGTACATCTGGTTTGTTTACACTGAAACATGAACTTAGCTGGACGAGGTACAATAGACATCGAAAATGACCGTGTCTCTGTGTGTGTGTGTCTGTGTCTGTGTGTGTGTGTGTGTGTGTGTCTGTGTGTGTGGGTGTGTGATTATGGGGCTGACAGCCCGGCTGTTATCTTTGGCCAATTTTAATTTAACGAATTATTTCTATGACAAATTTTAATTATATGAAGAAATAGCTTTGTGGAAAACCCCTGTAAATATATGACACGACTTTATTCTCTCCCGAAGGAAGCCACACTCAGGATTAAGTTATAAATGGGATGACAACAGAGACTAGTAGATTCCATGCCCACACGATTGTAAGATGTGTTCGAAATTGTCTAAATTATTTTCTTTTGTTTGCATTTTCTAAAGCAGACGCCAGTATGTTACACAGGGGATGGTGAAGATTACAAAACAATCAGCCATGGGAAACCAGATATAATAAGAATAATTAAGTCTTAGAGACTGGGAAGAGCAGGACATTTGGAACGATGTATTTGCTTGTCCAATAATGCAAAAATTTCAATTGTTATCCTTGAATGGGGTTTTGATTGGAGTAGTGTTGCAATGTTACGTAGCAACGATTGAATAGTTTAAAATTTCGGATGGATAATTATCATTCTGTTTCTGTAGTGCCGTGAGTGATTGAAAAATGTTAGCTCAGGTTTTTGGATATAAAAGTTATGTAAGTTTGAATACATTTATTAAACAAGTAATTCATATTAGAATATGTACACTTCTTATTAGACACTAGAACTTCATTTATTTGAATACTTAAAGATATAATTCCAAAGTTTCCTATCACTGATTCAATTTTTTATATTCAATTAGCTAATGACTGGAGTGCGCTCCTACGCCTAAATAAATTAAATATGATTTTTAAATTTTCGTTTCAGGTAAACTCCTACACCTAATGTTTTTAGAGCATAATAGCAGGTATACTATCGCCGTGCCTGAAAGAGTGTATACATAAACTTGTACGTTCTGTCGTATCAAACATGGTGGTTTGCTAGAGTCAATTCCTATGTTCGGATTTCAGATAAACCCCCATTTAAAATGGTAGGATTTCCTTGAGTATTGGATAGTACCTACCTCGGTTTATTTTAATAGCATTCACTGACTTTCGTTGTCCAATAACGAAACTTACGACCGCTAGAGTGGATTTTAATTTTTGTTACAGGTAAACTCCTACATCTACCGGTTTTAGAGCTAATAGATAGCGGCTACAGACTGAGATGTGTGGGCCATATAATAGAATGGAGGAGGAGAATACCATTAGAAAGCCTACACTACTGAGACCAGATGTAGGAAGAACCGAAGTTGAGATGGATGGATGGAGTAGAGGAAGCTCGTGGTCCTGGGAAGTTGGAGGGCGATGGACAGGAATGCGTGGAAATGTGTCTTGACAGCAGTCAGGATCCATAAATGGCTGTAGAGCTAGAGGAAGAAGAAGAAGAAGAAGAAGAAGAAGAAAGCGGCTGAACTTTCGGCGAACTTGAAAACATGTATGTACAAATTTTCTTGAAGATTTGTTGAGGGGTGTAGAAGTCGCACACATGCAGGTTGGATTTCATTATATTCTGTCTTGTAACACATCATTATCCCATTTAATGTCTGGTCTGGCTTGGAGCCTAGTTGTTAAAGGTTTCATTGGAAATGCTTTTAACAATAAATTTATTTCATCACACATTCTGTATACATGGCCAAATCAAATTAATCTCTGTACTCTTATGCATTTTTATTCAATGCCCCAGGTTGTCATTTTGACATTTCTGGTATTCTCTCCTAGTACTGGCGTATTTGTTACACATTTATGAGATCGGGGCGTCCGGAAGGCGGGGTTACTGCTGCCCTGATGATGTCATGGGTGATGTTGATAATAGTGCTGCGCCAGGACAGACCTTAAACCTAAACTTAATCCAAGGCGAAAATGAATGATGATGATTATAAGAGCCGTATGATATTCGGAAACCGTTTAGGTCTTAAAATTTCCTGATATTTGTCTTACAGGTGAGGAAAAAACCCGAAAAAGAAATTATCACCCAGGAAACGTGTCCCAAACCGGGATTGAACCCGGACCCGCTGCGTGTACGTTTTAATTTTATTCATTCAATTCATAATGTGTTCTAATTATTCAAGGTCCATCTCCCATTTTTGTTGGCTCGAATTTTTTTCCCAAATACAGAGTGCAACAGTCAGTTAGGGGGTAAATGGAAATAGCCTACATTGTTCCCTGTAGCTTACAACTATAAACGAAAGATCTACCGAAATTGTTTAAAATTACCTCCATTTTTGTTTAAGCATTTATGACGACGTTTTAACACTGATTTCTAGATGTTATCACACAATTTGCCATTATTAACAAAAGTGTTTTCAAATTCCTGTTCAATCTAAAACCGCATACGTTGCAGGTTTTGTGGTTTTGTACTGAAATCTTTGTCCTTCAAAATTACCTCAAGCAGTAGTGTTTGAGAATATATCCTGAAGGTCCGATATTCAAACCTCAGTTTCAACCAATCTGATTTTACTCCTTGCAACCACGTGGAGCGGTTAACTGACTTATGCCGCATCCTGTATTTATCTTCCGAAAAACTAACACCGATACTCATTGTATTTCGACATTTTGAAGGTCAGATTTAGCAGGCATAAGCCAACATGGGTCGTCAGGTATTATTTTAACCATATTATTCTTGGATCCGAGAAGTGCATGACACGCTCTGTTGCCTGATGTATACCACTTTCCATTGATTTATTTCCATGTAAATATAGAAATAGTAGTTTACTCCCGTACGTCCCGAGTGGGGACATGTGGGTTACCTAACCCGACATTCTTAACCAATACAATATAGATACGCTTATTTTCCCCACATATGTCAGCTAGTAACCTGCTCATAACCTCAAAGAGACATCTAGTAGGAAATTAACATATTACTTGGATGGAGGAAGCAGATTATATTTTGCTCAGAGGTACTAGTTTAGACTTGAGGGTCTCTCTCGGAGAACTGGTCCCTTGAATTCATCCATCCTAAAAATCCATCGATCTCGCAGGGAATTGTCTCGCGACCCTTGGGGAAAGAGGCAAGTAACATAACCCCTAGACCACCGAGGTCAAATATGAACTAAGATAATTAAAAAATACAAACCATAGAGTCCAGAATGTTTTTATATTTCGTCACAATTAAAATACTGTAAGTAGGCTGTTTGGAAATACCCTGAAGCTCCGTTTGAATTATATAGTTTACATTAGAACATGTCTCATGAATAATTTCCCTACATCATCACTAACACAAACTGATCCATGGCCTGGTGGCAATTTTATGTACCGGTAGTGTTTATTACAAGAAATGCTGCTCCCTCATTCGATGAGCCCTCCGTGTTCATGTAAAATATGTGTATGTTCCAAAGTTTAAACATGCTCAACCGACACGTCATTTCCGGGTGGAATTAGCATACCTAAAATTAGTGCCTACAAAGGGAGAATTTAACTCCTTAATTGTTGAAAATACATTTCTCGTGCTAGCTGACTTAAATACATTGTATTAATTAAATAAAAATAAAACGTAGTTTTATTTGATTTTCATATTTATTATATAATTCAGTGACAGCTGTTTCGGTACACTGTACCTTCTTCAGACATGTTAACAAATTATGAATTGTGTTCCAACTGATCTAAGCAACAATACAACAATATTTATTTAAATTTTTAAATTTAACAAAGGGGATTCATTCAATTCAAGTTGAGAATTTAACAGTTTTTTACTACTTTTAAACTTATTAATTTCTACAGCCTCCAAAGATCTAACTTCTTACCCTTATCATAGATATGTAAAATTTCAAAATTTGGATCGAAACAATGATTAAATTGGAATAGGTGGCTAGCATAGTTTGAATTTTCTAAATTTCTGTTATATGCTCTCATGTGTTCCTTTATCCGAGATATAAAAGGTCTACCAGTTTGTCCTATATAGACATTGTCACATGTGCCACACTTCAATTTATATAAAATTCTCCGAGTAGCTTATATTATATTCCACCTCCGTAACTAGTTTTTTTTTTAATTCGCCAACGATTCCTTTGATATGAACTGACAAAAATGACCAATATTTTTGTCTTTTTTTTCGCGTAAATCGTAAAATTCGTAACAGATAAATAATGCTCTTGGTACCTATATTACTACAGATCTGTTGCACTACATGTAGAACACTTTAATACTTTTTTTAAATTAATAATAATTCAAAAACTCACTCAATAAAATAAGCTACGACATTTGAACGTCGCTATTCAACAATTACATTACGGTCACATGGTTACGGCATGCATAATATTTCAAAATTTGTTTTGCTGTAATAATAATTACAATTTCGCGTTCTTTTAATTTCAGGAAAATCGGGATTACCGTAACCACGATCAAAATATGTTGTTTTACTCGTAAATGAATAAGTGAAAGCGTTAAATGTGACTGTTAATTAAAGATTGTGAGTATAAATGTCGTTAAAATAAGACGTAAGTTAGTTCCAATTAAAACATAAAACAAAGTTAGTGTGTAGAATTAGGTACTTCGAAAATTTCAACAATGAAAAACAGAAAAAGGAAAATCACTATTTCTAACATTTTTTTTTTACCAGCACCATTGACTCCTGTGGTAATAGCAGCGCAGATATAAGGTCCCCATACATCTAAAACCTGATAAAATATTTTCCAGTCCCTCTGTAATTTCTTCCTTCAGATGTTATTACCCCCCTCATTCTTGGCCTTCCTACTGAATGATTTCCACTGCGTGTTTCCTGCAATAAGTTTCCATTCCTCTCGTCCATTTTTATAACGTCCTAAATGTCCTGGCCAATGGTGTCTACGAAACCTAACTCCTCATACTATATCCCGTTTTCTATCAAGATGATGAAGTTGACTGTTATGTAGTTTCCTCCATTCACCTGTTTATGTTTCTGGTCAATATGCACTTTGTTCACAAATACTTTTCATTAACAAATACCCAAATTTGCTAATGTCTTAACGTAACAGATGTTTCGCATCGTTTAATACTAACTTGATGAATCGCCATTTTATATATATATTATTAATTATACATTTTTGAGAAAATTTGAGACGAGTCACCATCACGTATAATACAGCATATATCATGCGTTTCCACAGTTGATCCTATACATGACTTATTTATGTTTGTCACTGTTGGAAGTTATTTGAATTCCGACACTTCAGCAAAATGTTCATAATTACTGTTGTAATTTTGCACATATAGGAAGAATAAATTTAACAATTACTAAAATTGCTGTGTAAAATATCTAATTTCGTTACTAATCGGTTATAAACTTGTATCTTTCCAGGAAACTACGTTTGAAAATAAGTTTGATGCAATGAAGAGAAAAACAATGCGAAATTGAAGATGGTGAGATTGAATACAATAGTACGTGGAAGTAATTTAAATAATCGCAGCACTATGGGTGTGTAAAATAAAATTTGTAAGGAGTAAAAACTGTAATGGAACCATTTGGTAAGAATATTTTAGCCTGGATGGATGCAACAAAATGGATGATTTCATTCAATACATACGCTGATTGTATGAAAGTTATGGTGAAAGCAGGTCAATTTATATAAATTTAAATATAACCTAATTTAATATTATATTTATTTACATGCAGAATCATTACTCAAGAAAACACAACTTCAAAATAAATCACATACAGGTTGTCCCTATATTTAATTGAACATTTGTTGAAGAAAAAATAAATACATGGGAATTAATAATGTGTGCAGCTACCAACTTCCACTAGTTTTCTGTCACTTGGAATCGTTGATCCTCGAAGAGAGTTTATAGGTGCTTGAAACAATGTAGTACAACTCCTTCATCTTGCTTTGTCATACTGTGATACTTAAAAATGAGAGGTTTTCTAGAAATATAATACAGAGGTATAGATAAAAAAAACATCACTACACGTAAGCACATAATATTTGGCGTAAAGTTGGATGAAGTTTTAGTTAAGGTATGTGCGAAATCTTGGCTCACAAAAGTTCCACGTTTTGTCCAATAGAGTCTTGTGGAATAGAACGATGAATCCTATATTAGTTTTGTTTTCTGGATGTCCGGGTGTTGTGCTGACATTATGTCTTTCTTGTTTTTTCAGGTTATTAAAGTGAACCTGCGGATGAATTCATGAAACAAGAATGGTCGTGAGTACTTCCGGGTTGACAGGCAGCATTTACAAGTAGCCAGACACCAGATTCGTCAGGTATCTAGACCCAGTCCCAGCATGTGCAATCGTGCCACACCCATATCCAGGGGAATATTAAATATGAATACCAGATCAACCTAATATTGTCGCTGAATAAGCGACTGGACTCGGTGGATGTGAATGGACGGTATAAATGGGGTATAACTGAACATCTTTTAGTAGGTAAAATACCATTCTTATAAATACTCATTTGACTATAATTCCATCTTCTGTTAATGTTAGCTAATTATAGATCACTGTGCTTTGGCTAGAGTACATTTTAAAATTGTAATAAGTATTTAATTATTGTGTGATTTCCATCATCATCATCATCCAGTATCATGGCAGCTGCCTCCGTCTTCCGGAAACCAAACGCCATTCTCTCTGTCCTTCTATTGATCTTCCTCCAATCCTCTGATAATCATATCCCTGGTAGGAATTTGCCAAACCTCAGCCCTATATGTTAAAATTCTCTCAACTATGGTTTGTTATATTTTTAATTTTCTATTTTTTGAAAATTGTTTGCTCCACCGAATAGTGCTTAAAACATTTATTGCTTGTTTGTTTGTGAGATTATATTTTTAATTTCCACTGTGCTATCGCTTGAACGGTTTAATTTTGTTTCTAAATACGTCCATTCAAATACTAGGTTTTAGTTCTTCTCCATTCTTGAAATTTATATTTTTTTATTTCTTCTCCAAAACACAACTATTTAGTTTTCGCTACATATATATTAAGTCCCCATTTTTCATATTCTTCTCTTAGTCATCTTGCCATATATTCTATGTCATAATTTTCCTATTAATGCCTGGTCGTCTGTAAAATTGAATGAATACACATGCGTATTTTGGATTGGTATTCCAATTTTTTGACATTTTTTTTTATCCTCCAGTCACTTAGTATTCTTTCAAGATACATTTTTTAATAGAGTTGGAGATAAAATATAACCCTGTATTAAACTTTTTTTAACAGTAAATAACTCTTTGATATGATTTCCAACTTTTATTTTCGAAATTGATCATTTGTATAACGATTTATAGCTTCTATAACGATTTATAGCTTCTATTAATATTTTAGTCATGTTTGAATTGGCTAATGTATCCCATAATATTTTTTACAAATAATATCACATGCTTCAATGAATTCAGCAGAAAGTAATTCTTAGTCTCTGTTAGTAGCTCTTTTTTCTCTCTCAATAATTTGCGTTATGCAAAATATATTATCCGTGCATGATCTACCACTTCTAAAACCATATTGCTCTTCCATTTCTTTATCTTGGTATTCTAATTCAACCATTTTACTTAGTATACGTCCACTAATTCAACTTAACGTAGTAGTTATTGAAATGCCTCTGTAATTTTCACACTTTCTCTTGTCTCCCTTCTTATGAATCGGTGTTAAAATAGCGACTTTACACTCTTCTGGCACATATTCACCATTTATTATTTTATTAAACAGTACAGTGATCATTTTCAATAATTTCTGGCTGCTACTTTTAATCAACTCTAGAGCAATATTTCCTCATGGACCGGCATCACTACCATTTCTCATAATTTCCTTTTTTACAGTATTTATATCCATTTCGAATGTGTTTCCTGATGATAAATCGTCATTTTCTCCCACAAATTCTTTTCAATCCTCAACTAAAACTTTTTTCTAATATTATTCCCATGCATGTGTCCCTCTTAGATTGAGAAGATTCTTATTTCTATTCGATGAACGTACACTTTTTATAAATCTCCACGATTCAGAAATGCAGTATTATTATAATACGTAAATGTATTTCAGGTTGAAAGAGGAGTGAATGGGAATGAAATCCGCCAAGTTACTTGGAAACATCCAGGTAATATCCCTCTTAATTTTATAAATTTATAATATATTTGAGTATCTCGTGTAAGTTAATGTAATTTCATGTTTCCTAGAATCTGGAATTGCCCAGGTGTATAATTTGAATTCAAGATTCTGTGCAGATAATCATTCTGCACAATTTTTATCTCTGCCACAAGAGTCTTTTGGACGAACCATTCTGAAACTTTTCTTAATACAAGGATTGGGATGTACACTTCCCAGAAAAAAAAGAATAATTCGGTGGAATATTTTCAGTCCCAGATATATGACATTGCGCTTGTGCGTAGAGCTCGAGCCATGATACACACCTTACCGCATTATGACTTACTTAATTCTGTTCTCTTGTGGGTTGATATGATAAGTGTCTATGAAAGTCACTCAAAACTGAGATGAAATAATACTTTGTTGTGATATATATGGTTTAGGGAATATGGACAACCATTAATAAAATGTAACCTGATATAAATAAAAAAGTATGAACTCCTCGGCTCGATTCTAAACCTTCAACGTAATTTTGTAGTCCGGTGCGGACCCTCAGAGCTAATCTGACGTCCTCTTTGCTAACCTAAAATATCACTATATGATAATGGTGCCATACTTTGTGGTTTGTTTATATTATGTAATTGGACTTAATTTGATTAGTTGAGAATATTTCCAAGAAATGACGATCTTGTATTATCCTGTTATTTATTAATTCAATTTAGGATTGTGATATTCACTATTATGGGGCTACAGGTGCTTTTTTTATTTCATATTATATAGTCGTTGTCTACGCATAACAAATCATGTTTTCCCTCATTCTTCATAAGCATGGCGACAGGCATGATATGAGAAGAAGCTGATGGCCTGTGGACAAGATATTAAGTTCACTGGTCTCTATGTTTGCTATAAATATATTTTTTTTCTTATATACAACTTTCCTCGTTAGAGGTTACCTCAAGGACAAAATGATACAGACAATTAATTTTTGAAATGATGAAATACATTTTGTAAATACATTAAAACATTTCAAGAAGTATAACTTTAACATCCATATTAAGTTTGTCTTTTTATGGCCAGGTTCAGCTACACACAGGACTTGGTTATATATTATTCCCCTCTTTTTTTATTAAATTCAGTAGTCCAGGAACTCTGAAGAAATTATAATAAACTCACAATAATTTTAATTAAAAATGGTGCTACCTAGGATCGAACGCGAGGCACTACCCTTGATAACGTATTGGACGAAAACTCAACCGTACGTGCTACGGGGACGCGATGGCAGGATTAGCAGCCGTTGTATTTTTGGGCTCACAGTTGCATCTTGTTTTTCGAAACAAAGGTAAACAATGTTCTCTTGTGAATCGCCCTATGAATCATAGACATGTGCACGAGCAAGAGTCGACCTATTCTTTTTTTGGGGAAGTGAACTTAAGTTCTTATGCGGGTGATGATTTGTTTATTTACATTTCTAAATAGCATTTCTACAAAACTTCCCAATATGATGTATCAGACATGTCATGTGTTAAGCTAATTTTGAACTATTTACGCCAAACAGTATTTACTTATGTGGAGTAATAATTTTTTTTTAAATTTCATTTCCAAATTGCATTTCCATAAAACCTCTCATTTTGAAGCATCACAATTACAGCAGACATGCCATGTGATGATGAATGTGGGTATTACATTTGTATGAACAATCTATGAATTATATTCAGTGTAAATTGATGTCTAGTGACAAAATATATAAAATGACAGCTGTGTTCAGATTTAAGTTATTTTCCTTCCTTCAAATAATCTGTCATTGAGTATAAAAAACCTGTAAGTGATGTTATTTTGTGTTTTCATGAGCAATGGTTATATACATACACAATTTGAACTGTAGGTGTTAATGATTACAAACTCTTGTTTAAATATTAAGTTTATCTTCAGTTTACATAATATTTTTGAAACGTAATTTTTCAAAGTGAATTTTTTGTCAAGGTTCTCTATTTTCCGTATTTCTATTTCATAATACCTTCCTTTGGACGTTTTGTAAAAGATTAATTTTTATTCTTTGCTTTACAGAAGATTATCATTTTTCTAAAAATGTACATAAAAGGTTAATTTATCCAACGACTCTATAAAGTTGGCTGAAATTTGGAGTGAAAACAAGACAGTAATAGAAGAACACCTGATATTAGTGGTGAGAACAGCAAATCATGCTGCTTGCTTTGTCGAGTAAATGGATACTAGTGACTGGCCCATCCTGATTCTCGTCGGAGGATATATATCGGAATCATTGAGTTTTACTGGAGCACTTCTAATTTTATTACTGTTAAAAACTTAAATATTCTTATCGATAAATTTACAATATAGTGAAACATGTTACAATATTTTTATAATATTCAATTATATTTCAGGTTCAAATAATGTGGAACAACAAGAAATTGATTTTAATTATGTAAACATCACAAAGAAGAACTTTGTATGTACTATTCCTACATTATGTCATATAGAAAGATTCCACGTATGAACTACTATTGACATAAATAATAACTTCCTGGCTCTATTGAGCCTATAGATTCATGCCCAAGCTGACATAAGCTCTCCATACATCGTTATCTTAAACTAAAGTTTCCCATTCTTATCTTGTACAATTTAATGTAATCATTGTTAATATTATTCTCCCATCTCATTATTGGCCTGCATACTGAGATTTTCTCAAGTTTCAAGCACTCGTCCATTCCCTATTTTTGTGCCACATGTCCTGCCCATCGCACTATATGAGCCTTAGCTGTTCTTAATACATCTACTTTCCTATAAATATCATGTAGCTCCCGTTATGCAGTATTTTCCATTTGCCTCACTGTTCATCTCTATTAGCTCCAAAAAGTTCCTATGAACTTTATTCTCAAATACTCATAAACTTTTCTCCCATTTAAATTAAAAGTCTATGTTTTGCATCCATATAATATAAAGAAAGAATAACAGTTTTGCATATATTTCATTTAATCTGGTGCCCAACAATTATGCAATGTCCTAACATGACATGTTCCTAGAAACGTGTCCCTGTGTTTGAACATTTGCCATGGATTCCCTGGAATAATCCGGATAACCGAATGGGGGACTATTTTACCTCTGTAAAATTTTAGGCCAGTTTCTTGACGATTGTATTTTTACGGTGAAAGATCGTCACTCTTTATTTTAAAATTTATGTATTTAATGTAAGCGGCCATGTTTGAAAACAAATGAGAAATGTGTGGTTATGTTTCTTTTTTTCATCCACTGCAATTAGATCATATTATTTATTGCCAATAGGATCGCAATACTCTAAGTATGCTATGCACCTTCATCTCTATGAAAATACGTTGATTATAACAAACCTAACAACGTTAACAAACGTGATTTGTTAAATAGCCTCCTTAAATAAAATGCTGTACGTATATCTGCCTCTCCTCATACCCCGATACAACATGGTATCAACTTCCATTTCATAACAGAAACTTGTACCATTCAAAACACCGATAAGATTCGTAATGTTGTGCGCGCGCGCGCCTATGTTTCACCGCGATAGCTTTAGCAATTTTACCAAAATAATGGTAATCTTATGTACTCAGTTTTTATCATCTGAAACATAACCATTCCTTACAATTGAATTAGTTAAACTGTTCTGGTGTGAATTCAAACCTAATTTGAAATTTTCGCATCATAAAAAGTTCTGATATGTGCTAATTTCATAAACACAGGTGCAGTATAATTCAGTTAACCGAAAATGCAAATATATTATTTTCTGTAGCTTGCAACATCTATACAAAAAAAACTACCGAAATTGTTCAAAGTGACCTCCGTTATCGTTTAAGCAGTTGTGTGTGAGATTATATTCTGAAGGTCTCGTATTCAAACCCCAATTTCAACCAATCTGATTGTTGTTTCCTGGCAATCATGTGCAGTGACTTATTGCGCACCTGTATATTTGATAACGATCAAATTGAATATGCATTTTGTTTTTATATAAATTGATTTGTTGCTTCTGTATTTAAATTATATGGGACTAGTTAAATCCCACCTTCAAATTTACATTTTTATAAAACGTAGCTTATTTTATAGACATAAAGGGACTATTCTTTGATATTAGGTCCACTGCTGTGGTCTCGAGGTAGCGTTCTGCCTTGTCACGCAGCGGGCCCGGGTTCGATCCCCGGTCGGGATAAGTTTCCTGGGTGAGGTTCTATCGGGGTTTTTCTTACATGTGAGATACATGTGAGGAAACCTAAAGGCCCAAACGATCTCCGAACACCATCTGGCCATCATTATCATCAATATCATATTCGCCTAATAAGCTTAAGTTTAATTTAAGGCCTCTCCTGGTGCATCATTACCATCATCATCAACTCTCATATCATCGGAGCAGCGTAACCCCGCCTTCCAGGCGCCCCAACCTCAGAAGTAGGTAATAAGTACGCCATGCCAGGAGAGAATACCATAAATGTAGAAAGAACAACCCGGGGCAATTTTGTTCCTATTACTTCGAGATGTGACTTAGTAATTGTTCCTTTTTAGATATTAAAAATAAATACAATTACACTACAAAATAAACTGCCGAACCAGTAAATGAAGCTGTATTTCATGATATGAAGGTTAAAATTAGAGTTGTTTTATAAAGATTAAATATATTTTGATTCTTGCTCTAAAATACAAACACATCTGCCATCCAGTCATGAAAACGGTCAAATACAAAGAGATTAATTCAATCTGAGTTTGAAATAATGAAATTTGTTTCTGTTTAAAATTGAGGGATTTATCACCAAAATGTTTGCACGCATGCTCCTGAGCATGAACATAGATGTACTAAGCTCTCTTCCACAGTTCGTGGTACTGCTACTTTAATAATTCTTAATGTGTGGTTGTTTTATAACACACGAATCGTTCTGAGAAGTACTGGAAATAGAGAAAGAAATTATATATGCATTCTTTCAGGCATAGATGATAATGTAACTGTTACTTGTGAACAGTGACACTGTTGTAGCTGTTACAAAAGTAATGTGTACGCAAATAATGACTGTAATGACTTTTCGTAAGTTGAATATCAAAATACTGCTATTACGTTGTGATGTGATGAAAAAATATCTTCGTTTATTATTACACAGCACTACAAAAAAAATGTTGTTGCCCTGTATATCTCAGCGAATTTCTATGTTTTCAAGTGGACAGTTTACGAATATATTCATGAAAGTGCTGAATGTGCTCTAGTTTTTATGATTTTTTGTGTATCTTATATCTTAAACAGTAAATGGCTTGTTAGTAATAAAATTTATGTTTCCAGTCATGATTTGATTTCTGCGCATTTTTTTCGCATATACAAACATCACGCGATCCCCATTCTCACACCCCTCACTCCACACATCGGCCGTGATCTCAGTCATTTGACAAAATTAAAGTACTCACGACGTGCATCTGGATATGATAAAACAATTCGTCGAAGCGATGGACAAAGAAGGAAAATGTTTCAAATACATTTGTAGAAAATTTCCTAAGCTCAGTATGTAAAAGTTAAAAGGCGGAATTTTTGATAGTCCTCAAATTCGGCAATTGATGAAAGATGCAAATTTTATCAAAGTTATGACTGTTCCGGAAAGTGAAGCTTGTAAGGGTTTTGTATTGGTAGTAGAAAATTTCCTAGGTAACTATAAAGCACCAAATTATAAAGAAATTGTGCAAAACATGTTGACAAACTTCAAGATTCTGGGAGGAAATATGAGTATAAAGTTGCACTTTCTCCACAGTCACCTGGATAGATTTCCGGATAATTTAGGAAATTATAGCGACGAACAGGGAGTGCGCTTTCACTAGGTTCTAAAAGTAATGGAGGAAAGGTATCAGGGTAGATGGGACCGTCACATGATGGCAGATTACTGCTGGTCTTTAAAAAGAGATTGTCCCCTAACGAGTATAGAATAAAATCTTATAAAAGGCGTTTCGCTGAAGTATAACATGGGTTTTCGATATTTTTCTTTCTATTTACGTCAGTGCATACTAATTTTTCAAAATAACAATTGACATTATAAATATATCTGTTATATTTTGTTTCATATTTTCCGATTTTTGTAGTGTAAAATGAAAATAAAAATTAAAAAAAACAGAATAAATCTTCCAAAACCATTGATAGTTTCATGAAATGTGAGCATAAATATATCCGGAATTAATCTTATATCAAGGGCAACAAAACCACTGTTGACCAGTGTTGTTGTTGTTATTATTATTATCATTATTATTATTATCATTTATTAACATTATTATTATTATTATTGTCATTATAATTATCAGTATTTGTTTATTTCCGTCCAGCTTTTAATCTGTAAGCTTTTTAGCACTGTTATGTTCTTTGTGATGAACAGGGAGCTGCGAACACTGAAATACTGTCACACGTGACAAAATGAATATTAGATATTCAATAGTAAATTATACAAGGTGTCCCATTCAAACCTCCCACATTTTAATTAATCATAACTAACAAAGTATGTGGACTTATGAAATGAAGCCTGTATTAAACGAAACAGAAACTCAAAGAATTTTCATTGCCACACTAAAACACCTCTATTTGTTCACCATTAGTAGCACGAACAATATCAAATCTGTATTCGACTTCGTACCACGTTCTGTCCAACATGACCATTGGTACTGTTGTATTTGTGTCAAGGATACAGGTTCGTAAATCATGAAGATCTTGTACTGGAGTCGCAAACACACGGTCTTTTGCATACCCTAGAGGAAGACGTCCAGTGGAGTGATGTTTGGCGAATGTGGTTTTATGCCATTATTGTCCAACATGCAACAGGTGAATTAACTGTAACAATGAAAATAAAAATTCTTTGCGTTTCTCTTTCTTTTAATACCAACCTCATTTCATAATTCCGCATACTTTGAGAATTATGATTAATCAAAATTTTGGAGGTTTGAATGGGACACGGTGTATAGGATATAAGCAATGAAATTGGTATGGGCACGTACGACTAATGCAAAAAAGAAAGGTTACACAGGAAAACATTGGAATGGTGTCCACCTGGAAGAAGAAGGAAAGAAGACCTCAAAACTCGTGGATGCAAGAAATAAGAACGGGAATGAGAACAAGAGGACTGGAGGACATGGAGTTGATGGATAGAGACGAGTGGGAAAGCAAAATAAAACTTTACACACTGAAAGGATGTATAAACAATAAAAATCTGTAATTATTATTATTATTATTATTATTATTATTATTATTATTATTATTATTATTATTATTATTATTATTATTATTATTATTATTATTATTATTATTATTATTATTACTATTATTCCTGGTGGACAAGTAGTCACCATGGTGATCTCTGGATTTTAGGTTTGTGGGTTCATACCCAACAGAGATCAATGAATTACACTATATATTTTTAGTATGGCTTCTTTCAGAAGGGAAGTAAAGTAAAGTGATCCCACTACAGGCCATAGGAGGCCCTTAGGGTAGTAGGAGGTTAAGGCTCCCATTTTTCTAGGTAATCAGCAGTTTATGTCAGCCGGGTTGTCAGCCTTGCGTGACGGCCGCCTTTACTCCCAGAAGAAGCGTCTGGTACTCATTTCCGTTAGAGGCTGAGTCGACTCCAGTGCCATGATGCCACCAGAAGGTTTGGGTCAGTATAAAAAACCTGACCCCACCGAGACTCGAACCCTCTATCTTGCGGTTTGTAGCGCACTGCCTTAACAGTACGCCCTGCGTGATTCAAGAAACGTATCGTTAATTTGGTGCACGTTTCATACAAAATATTGAGTATAATTTGTCAGCCCTTCCACGTCCAGATATGAACTGATCTCTAATGACTAGAGTTATTGAAGAAAATCGTTAAATTAAATACCAGTTTTATAATTGCTGCCTCTATAATATTTAATTAAGTAACTATTTTCCAAATACTTGCATCTCTAAAATCACAGCTTTGGAACATATTTCTATAGATGAATTAACTGATGTTAAATCTCTCCGGAGAAGACCACATTGATCAGGAATTATTTAAATTTTCAACTAAAAAATTTTTAGACAGATTTCTTATTCTCCTTAATATGATATGGGAAGGACAAGAACCACCACAAAGCTGGAACAAATCCATTGTAATACCAATCTTCAAAAAAAGGAAGTCGCCAAATCCAAAATAACTATCATGGAATTAGCATGTTGAATTCTGGATATAAAATGTATGCTAATATAGTTACGAATAAATTGAAAAAATTATGAAAATATAATTGGAGAAGAGCAGAATGGATTCAGAAAGGGTAGATCTTGTACAGATGGATTCTTCACTCTAAAACTAGTATTAGAAAAACACAAGGAATTCAATATAGAAACTCATATTGCCTTTGTTGACCTCATAAAGGCTTTTGATAAAGTAGACAGAAATATTATTACTAGCTGGCCCGGCGAACGTCGTATCGCCTTTAAATAATGTTACGTTAATTTTCCCGATGTTTTAATAGTTATCTGCTATTCGGGGCAGAAAAAATCCAACAAATCTAAGATCATAAAAATCGGTCCAGCCGTTCTTGAGTTTTAAATAGTGTAACTAATCCGACTTTGTTATATATATAGAAGTCCCGGCCACGCATTGCTGTGGCTAAGGTATACGTTAAATTATGTTGTAGTATAAACTAAGTGAGAAATCTAAATCAGAAAGTTTTTGTTTTACACATTTTTTTTAGTTCTGGTACGTTAACTACACCCGGTATAATATGGGTGGTGGTTTATGTGGAAGTGGTTTAGTTGACTGAGATGAATTTATGTTGTCTGCATTCTCAGTATCGTCCATAAGTGTATCATAAGGATTATATACATTTATTGATGGAATATTTTGAGGAGGCTTGCTGATTTCATTATACTTTCGTTTTCTTCTACGAACTTGTTGGCAGTTTGGATTCTCATCATCATCAAGCAGTCTCTGTATAGTAGTATCATCTTGTGATAGTATATTATAGTCATCTTGTTTTTCATTTAATTGAGTCATGGAGATTGTTTCTGTAACATTAGACATATTATTACAACTAACAGACTTACTTACAATTCTGTTATTCCGTTCCTTAGGAACTTCATATGTTTTTAAATTGACATTCTTCTTAAATGTAAGATTTATGTCACAAAGGCCTATACCAATTTGAGGAAATTCACTGGATATCTTATCAATCATGGCCTCTAGAACTGATTCGCCATATTGTTCAATGTCCCTTCTCGGTCCAGCTAAATGTAAATTAAGTTGCTGTCTTTCAGCCAGATTACTTAAAACCAATACTTACAAACGAAATTAATATTATTATCAATATATTGAAAATAAAATAAACACAAACACACTTAAATTATGAAATAATTAATATATGTAATTAAATTGAAAATCACGGTTGCAACAAAAAGCACAGCCACCTGGTTAAATAATAAACCAATTACCTTACACCGTCATCTGTTAGAGTCGTATGGAACTCACAGATAAGTATAACTCTTTGTTAAATAATAAACAAATAATTTGCAATAAAAAATAATGTGACTATAAATTTAGTTATAAACAACTGTAGGTCTGAAGTTGGATCAAACAGCACACAGTGTGCAAAATTTTATTAAAGTCGGTTCAGTAGTTTAGAATTCCATCGCGGACAAACAACGTAACACGTAATTTTTATATATTAAGATAAATTTTAGCTGATGATAACGTTCCACAACAATATATCACTAATATGTTCAACATCTATAAAGATAATGAAATATCTGTTAAACAAGATGGCAAACTATATTCTTGGAAAAAGATCAACAATGGAATAAGACAGGGATGTGGAGTTTCACCGGTGCTTTTCATTATATATATATATATATATATATATATATATATGAATAGAATAATAAACGAATGGAGGAAAACACAACGGGGATATATACCCATGAATAGGAAGCTCAAACTCGATGCTATTCTTTTTGCAGACGATTTAGTTCTTCTGGCACTTTCCGAAAATGATTTGCAACGATCAATTTATAATTTACAAAAAATAGCTGCCAAATTTAATATGAAAATATCAATTAACAAAACTAAAGTTATGGAATTTCATGGGAAGGACTCCATACAAAGTAAAATCTGTCCCCAGAATAAAATTTGACAGAGATATAATTAATTTAAATATATTGGATATTATCTCTCTATGTGGGGTGAAAAGGATACCCTGAAAAAAATTACTAGTTATAATAAAAATTTGGGAATTATTAATGAAGTTATGAAACCATCCCATGTACAAAAAAAACCAGATTACGTTTACATAACACTTTGGCTAGACCAGTGTTGACCTGTGTTAGTGAAGCATGGACACTAAAAAGACAATATAAAAACAGAATAACGGCTTGTGAAATCAGATTCATGCGCAGAACAGCGGGTTACACCAGATGGGATCGGAAAAGGAACACCGATATCTTAAAAGAATTGAAGACTACGCCAATTTTGGAATATAGTAAACATTACCAACTAAATTGGAAACACCATCTTGAAAGAATGAGTTCAAATCAGATCCCCAAAGCTGTGTATAATTATATACCAAGAGGACGAAGATCTCTGGGCCGTCCTGTTAAACGCTGGAGGAAAAATGTTCTATAGATTCGTAACAGGCCTTGGCCTAACACTTGGAAGGAAGAAGAGAAGAAGAAATACTTGCATAAAAGTCTAAACTTGTTTTACTTTTGTTATCTTACCGCTACAGTAGGCTACTGGTGCAAAGGGAAGAACTCTATAGGTGACTTGAAATACGCTGCACAGTGACATAACATGTTAGCTTCCAGATTACTATTTGTAACGCAATTACAAAATATAAACCCAATATCAGGTCCAGGAATGAAATGCGATGAAGCCCTTATTACACTGCTCAACGTGATTTTTGTCTCATGAGTACCAATAGTTGTACGTAATGCAGTTTTTTTATCGTGTTTTCAAATATGTATTAGGCATTTCTCCATCACCCACAGTTTTTTTTTATTTCAATTTCAAGTAATGGATTTAAATAATTATTGTTTAATAAAAGTTCCTTCGTCCATTTTTCCATTGTAAAATAAAAACCAAATGAGCTAACTCAGGAGATTTCAGCTATGGAAAAGAGATATGAATGCAAATGGAATCCTAATATGCTGGCCGATTATTGTTGGACTATCAAGAGGGATGCTCCACAGGCGAAATATAGCAGAAAATCGTCATTTCTTATTTTCTAGGTGAGTTCTAATGCTTGAATACTGTGTAGTTACGAATGTAGAATATATTAAAGTGTTTGAAATTATAAATTCCTGTCTCTCGGAAACCTTATGTGATGGAGAAAACCGATATCATATTTGAATTCAGGAGAAAAATACTATCAGAATCGCATATTTTTCTTTCTGAGACAAAAAAAAAAGTTTATTTTTTGTTGCTCAGTGTTATTAAAGGTACGGTATGTGATAATCTAAGATGCCAGGTCATTGCCCATCACAAGAGCAGATGAAATAAAATGAATACGAGCTTGAGTTTAAAGAAAATTGCGAATTACGTTTTTGCAGAGAATGCCAGAGATAGACGTGTCCTAGATTCGATTCACCGCTACGAGTAACCGAGAGATGAACTCGGGAACTAGAGTTGAAAGGCGAATGTCTAAACACTTTAGCCATAGCACCACCCAACACAATTATGTAAAACCTTATTGTAACAGTAAAGTGTCAGGTCACCCCTGCCGGACTGGTCGAAGGTGATAAGCCAGACGAAAAAGTACCTTGGTCGAAGGAGTGACGATCTTTCACCGTAAAAATACAACCGTCAAGAAACGCGGACATGGGTTCCACTTGGGTAAAATTTTCCGGAGGTATAATAGTCCCTCATTCGG
Source organism: Diploptera punctata (assembly GCA_030220185.1). NCBI lineage: Eukaryota > Metazoa > Arthropoda > Insecta > Blattodea > Blaberidae > Diploptera > Diploptera punctata. Next base: position 791,160 of record JASPKZ010009353.1, on the reverse strand, counting down.
TTCTCCAGGTGGGGCAACATCAGGGAATCGATTCCAAAGGCTCAAACATAGGGACTTGCTCCTAGGAACATGGAATGTTAGGACTTTATACATTTAGCGAGGCACTAGAGGTATTAACGAGGGAATTAGATAAATCGCCCTTGGATATAGTCGCTTTACAGGAAGTTAGATGGCCAGGAGAAGGTAGTCAGGAATCAGGAAACTTTGCATTATACTATGGGGGTGATGAAATACCAGGTGAATGGAGGAAACTACATAACAGTGAACTACATGGTCTTTATGGGAATCCGGATGTAATAAGAACAGTTAAGTCTCGCAGACTTCCATGGGCAGATAATGTGGCACGAATGGGGCATGGAAGCATCTTATAGGAAAACCAGAGGTAGACCAAGAATGAGGTGGGAGAATAACATTAACTATGATTTCAGGGAAGTAGATTATACAGGGAATGATTGAAAACATTGGCTCAGGATAGGGAAGTATGGAGAGCTTATGTCCACGCGGCCATGAACCTACGGGTTCGATAGTGGCAGTGAGTTAGTTAGAGTTCATTAAGTGTCACGTTATTTTTTTGTAACTGTGAATGCTATAGCAAAGTAACGTTTAAGCCCAACCCTTGCTAGAAGCACAAATCAAGTGAAGTATTACATCCCTGTGAAAGTAGTTTTGTTTCACCCCTGGAAGAGAGCACCCTCGGCGATGTGAAAGGCGGTGTGATGGACCAGTCCTCGCAGGCTCCCACTGCATTACGACGTCTCTGCATTGATTCCGTCTGAAGCAGCCCTTCCCCCCACTTCCCTCTTTACTTCATCTCACGACAAAGGGGTTGATCACAAACCTAAGCCCTAAGGGCCTGAATCTGGTTTCTTACTAGCATGCTCCTTACATTGTGGCTTGACTTTCATGTCAGCTTGAATATTTATTTAACTCTCTCTCTTTCTCGTCCCCTGTTTCTTTGTTTCAAGCAACAATATTACACGAGACCTGTAGATGGTTAATATTCAAAAAGTGGTGTTCGAATTAAACCCAACTTTAAAGACATGTTGTTACCACTGTAACTCATCAAATAATAACCAGATTCCACGGTCCTCAGTGACAAAATATATATTCCGTAAAAAAGAATAGTAAAGAGGTGGCCCAATAAATTGTGATCCATCTCTCAGCATTTTCCCCACTGGGCATGTACACACGTTTCCCCCTATTGCGTTCAAGAGATCATAATGCACTAGCTATCAGAGTGGATCTGTTGGTAGTTGAATCCAGTTGTAGGTTATTGGATTTGCACACTCCTAACTTCAGATATTAAAGAGCTCGATTGAATAAAATGAGAAAAAGACTGCGAAGTAAAGCATATCTGATCGCACTGTACATTCTGAATATAAACAATACACACTTAGTTTCGTTGCAATATTATTCTTCTTTGTAGATACTTTTTAAAGAATGACTACGTCCATTAGCATTTTAGGGACCGTGATGACTAAAATTGTGGGAATATTTGTTACTGTTCGAAAATGACAGCACCGCTGTTGAAACATGTTGACTCTTAATTTTTAATTGGTGAAAGTGGTACATTTTCAAGACTGAAAGTTTGTCTCTTTTACGTTCAGTTTAACTTTTTTTAAAAGGAGTTGGGACGACAAGAGTCTCTGTAATGCACAAGAGCAAGCATTTCCAGGATTGAACCTATGTTTAATTTCTTTGTGTATCTCATTCCTATTTGCAAATATTGTTTCTAGATACTTGAAATCAGCTTTTCTTCAAAATTTCCTTCTTTAATCATTAGTAGTCCAGATTCATTATATAACGCATTTTTGTGTATGAACATATATTTGGTTTTATTGATATTTACGATATTTAACGCACCTAAAAGCTAACGTAACGCACTTTACGCACTCTAACCTGAGAAAGAATGCAACGCCCAAAAATAAATAGTAAGTTCTGATATTCCGAAGTATATGTGTACAGTTAATTAGTAAATACTATATGTTGGCTGCATTGGAACACGTCTTTGTTGTTGCATAGAATATTTGTTAAAATCAATATGGCTGCCACGTCTTCATACTACATATGTAATTAAATATCATAGAAAAATATATTAAAATAATAGTTAGAAAAAATGTAAAAATCATTGTAAATGGTGGCAATAATTTGAAAAATGAAACCCTAAGAACAAAATGTATGAAGGAATTAAACAGTCGCGTCACAGGTTTAAAGGCTAGCCTTAAAAAATAATAATCGCTTATGAAACTAAAAAGCACAGAAGTGTTCCTAGCAAATGATAACATAAAATACTAATTAGAAATAAAATTAAAATAAGAATTATATTATTTAGGATTAATTAAAACATACTGTAAATAAGTTTGTCAGTCAGAGTCGTGATTTCAGGTTATGGTTGTAACAAACTAAATCTAGCTTCGCTTTAAATTATTTGCATAGTGAACACGTAATTAATTCTGACTGCGTTTGTTTACTAATACAACAAAATTCTTTGTGGTCAAATACCAAACTCCCATTTTACCATAAAACGATGCCAATTCGGATTCCCATCTCTCTAAATTGAGGGATTTACACGAAGCACCGGGGAATGTGTGTACCTAAATTCATTCACAAAACTGTAAACTAAACATAGGATGTCCACGTACCTTGTTATTTGTATACAGGAATGCTATGGTGAACTAAATTAAAACGTTCCAACTCTGATAACATATTGTGACCATTTAACTCATGCCCCAAATTATGAGTCAGTGACCAATCACGTTTCAATGAATTTTGTTTTACATCCAATCACTGTCGTGTTTCACCTCGTTTTTATCGAATTCTGTTTACCAAAATGGAGAAATCTCCTCCTTTCTAATATTGTAAACAGGCCACAGCATTATTTTGCAGTGACTGACTCTCGAACAAATACGTTGAATATAGCAAATAATGAACAGATTCCTTCGAACTACACATATGATAATTGCGTATTCAATAATTGTGTTTTTAATAATGATTTTACTGGGTTGTTTCTTTAAAAAAAAAACTATAATTAAAGACCCGTGAAAATGGTTTTACTTGTAGAGAAAATTCGTTTTAAAATTTCAAGATTTCAATGTTATTGCGAATTTGGCGGTGTTTTAAAAAAATGTAAATTTGAGTCTTTTTAATTCTAGTTTAGTATATTAAACCCAATAAAAATTATATATTCAGTAGTTTAAGGTCATCTTTCAGCTTATATAATTGATATCGATTTTAATACACTAAAATACATAAATGTTTAATCCTAGTCACTAATTTGTAAGCAAAATTTACCTTTTAACAAAAAGTAACCATTGTGTGTATTTCTGCATTCTCAGGTTTCAATCTCCACCTTCGATTACTCACTACAACACCACACTGAGAAATAGATCTGAGTCCACATTTGAAGTTGGATACCACATAGCTTCAAGAGATGTCTTGACAAACTCGGTATACTCTTCCCTCAAAGAGCAAATCATTTGCAAATGTCTACATGGAATTCGTATTGGCCATAAACTTAAAATATATGGAGAGACCATATTTGAGCATGAGAAGGACAGAAAATGTTACCCCTTTGTTGCGAAATGTGTTGTAACCATTTCCCTTTGCAAGAGTGCATGGAGGAAGCAGGTATGGCTCCATCAGATATGGTAGTTAAAAAGAATATGGAATCTGAAAACAATGTTTAAAAACGAGTTATGAAAATGTCGCTAATAAAACAAAAAATCTCCGGAATTTGTTGAAATTTTTAAATTTCGGTGTTATTTCGTGTTATCGTAGGATTTCGCATTATTTCGCGATTCAAAAATGCTTTTTTTTAGGTTATGGGAAGTGTAGTTAAGAAATGGTACAATAAATTACAATACTAGAGCTTTTCGCGTTATCGCGACTCGCGAATTGCACAGATCTCTATCTATACTGTTAGTTTAATATACAGTTTGATGTGTCTTTTTTTTCTCCACTCGGGTGCATTCCTGCAATATTGCTATCCTATTTGGCAATAAATAATAAAATGATCTAGTTGCAGTGGATGAACAAAAGAAGCATAACCAAACATTTCACATTTATTTTCAAACATCGTCGTTTACATTAAGGGGGGGGGTGAAATTTGTATTTTCTACATTTTTTGAGCTAGAGACTTCATTTTTTTTTTGTACAAACATTCACAGTACGGTACGTAATGATGTGTTTAAGTTTCATTCTTGTGAGACATTTATTTATGAGTTATTAAATATTATATTTTTAAAATTTTGTAAATATATATTAAATGGGTTCCACATTTTTTTAGTAAAATGTCTGTTTTTTTACAAGACCCCTAAAATATTTAGAAAAACATCATGCATTAGAATTCTTATAATGTGAATACAAAGGAAGAAATAATAATAATAATAATAATAATAATAATAATAATAATAATAATAATAATAATAATAATAATAATAATAATAATACTTTATTTATTCTGGCAGAGTTAAGGCCATAAGGCCCTCTCTTCCACTCAACCAGAACAAATACAAATACATATTCGACAAATATAGATATACACTATACTAATTATAAACAGTTAAAGATACAATAAATGTAGCAATGTAAATGTCATGTACAACAACATTTTATAGGGTAATAACAATAATGATACGATAATAATAATAATAATAATATAAATATGATACATTATACGGGAAACACCAATTAATATATATATCTTACACTGGATAATAATGAAGTCGAGTGTAGAGCAAATATAAATTATATTTCTTTTAAAAGATGCCAATGTCCGGCAGCCCCTTATTCTTGTGGTAGGGAATTCCAGTTGCGAGAAGTGGAGATGGTATATGACATGGAGTGATGTGATGTCCTATGTTGCGGTATATTAAGTAAGAGACTATGTTGTGATCTTGTGTTTAAGTTATGGTTTGAGGATAGATACTGGAAACGGGATGATAAATAATTAGGAATCGAGGTATGTAGGGTCTTAAATAGGAGATTTAGACAGTGCGATTTCTTCTCTCTTTAGATGTAGCCATGACAATTCGTGGAATAATGGAGAAATGTGATCGTATTTTCGAACATTAAATATGAATCTGATACACATATTATGGACACGCTGCAGTTTGTCCGACAATCCGTCACTTATGTCAGTTAGTAGAACGTCACAGTAGTCAAAATGCGTCATCACTAAAGTTTGGATTAAAATTATTTTAAGAGTTGTAGGAAGAAAATGTTTAAGTCGCTTTAGGGAATGCATTATGGAGAAGATCCTTTTAGATGTTTGTTTAACTTGCACATGCCAATTTAAATTAGAATCCAAGTAAAATCCCAAGTTTTTAACGACGTCGGTATAAGGAATTTGTTCATTATCTAATATGACAGCCGGCATATTGCCATTGTTTATGAGGTGTAATGGCCTTGGTGATGTCCGATCATTATTGCTTGCGTTTTGTTTACATTTAGTTTCAGCCCATATTGTCTGGACCATAAAGATATATGCCTGAGGTCAGTGTTTACTTTGTCAATATATTCATTAATTTCGTCAGGCCTAAAGTGTGTGTAAATCTGTAGGTCGTCGGCGTAAAGAAGATGCTTGCAGTTTTGTAGTTTCTTGGTCACGTCATTAATATAAATCGAGAAGAGAAGAGGAGCGAGGACGCCGCCTTGAGGTACCCCTTTCCTCACCAAGCGCCAGGAAGAAATGCGATTATTAACAGAAACTGATTGCTGACGATTAGCGAGGTAAGATGCAAACCAATCAAGGGAGTTTTCCGACAGATGTAGTGTCTTTAGTCTCGCTAGCATTAAGTCTACATCTACTGTGTCAAAGGCTTTGCTGTAGTCGAGTAGGACTATTGCGGTGATTTTGCTTTTGTCCATTGAGTCTCTTATGTCCTCTGCAATGTCAAGTAGTGCAGTACTTGTGTGATATCCTGTTCTAAAACCAGACTGATGTTCATCAAGTAAGTCGTGTGTGGTGAGGTAGTCTGTTAACTGTGAGGTGTATTATGTGTTCCAGAGCTTTAGATAAACAGGGAAGAATACTAATTGGTCTAAAATCATCGAGTGCTGTGGGAGTGTTTGATTTCGGTGTAGGACGAACTAAAGCCATTTTCCAGAGTCTGGGATAAGTCCCGGTCATTATAGAGGCATTAAAAATGTGGGTTATTGTTGGGAGAATAATGTCTATTATTTTTTGCAGGAGAGTTATTGTTATATTGTCTATTCCTTGTGCTTTAGATTTAAAACGTAATACTGCTCTTTTGGCGTCATTAGGTGAGATATAGGAAAAAAAGAATTGTCTCGAATACGTTGGGAATATGACATTAGTTCATCTATTATCTGTTGTTTGTGTTGTGAGTTGTTGTCAGTAGGGAGGCGGGTAAAATGGTCATTCAACTCATCTAGTGGTAGGTCAGCTGTTTCTACCTGTAGTTTATTTTGACAGAGGCCTATTGATTTTAAATTTTTCCACATGTCAGCTGAGTTGGACATAGATTGTGTAATAATAGTATGGGCATATCTTAGTTTTGCATTCCTGACAGTCTGGTTGACTTTATTCCTCAGATGCTTGTATGTCTGTAAGTCTGTCAGTTCTTTGTTCCTCCTGTATTTCCTGAATGCTACGTCTCTCTCAGTCATAAGCAAGCGGATATTATCAGACATCCAGGGTGCAGGTGGTCTGTTTATACGTCTAGTCTTGTTAGGTGCGTGTTTGTCATACAATTGTAAAATCATGTCATTAAAATTTTCAACTTTCTCGTCTACAGTCCTAAGTGTCCATATGTTGTTCCAAGGTAGTTTTGCAGCGTCATCAATTAATTGCGCATAATTTATATGTTTCAAGTCTCTGTATGTTACAAGTCTAGGTCTACGTTTAGAGCAAAGGAGTGAATATTCAATGTATATTAAGTCATGTGCAGAGATGCCTGGAGCTTCTATCTGTCCACTAGTTATAACTTTTTGAGGATTATTTGTTATAATTAACTCTAGTAGTGTGTCAGAATACCTAGTATTATGGGTTGATTCTGAAGGCAGTATTGTCATATTGCATGACTGAAACCTTGTCTGTAATTGTATAGTGTTGTAAGAATTTGTGGCTAATAGGTTAGTGTTGAAGTCTCCCAGTACAATTACATGTTCAGAAGATGGTATCAGATTTTGGAGAACTGTTTCAATGTCATGCAGGTGACCGACATTTGGGAGCTTATAAACTACTCCTAATAAACATTTCTGCATTTTGGCTCTAATTTCTATAAATAGGTATTCGGGTCGAGACGAGTATTCACTAGGCGAATGGGATACATACAATTTTCGGTTGTAGATCGGAACGTATATACATCGCCACGCCGCCTCCATTTTCCCGAATCTGTCATTCCTAATCAAGGTGTAATTTTGCATGTTTACAAGAGAAGAAGGAAGGGTATTTTTCAGCCATGTTTCAGAAATTAAAATGGCATGCAGATTTAGTGTTGAAAATATAGTTTGGAATTCTGAGAAGTGGGACAGGAGTGACTGTGCATTACAATGTGTTATTTTGAGTGTATTGCTGTTCAAAGAGAAACGTGATTTTAAAAGGTCTGAGGTGGAATGGGTATGTTGAGATGGGGACAATGGAACTGTCAAAGACCGAAAAGGGGCTGCAGGTGCATTCCTTAAATCTATGGTTGAAATGTTACTAACTAAAACAAGAAAACCGTAAATATGAAATATCAATTGGTGTTTAGTATATGAAGTACAAAATTAAATTAATAAAAAAAATAGATTATATACGAAAAAATGAAGAAAAAGAATGAAGAAAGAAAAAAAATGAACACAGTAAATAATTAAATACTAATAGCAATAAATTACAAAAAGTAACGAGTTTCTGAGTTGATAATTATCACTCTGACCTGAGATCTGATATATGATTTATTCGCTTTTTTCTGTCTCCTACCTTAACAATGACAGAACCATCTTGGGTCCAGATATTGTCGTGCCTCATGTGTGGAATTACAAAAAAAATTAATAATTGCGTACATTTTATTTTTTATTTCTTTAAATGCTACTTAGGGGGCACGCCGTAGCGTAGTCGTTAAGGCACTGCGCTACAAGCCGGAAGGTCGAGGGTTTAAGTCCCGGTGGGGTCAGGATTTTTAAACTGACACAAACCTTCTGGTGGCACTATGGCCCTGGGGTCGACTCAGCCTCTAACTGAAATGAGTACCAGACGCTTGTTCTGGGGTAAAGACGTCCGTCACGCAGGGTTGACAACCCGGCTGACACCAAGTGCCGATTGTCCAGGAAAAGTGGGAGACTTAACCTCCTACTACCCCAAGGGCCTCCTGAGGCCTATAGTGGAAATACTTCACTTTACATAAATGCTACTTCAATCATGAAACCCATGCACTACTTTGTTACCCATCGTTTGTGTGACATGCAGTATAAATTTGAACCTTCTAGGACAATATTTCTGAATTCCAATCAGTTTTGAATGTACAAAAATGCAGTGGAAATAAAAGTGTGGAAAAACAAGTTTAAAAGTTTGTATGCAGGTGGTATTTAACTGGCGCAGCCTTTTAACTCTGACGTAATTTAGGACACTTAGAAGCGTCATAGGCCTCTGCAACTTTGTCAACATATACATTAGAGTACAGGCTATTTTTTGTACAAAAAAAAACAAAAAATGTCAATTTTGATCTCAAATGGTCAATTTTTCACCCATCGCACCCCTTAAATATATAAATATTAAAAAAAACTATATTTAAATAATGATTTGAGAGTAAAGAGCTTAATATTATTCTTTAAATAGTCCTAAAAACTGTCACTCTTGTTTTCTAAATCCTCTAGATAAATTGGAAATCACTCGTGGCATTGCTTATGATAAAACCTCAAGTTCCTAATAATTTAAAATCTTAATAATTCGGTATAAATGGCTCCCCATTATTTTTATCCGTAAATTACATGTTCGAAATGTAGCCTGAATTTTTATTTAGTCCCAAGTCCCATATAAAGTCAAACCACATACTGTTACGTGAGTTAGATCACCTGCAAGCCGGCAGAATTTTCTGGAGCGTGTTGCCAGACGGTTCTACCAGTTTCTCTCTCCCCTTGGAGAAAGATCGGAAGCCAGAGGTTTCTGGGCTTCGAAGTTGTTCGAATCTGTTACTAGAGCTTTCCTCCCTGCTGATATAAAAGAGCGGAGGAGAAGGCAGTCAGTCAGTGTGCTATAGTCAGTTTGCAAGAGTCTTGTTTTGGATGGCGAGAGATTAATTGCAAGCAAAACTGTAAAGAAGTGCCGTGTCTGTGGTTGTGTGATAGGTTATTCTCTCATAAACTTTCAAAGAAGAATAGTTGTAAAATAAAATTGTGATTTAAGATTTAGTGATAATTGTGAGAAGAAAATAAAGTGAAAAGAAAAATGTTAGATAACAACTGTGTATTTATTTAAGTCCAAATACGTAAAAGGACAATTCGTAGGTGTGTAACATTTTATTTGACGCGTTTTACTTCTCAGGTCAACCGGTCGGAATTAAATTCTGGTCGATAAATTTTATTCGGAGGCCTCAATTTCCATGCTTGAGTTACTTTTAGGTTTCGTAAATATACAACATTGGACCTAACAATTTCCCTTCTCAAAGAAGCTATAATATGTCTACTCAGTACTTTTACGTTCATGCCAAGTTTGAAGTCGCAAATCTAGAAACCAGAGGCGAGCGTGATGGTAATCATTAGTCCATCTGGACCAACTAAAAAGGTATTGATGACGCGTTATACGCTAGATTAGTAAGATAACACATATTCAGAAAATCCCACCCAACCTCGAGCCCTATACTGACAAAGGATCTTTCTGCTACATTAAAATGTGCTCATCTTTAAACTTTCGCTGTGAATTCGTTGTGTATTGAAACGAACAGCCGTGCAATGTTTCATTTCGAATTGTTTCAGGAAATTCGTTTTCGATCGCCTGATATTTACGCTTCCAAGTTAGATGCCATCATGTAATGTTCATCCTAGATACATTGACGTAGTTCCAGAACAAATCGTATTCAATGACAGCGCACTCTGGTAACCATAATTATGTAGACTTCTAGACGTCTCTAACACAACTCCCAATATGTGAAAAGTTTTACAGTGTACTTCCATCACAATTCGGTTCAATGGCAAAAATGCACGCAAGGCCAAACAGGCCCGTACGGAATGTAAATTAAAATGTATTTCATTTCTTTTGAAATGTCAATAAATTCCACTGCTTAGCCTACTTAAAAAAAAAAGTATTTTCTTAATGTAATACTCTGGTATGTGCAGAATTGTCTAATTTACTTTGAATATCAATTGTGCGATAGTCGAGGCACACTTTCTAGTTTCATTAACATAAATATTCCTTTGACGTAGTAAGTTTATAAAATGTATTATGGATCCGTAAACTTTCATTGCATTTATAAAGTTTTATTTATAAGGAGGGTAGAATTTGAATTGGAATACATATATATATATATATATATATATATATATATATATATATATATGTGTGTGTGTGTGTGTGTGTGTGTGTGTGTGTGTGTGTGAGTGTGTGTGTGTGTTTGTGTGTGTGTTACAATTTTATTAATTTGCATTAAAGGTTGACTCTAGTTATTTATGACTATTTAACTCATGCCCCAAATGGAAGTCAATGACCAATCACAATTCAATGAATTTTGATTTACAAACAATCACAGTCTTTTTTTACCTCGATTTTATTAGTGTAATTTTATCATATTAAAATCAAGCTCCTCCTTTTTAACATTCTGAATTGGTCAGAGCATTATTTTGCAGTGACTGACTCCAAGAAATACTGCTACCAGATTGTATATATAGTGCATGAATGTAAACAGATATTGCTTGCGGGATATAATAGAAAAATATTCGTAGTAATTGATTATACCACAATAAAAATAAACCACTGTTTGCACTTACTTAAAATGTATTATTTCCCACGAATTTACGTTCCAGAAAAATATAATTTACATCATAGGACATCAGAAATTAATTAATAACCTACAATGTTGGTTATAAACAGTTTGATGTCTTCATTTTTTTCTCCCCTAGGGTACTTTCTTACAATATTCTGATTCTTTGGCAATAAATAATGATCTGGTTGCAGTGATGGACAAATGAAGCATGACAAACGTTTCTCAGTTGTTTTCAAACATCGCCATTTACATGAAATATATAAACATTTTTAAATAACTATATTTAATTAATGATTTGTGAGTAAACCGCTTAATTTTATTCGTTAAATAGTCCTAACAAATGCCACTCTTGATTTCCAAATTCTCTACATAAATTCACGGCTCACGAAGTATCTAGAAAATTTGGAAATCACTCATGGAATTACTTATGATAGTTTGTCTAGATATATTTAATATGCAGCAGTACACAAAACTATATAAATAAGTGCAATCTACAAAAAAACTCTAAAACTCCGGAGAGAAATAGTTAACTACTTAACTCATGCCCCAAATGGGAGTCAATGACCAATCCCATTTCAATGATTTTTTATTTACAACCAATCACAGTCACGTTTCGCCTAGAATTTACCAACTAAAGTTTATCATAATAAATAAAGCACCTCCTTTTTAACATTCTGAATAGGTCATCATCATCATCATCCGGTATCATGACAGCTGCCGCCGTCTTCCGGAAACCAAACGCCATTCCTCTCTGTCCATCCATTGATCTTCCTCCATTCCTCTGATATTCATAGCTGCTTGTACCCCTTCTATCCAAGTTTTCTTCGGTTCCCCTCTTCCTCCTTTCCATTGGGAACCATTCCATAACAATTTTTAACAATCTTTACTCTGGCATTCTTTTGACATGACCATACCACTGCAATCTTTTCTTTTCTATAATGTCTATGATGTCCGGCTCCTCTTGTACATCCATAATTTCCCTTATTTCTTTATTTCGTATTCTATCCATTCTAGATTTTCCAGCTGGTCTTCTTAAAACATCTATTTCTGTACTTACAATTCGTTTCATATCCCTAGTAGGAATTTGCCAGACTTCAGCACCATATGTTAAAATGCTCTGAATTGTGGTTTGATATATTTATAATTTTCTATTTTTTGTAATATTTTTGCTCCACCAAACAGAGTTTAAAGCATTTATTGCTTGTTTTGTTTGTGCGATTCTATTTTTAATTTCCACTGTGTTATCGCCTGAATGGTCTAATTTTGTTCCTAAATAAGTGCATTCAATACTAGGATTTAGTTATTCTCCATTGTTGAAATTTATATTTTCTAGTAGGTCATAGCATTATTTTGCAGTGACTGACTCACTAAGAAATACGGCCACCAGATTGTATATATAGTGCATGAATGTCAACACATACCGCATGCGGGAGTTAATATAAAGACATTTGTAGCAATTGATTATACCACCAAAAAAAAAAAGAAACCACTGTTTGCACTTTCTTAAATGTATTTTTCCCAGAAAAATAGAATTGTCATATTTACATCATAGGAGATCAGAAATGAATCAATATACAGTTTGATGTGTTTCATTTTTTTCCCCCTAGAGTGCATTCTACAATAGTTGCGTTCATTTGGCAATATATAATATGATATGGTTGCAGTGACGAACAAAAGAAGCAAATGAAGCGTACCGATCGTTTTTCGTTTGTTTTCAAACATCGCCTTTACATTAAATATATAAATATTTTAAAATAACTACAGTTAAATATATACTATAATAACTATAGTATGATTTGTGAGTAAACAGCTTAATTTTTTTCGTTAACAAATGCCACTCTTGATTTCCAAATCCTCTAGATGAATTCACTCCTCACTTCGTGAGTCGTGAATTTATCGATAATTTGGAAATCACTCGTGACATTACTTATGATAAACCCATACAATAGTTTAAACACGTCCGACAAAGTACTTGTCTTCATAATTTGTAAATGTTCTGGACATGTTTTATGTGAATATGTTACTTTATGTTGCAATACCAGTACATCCGAAAACGAAAATGAATGTTTATTGTACAACTAATTATAACCAACTTCCGTAGACGTAATTGAAGTAATTTGTAGTCTACTGTTTGTAATGCAATGAATGAGAGTGCATAAGTACAAAGTTGCATAATTGTGTGTTACGCGTTGAGAAGAAAATTCTTCGAACTTTGAGTCCCGTAGCTCGCGTTCAGAAATGTTAGAATATATTACATGGATGTTTACAAAAACTGTGCTCTGTAAGTTACCATTTTTCTGTGAAAGACAGACGTTATGTTCTCATCAAAGTAATGGCCTATATTAATTTCATAATTGGTTCATCTGTCTCGATGTTCATGATGTGTATAACCCTACACCTACAAAGTCCTACACCACAGCATGACACAATTTAAGAAGTACGAAAAATAAAAGTTTACTTAATTATAAATCTCATTACATTATTTCACAGTCTTAAACATCACAAAAGGAACATTGCTGTAATGTTCACCAAACAGGTGAAACTTTTACCAACATGAGAACATACAGTAACTAATTCACTGATACTATCGAACCCGTTGGTTCATGGCCACATGGACATAAGCTCTCCATACATCCCTATTTTGAGCTAATATATTCCAATCATCCTCTGTATAACATACTCCGTATTTCCCTCAAAGCATGGATGTTATTCTCCCACCTCATTCTTAGTCTGCCAACTGGGCGTTTTCCCTCTGCTTTTCCTACAAGAAGCTTCCATGCACCTCTTTCATTCCCCATACTTGCCACACGTCCTGCCCATCGGAGTCAACGTGACTTAACTGTTCTTAGTAGTAGTAGTAGTAGTAGTAGGACTTTATTAGAAAAAAGTAAGATATTTACAATATTATTTACAAATATGGGTTGCATGGGCAGTAAGCCGTACGTGCTGTTGACAGTCCGTTACAATAAAGTAATAATTGGTACTAGTGCCTAAAGAAAAATAAACAACAAAAAAAGCAATAACATTACAATTACATAACGAAAACACAATAACAGTACAATTAAATAATAACACAATAGCATTATACACTAAAAAAACAATAACATTACAATTACATAAAGAAAAAACAATATTACAATTAAATAATAACACAATAGCATTATACACTAATTAATTTATATATAATTATTAAGAATTAATGGTATTGCATTTTGATAACATATATTTATTCATGAATGAGTATTGTTCTTATTTTCCGCGTTTTGTCCAGAAATGTACCCAAGTTTATCCAATTTTCTGGATTTACCAATAACTCGTAGCATGCCAATCTTTCCCGATTTGAATTTAGAAATCTTTCCGGTAATAACTGACGTCTCCAATATTCTAAATCATAACTGTTCTTATTACATCTGGTTTCTTACAATGATCATATAGCTCATTTTTATGTAGTCTTCTTCATTCGCCTGTCTGTTCGTCTCTCTTTGGTCAAAAAAGTTTCCCGATAATTTTGTTCTCAAATACTTGTAATATTTTCTCCTCTCTTAAAGAAAGTGTCCATGTTTCGCATCCATATATAAGAACATACAATGGTAAACTGAATTTCTGAGTATACTAGTAAACAAGTGCATATAATTTACTTTCAAGTTACTTGATAGAGAACTAATGATGGTTGATACTTATTTAATTTGTAATTTGTATGACTTTTCTGAAGTTTATAACATTTTACGATCAATTTATTCTCGGCATATTTTAGCTGAATTTTTTTAACAATAGTTCAATAACATTTTGCACTAGAATATTTTAGAGTGCAGCATTATAAAGTAATGCAGTAATAACAATTTAGATCATTATTTTATAGTTGGTTTACCAAAAACAAGATTTCATAAAGGCCAGAATATTGTGAGAAAAATTTGCAATTATATATATATATATATATATATAATTATGTAAGTTATATATTTATTAAGATATTGAAATTCCGTATAATATGATATAAAATTGTATACATCGCAATAATTCAAATAATTTTACGAGTTATTTTTAAATGCATGTGCGAAACCTCTATTTGATTCCTTGTGACTATAACTGTTTTCATTTTTCTTTTAATTTCGTAGCTTATGTTCAAAGACGACAACGTAAAACCACTCAGCTAAAATGAAAGAAAACAATGTTTACTTTTGTCCATTCAAAAAGGAACAATCTATTATATCAGAACTTTCTCATACAACCAAATATGCTAGTGATATAATATCAGTATTTTACTTAACACAATACTCAAGTCTCATTATTCAAATCTGGACGCGAAATAACCCAAACATTTTGCTTAGATGTAATTTATTTTGGGCTTGAGGGTCTTTAATGAGCTATAAACTTACGACTATGGCTCCACAGCTTTTCTTTCCTATCTAAGGAAGCCATATATAGTACATATTACGCCCTTAAAAATTCCACCGGTCGTTTTCGAATCCGCGAAGCTCGGAACCAGATAAAATGCGATATCAGAATGCTAGTTGTTACCAATTAGTAATGATTATAATCATTTGGTGAAATTAATTGTTCGAGACAAGCCGTGTGTAGACCATGGTCAATATAGCTAGAGAGAAAAAGGTGCAGCTGAGCCGGGATATGAACCCAATATATCCAGCTTTACGGGATTTCCCTTTACAATTCAGCCACGTAGGCACACCTCCCGGAGCAACCATAAATTCATCTCTTTAATCCATGAGTAACCTTTACAGTACAGTAAGAACACAAGAATCACTGACGATGCTTGTACTTCGAGATGAGGTTTCGCTAAAACGTCAGATAATTACGAAAGTTATGAGAAAACTGCTTCCAAACAAGCCGTCTGTAAGTTATGCAAAGTTCATAATTAGGTGACGTTTCAGCAGTGCCTTCTCACAGACGAAGCGCACCTATTAGGTATTGTGAATACATGTCACTAATTTAAAGAAATTAAAGAGAGAGGAAAACCTCAGGGGTCCTCATCTAGGGGACATGTGGATGGCGACCACAAGGTGCCCAAGCTGAGCAAAACATTTCTTCCACTTACTTGTGTTTTGCACTCTTTTAACTTTACTATTCAACCCCTCTTGGTTAACTCTTGTTTTTTTCGACCCCAACGCTATTAGGGCATCCGAGGGCTAGGGAATCTTTCCTTTCTTCCATTTCTTCTTTCCTTTATTTTTCTTTTCTTCTCCAGAAAAGCCTGACCAGAGGCTATAAGATGACAGCTGCATCACTGGCCTTGCCTTCCTTTGGCCAGAAACCAATTGAAGGACTATTATTATGCTTTCAAGTCTTATACGAAAATTTCCCGGAAGGATCGGACAATTTTCTATAGGATCGTAACAGGCCTTGGCCTAATACTTGGAAGGAAGAAGAAGAGAAGAAAGAGAGAGGAATTGTTGCTTCATCCAGTAGGTTTGCTTAAGTAGACCAGTGGTAGAGCGCTACAGTGAAAAGCTGGAGTTCTTAAATTCAAATTCCGACTTGGGTGAAAAGTTTTCTCTCTGGTTACGTTATTAAGTATTACTTCATTTAACACAGGTCATTTGTTTTGCAATTCAAAGCTGGGCGTGAAATGTCAAACGAATTCTCATAA
This sequence comes from Diploptera punctata, assembly GCA_030220185.1. Classification (NCBI taxonomy): domain Eukaryota; kingdom Metazoa; phylum Arthropoda; class Insecta; order Blattodea; family Blaberidae; genus Diploptera; species Diploptera punctata. The sequence goes on along the minus strand of JASPKZ010009353.1, from coordinate 774,636 downwards.
TGCAGTTTATATTAGGCTCGTGATTATTTTAAGCGCCGTAAATCTACGACACAGAACTCTCACCTTTAAAGTCAATCGACCGCGGCTGGGTTAGAGATCATAAATCACAGATCCATCGTATCTTGATATACCGGGAGCAAGAAAACGTTTTAGCTTATGATTCTAACGTGCAAACGTGTAGTCTAAAGAAAATGTTATACTTCCAGCAAACTGTAAAGAGATGACATCACAAAATTCCTTCAAGGTAACTTTCTTTTTAATCTAAAAAAAATGCATTACTACTGCCGGAAACTGAAGTTTCCTAAAGAAGTTAATTTGCCAGATCTGCAAGTGCACTTTAAATCCAAATCAATCCCGTATCGTTAATTATGTATCTAACTAACTAACTCACTGGCACTATCGAACCCGGAGGTTCATGGCCGCGTGGACATAAGCTCTACATACATCCCTATCATGAGCTAATGTTTTCCAATCATCCCCTGTATAATCTACTTCCCACAAATCATAGTTAATATTATTCTCCCACCTCATTCTTGGTCTACCAACTGCTCGTTTTCCCCCTGGTTTTCCTACAGGAAGCCTCCATGCACCTCTTTCATTTCTCATTCCTGCCATATGTCCTGCCCATCGCAGTCTACGAGACTTAACTGTTCTCATTATATCTGGCTTCTTATAAAGACCATGTAGTTCACTGTTATGTGGTACTCTCTATTCACCTGTATATTCATCTCTCTTTGGTCCAAAAATTTTCCTAAGAACTTAATCCTCAAAATACTCGTAATCTCCTTTTCTCCCTTAAAGTAAGAGTCCATGTTTCGCATCCATACAATATAACTGGTAGAACTATATTTTTATATATTTTCAGTTTAACGTTTTTTAAAAGGAGTTGGGACGTCAAGAGTCTTTGCAATGCATAATAGCCCGCATTTCCAGAATTGAGCCTATGTTTAATTTATTTGTGCACCTCATTCCTATTTGTGATTATTGTTCCTAGGTATTTGAATTCTGCCACCTCCTCAAAAGTTCCCTCATTTGTAATTAGCTGTCCGTTTCCAATACCGATATATAATTATTTCTATGTGTGACCATATATTTGGTTTTATTGATATTTACTTCCAGTCCCAATTTCTTAGTGTTACCCGATAGTGTGTGTGTTGGCCTTTAGTATCTTCTCGCTATCGCCCAATAGTATATCATCAGCTTATGTATCACCGCTATTAATTTAATAATCATAAATAACTGATAATTCTTGATGTACATTTAATTTGTCCCACTTGAAGTGGAATAAAAAGCCTTCACGATCATAACTTTGTCAGGCTACAAGGATTGAAAACAAGATGTTTACGGTCGAAGCCTAACTGAGCTCGTAATTTCGGGTTAGGTTGTACAAGACCAGAAATTTACTTACGTAACTGACAACATTTTTAATGTAATTTATATTATAACGAGGTGATCTTGGTATCAATTATCCGCGAGTAATTACCATCGTGAAAGTGTGTTAACGTAATATGAAATGTACGAGTGGAAATGTGTTTTTACGTTGTAACCGTCGACCATTTTGAATTTCTACAGAATAACTGTGATGAAGATGTAATTTTTTTAGGTATTTAAAACACATTTAAAATTTAAGGAATCTAAAAGCTAACCTAACTTAATTCAAGTGGCTTAGTGGCTTGATTCATATGCAATCGGTCGCAGGTTCGATTCCCGTGAGGTTAATTTTTTTAATTGTTAAAATGCTTTCTATTCTATTCTGTATATCCAGTCTTTAGAAAAAACGTACTAACTATTTGGAAGTATTGCCATTTTTATTATTAATATTATTTATTTATTTATAAACAAGTTTACAGTGTAATAAAACATCTTCCTATGCCCAAAACTTTTTTAATTGATACCTTCTTTCTCCATTCTTCTCTAACTTCCCATTCCAATTCTTCCAGACCTAGCTCCCTCATATATCTTCTTACATCATCCATCCATTTAAATGTAGGTAGACCTCTCTTTCCTTTTTCCAGGTGGAATCCATTCCATAGCTTGTCAGGGTAATATTTTCTCTGGCATACTACGTATATGACCATACCATTCTAGTTGTCTGTATCTCACAAAATCTAATATTGAATTTTGGACTTTCACTTGTTGTGTGATGATTGTATTTCTGATTTTCTTCCAATTTAGAATGTCTAGTTGAGCGTCTAGAACAATCCATTTCAGTAGACATAAGCTTTAAACTCAAATTTTTATTCAGATGCCAAGTTTTTGCACCGAATGTTAGGCGTGCTTCGAATTATGGAATTATAAATTTCTAATTTGGTATCTATTCTTATGTTCTTATCCCACAAAACTCCGTTCAACATTGTTATTACCGATCTGCCTTTTTGAATTCTATATTTTATGTAATTTTCTTGGGGACATTTTCAGTTAATTTTGATCCCAAGGTAATTACATTCTTCACATCAATTGATACATCCCATTAATATTATTATTATTACTATTATTATTACTATTACTATTATTATTATTATTATTATTACTATTATTATTGTTATTACTATTATTATTATTGCTATTACTATTATTACTATTATTATTATTATTACTATTACTATTATTATTATTGCTATTACTATTATTATTATTGCTATTACTATTATTACTATTATTATTATTATTATTATTACTATTATTATTGTTATTATTATTACTGTCCATCATCTATGAGCTATTATTATGATGTACTTGACATATATAAACTAAATATTTTAATTGATGGTTGAAGCTTTTTCCTCACTAATACGTAATAAATAAATAAACTCATAAATATATGAAGCTATACTATATTTTATTACATAAATTTATAGTATTATTATTAAAACGGCCCACCGCTGTGGTCTCGAGGTAGCGTGCTGCCTTGTCACGCAGCGGGCCCGGGTTCGATCCCCGGTCGGGGCAGTTTTTCTGGGTGAGGTTTTTATCGGGGTTTTTCCTCACCTGTAAGACAAATGTCAGGAAAACTTTAAGGCCCAAACGGTCCCCGAAATCATATGGCCATCATCTTCATCATTATCATCCTTTATCATTATCATCATCACCATCATCCTTCACCGGTGTGGAAAGCAACGGGAAGCTACCACACCTACACAATTCCCTAGTAAAGCTGCAAGCATAGCATGAAAATGCTATGATTGCAGTGAAGGACCTGCCTTCGGGCAGAATTACTGTGGATGGATGGATTATTAAAACGTGGTACTGCACGCACAATTAAATTTATACCGGTAGCTAAATAGTGTTACAGAGTTTTCGAAGGCAGGAATACTACTTACGATAGTGTAATGTGGACGTACATTATGTGGCAGGAATTAAAAAATGTTAAGGATGTATTTTTCGAAAATAAAAATGAATAAAATATTTGTCAAAGGATTCGAACTCCGGCTTTCACATACATTTCATCTTGTTGTAAGAAGTTTAACGATCTACGCTACTCGAACGTCGGATACTTGCTACCTTGTTTACTATTACACTATGAACGAGAGTTGAACTTAATTTAAAACGTCGTAATTTGAGTAATATTGCATTTGTCCAACACTCTTAAATATCTAGAAACATATCTCCTTCACTGTTTTTAACTGTTTAAGACGATTAAACCCAAAAGCAGCATATTTAAAACATTTAACAATGCATCACCTCGTGAAACACAGCTATGGCTTTTCGAGTATGCGCATTGTACCATAACAGGAACTCTGTCCTTTCAAGCGGCTCATTCTTTTTGCCGCTAAGTGTACATTTGTTTTTGTTTTACGCGTTTAAATTCGTACATAATTCTTTCTTACCGACAGAGAAGCATCGTTATTGGCAGAGCTTTATTATTGAAACCACAGATATGCTATGGCAGTGGGTTTATCGCTGGTTAGTAGCGTGATTATCGCTGGTTATAAGTGTGGTTATCGATAGTTATAAGTGTGGTTATCGGTGGTTACTAGTGTAGTTATCGCTGGTTACGACGGCCGTTTTGAATGACTGTTGTATCCAGAGTGATCATGACAGGAAATAGTCCCACTTTTTTTTCATATTAACGATTAAAATAAATTAATGATAATTACGACTCGCGCCTAAATATATTTAATATAACATTTTATGAATATTTGCTATATTTAAATAGTGTTAAAACGGGTAAATAAATGTCCGGCCAAGTTTCACGGCACCGAATTTCGAAACGAATTTGTAAAACATTTTCAATCTTTGTAATGTATATAATTGTATTTCTTATTGTGTCGAATTATATTATGAGCGCTGAGCTACGGGACTTGCGCTGGTTCGAATCTCCATGGGGAAGATTTTTCTCATGGAATTTCATCCTGTACGGAATCGATGCCCACTCAGCATTGTGAGGCATTTGGGTGCCTACAATAAGTAGCGGCTCCAGCTTGAGAAAACTAACTATAACGGCCAGGGACCCGATGAGCTCTCCACATGTCATCCCTACTCCGATTGTACGATCGTCTACGTCTATGGTTAACGCATGAGGATGTGAGACCAGCAGCCGACAGGTAGGCCAAGATACTTCTAGCCATGTCGCGCCATGGAGTTAGCAATAAATAAATACTAGCATGTATTGTGTACTACCTACTTAACAACCTATACAAAACGAAACCCCTACATAATTATAGTGACTATTTAACTCATGCCCCAAATGGGAGTCAATGACCAATCACGTTACAATGATTTTTTATTTACAACCAATCACAGTCGTGTTTCGCCTAGAATTTACCAACTAAAGTTTATCATAATAAAGAAAGCACCTCCTTTTTAACATTTTGAATAGGTCATACCATTATTTTGCAGTGAATGACTCACTAAGAAATACGGCTACCAGATTGCATACAAAGTACATAGTGCATGAATGTCAACACATACCGCATGCGGGAGTTAATGTAAAACATTTGTAGCAATTTATTATACCACCAAAAAAAAGAAACCACTGTTTTCACTTTCATAAATGTATTTTTTCCCAGAAAAATATAATTGTCATATTTACATCATAGGACATCAGAAATCAATTAACATACAGTCTGATGTTTCATTTTTTCTTCACTAGAGTGCATTATTACAATATTGCGTTCTTTTGGCAATAAATAATATGATCTGGTTGCAGTGACGAACAAAAGAAGAAAATGAAGCGTACCAATCATTTCTCATTTGTTTTCAAACATCGCCGTTTACATTAAATATATAAATATTTTAAAATAACTATATTTAAATAATGATTTGTGAGTAAACAGCTTAATTTTATTCGTTAAATAGTCCGAACAAATACCACTCTTGATTTCCAAATTCTCTAGATAAGTTCACTCCTCAGTTCGTGAGTCGTGAATTTATCGATAATTTGGAAATCACTCGTGGCATTACTTATGACAATGAACTTTCTGGAACGAAAAATTGTGGTTATTACGACTATTTCAAGACAAAACACCAATGCATATAAATAAGTAGAGTCTGCAGCATCTTACCTCATAAAAGATGAGTCCATTTAGGGCATATTTCAAAACAATTGTGTTTTATCTTCAGCTAGTCCAGATGCAACTCCAAACTCCATGGCGCGACAGGCCTAGAAGCCCTTGGCTTACCAGCCGGCTGCTGGCCTCACTTCTACATGTTTTAATCACAGAGGTAGACGATCATCCTGCAATATAGGGGTGACATGTGGTCAGCATGTCGGATCCCCCAGCCATTATAGCTGGTTTTCTCAACCTGGAGTCGCTACTTATTGTAGCTACCCAAATTCCTCACGATGCTGGTTGGGCACCGGTCCCATACTGGCAGAAATCTCATGAGAAAATTCCTTCCCCCATGGACACTCGAACCAGCGCAAGTCCCGTAGCTCCGCGCCAAGGCTTTCTGCCTTGACCATTCGGCTACGGCGCGGAACCCAGATGCAACAAACTCACCTTATTTATAATAAATAATAGTTTTAAAAAACTAAAAAACGCGCTTTATTAGAAAATCGAACTAAAAAATGAAAAATAATTTTAATTTCCAACACGATTGTCAACAAAAAAAATCATCTCCAACACATCTAGAATAAAATTAGAGTTATCTACAAAAAAACAATTTTACCATCAAAAGCGTAGGATGCTTTATATCAATTAATATATTTGATAATAAACAGATATTGGTAAAAGTGAAGTCTCTAAGAAGAAAACGTAAAAACCATAATAAGCACTCCACGCTTTTGATGGTACAATTATTTTTTTGTAAATAACTAGTTTTATTCTAGATGTGTTGGAGATGATTTTTTTGTTGACCACTTTAATATTATCCCAAGCGCGTCGTAAATTAAAATTATTTTTCATTTTTTAGTTCGGTTTTCTAATAAAGAGTGTTGTTTTAGTTTTTTTAACTATAATTTTTTTTAGTGTAATTGATTGTTGTAAACCGGAATCCCATGAAAATTTAATTGCTTACGATATTTATAGTGTCTGTGCACGAATATAATTATTTTTTTTAATTATTATTATCTAACATTATTATATTTTTTAATATTTTAATATAGATAAATAGTTACAGTTAATCGTATCCTTCTCATATTTTTTGCATAAATTACAATGTGGTAAGTTTACAAAATTGTCATTAAAATTTTTAATGAATAAGATAAATTCGATACTATTGTAGTATGAGCTAAAAGTAATACTCTTCTAAAAAAATCCTCCGGGCCGGATTTGAACCAGCGACCTATTGATTACTGAAATTATATACCACTACAGTCCACCACTCTACCAACTGAGCTTACCAGAGGATATAATATTAATTTCTTACAACGATGGACTAAATAGTATTAATTTCTTACAACGATGGACTAAAAAGTCCATAAGTCCGCAACCTATTATATATTACATATGGGGTACGCCGTAGCGTAGTGGTTAAGCCACTTCGCTATAAGCCGGAAGGTCGAGGGTTCAAGTCCTGGTGGGGTCAGGATTTTAAACTGACCCAAACCTTCTGGTGGCACTATGACTCTGGGGTCGTCTCAGCCTGTAACGTAAATGAGTACCAGGCGCTTGTTCTGAGGGTAAAGGCGGCCATCATGCAGGGCTGACAACCCGGCTGACATCAAGTGCCGATTGTCCAGAAAACGTGGGATC
>JASPKZ010009353.1:715000-762500 GCA_030220185.1 Diploptera punctata | reverse complement strand
TGGTCGTCTCCTTGTTGTCCCTAGTGTTGATGCATTTATTTTCTAGTGTACGGTACCAGGCCTTAGACAGTTTAATACCTTCCTCTTAATACCTTCTTCTTGTGAGTAAACAGCTTAATTTTATTCGATAAATAATCCTAACAAATGCCACTCTTGATTTCCAAATCCTCTAGATAAATTGGAAATCATTCGTGGCATTACTTATGATAAACATGTTAGAAAAAAGTAATGAACATTGTTAATACACATCCGGTAACACTGAGCAACAAAACATAAACTTGTTTTTGTCTCAGAAAGAAAAATATGTGATTCTGATAGTAGTTTTTCTCCTGAATTCAAATATGATATCGGTTTTTCTCCATCACGTAAGGTTTCCGAGAGACAGGAATTTATAATTTAAAACACTTTAATATTTTCTACATTCGTAACTACACAATATTCGAACATTTGAACTCACGTAGAAAGTAAAAAATGACGATTTCCTGCTATATTTCGCCTGTGGAGCATCCCTCTTGATGGTCCAACAATAATTGGCCAGATTATTAGGATTCCATTTGCCTTGTTATCTCTTTTGCATAGCTGAAATCTCTTTTGCATAGCTGAAATCTCCTGATGAAAGTGTTCCCCGTTTTATTTCACAATGGACAAATGGACGAAAAGACGTTTATTAAAAAAATAATTATTTAAATCCATCAATTGAAATAGAAAAAAAACTGTGGTTGATGGAGAAATTCCGAATACATATTTGAAAAAAAAACACGATAAAAAACTGTATTAAGTACAACTATTGGTACTCATGAGACAAAAATCATGTTGACCAGTGTAATCAATTGGGAATATGTCCAAACGACACGTAGGAGTGAAGTAATAGATCATAGATTGACTACTCTGAGGAACTCGCAAAATTTTAAGTATTTATTTTTTTAATATATGTTGTTCGCGCTGGAAATAAAATCCTGTCAGTGATGACCAATAAATTCGGGAAAAATATCAATTTAGAAACAAAAACTAATCCGGCCCGGAGACCAAAATGTTCTCACTGGAAACGAAATCTGGCCAGTGAAGGTTAAAAAGTTCAGGAAAATCACTAACGTAGAAACAATAAAATAACTAACCCGTCTCGTATGATCAAAATGTGTTAAAACATTTGTCAGGAACTTGATGTGGAAATAGATCAGGTACACGAGAACAAGAGTGTTTAGTATCAAATCAAATTATTGATGAAACAAAATGTTGGTGAGCACACCAAATGGTGCACTTAATATTCAAGCAAACTCAATTGGCAATATCCAAATGTTCCGCACCCATACCAATTATTTAACATGTGTGGACCGAAGAATCAAAATGGGCGCTTGTAATCTTACTTCATGAACACTAGATGTATAAAATGGAGTTCTAGATGTTATATGTAATATCACATTGATACATTTCATATTCAGAATCCAATTAGATGAATAATATGTTTAACTAATTTATAGAAAAATAAAAAAGTCCAGAGTCAGCGAGTTGTATCACAAAAAATTATATTCGTCTTCACTTTATCTTCACTTCAAGGTTCAGGTGATTCGCCTGTTCCGAATTCACAATGATTCCTTCTGTCTCTTCTAGGTCTTCCTGCATCGCTTAATCCCTTTGGCTTATACTGATATGCTATCTTGGGCAATCTTGTTTCTTCCATTCTCTGAACATGCTCTTCGCAGCCAACGCGGTGTTGTTGAATTCTATAATTTATTGAATATATTTCTAATCCTCTTCTTATTTCTTAATTTCTTATCTGGTCCAATTTTGTGCATCCTTTGGTCCTTCTTAGAAAGGTAATTTCTGCACTTTGTATTCTACTCGAACTTCCTTCATTTGTTACCCAGGACACACTACTCTATAAAAGTACCGGTATCGGTACCGCCATTGTTTTGATGAACTTCAATATTGTGTCCATCCTTGTTTTATGTTTTAGTGTTCTATGAATGGTGCCACATATCATTTGAAATTTTGATAATTTATTGTCTGTATAATTTCTTGTTCCACATCCAAAAGACAATTCATAACCTAGATAATTAAAATTTAACACTTTCTATTATTATTTCCGACCTTATGGGCGACTTTCCAACAAAGGCCATTATTTTTGCCTTCTCTATAGACATTTTAAAATAGTACGCTTTACTTATTTAATTTAAACAGTGCAGAGAGAACTGTAAATCGTTTTCTGTATTTTGCATTATATTAACCTCGTCAGCATATAGCAAAATATTAAAATGTGTTATATTTATTTATTCCTATTCCTTTCTTAACAATTTTTCCATCTTTGTACTAGGTCACTAATATATATATATTAAAAATGGTGAATGATATACTACACCCTTACCGAAAACCTGCATTTGTTAAAATTTATTCTGTTTTCTTTGTCCTGTGTTGATTAACACTAGTTTGGTGGTATATGCTTCTTATTATTAGTATTAGGTGTTGTGGGTATCCTTGCCTTACCATTATGTGTCATAATTTACTTGTATTGAATTTATGAAATGTTTTTTTTAAATCGACGAAGGCAATAAGTGTTTGTAAATTAAATTATTTCCTTTTCTCAAACAATTGTAAAATGGTTACATTATCTGATGTGGATCGTCCTGTTCTGAATTCGTTTTGCTCTTCTCCTAGGAGTGCTTCAGCTATTACTTTTAGTATTTTGTTTATAACTCGCATATATTGTATATAATGCATTGAGAAGGCTAATCCCTCCATAATCTTTGCATTCATTTCTAACACCTTTCTTAAAAAGTGGTATTATCTCTGCTACTTTTCATATTTCTGGTATACATGACTAAGCTTATATCACTAGCACAAAAATATAACTTTTATATAAACACAATTGAGTGGAAAGAAAATATCATAAATTGCTAATTTAAATCATGAACTGTCAAATAAAATGACCCATATACAGATGCATATCAGTAATGAGTTATAGAATTCCCCGAGAGAGTCAATTCTAGTCCTTTTGTGCTGACAAAAGCCCTCAAGAGGGAAAAAGAATCGCGCAAGAGACCTGGGAGTCCCCAAAAGGAGAAAACCGCAACACCCAATCGGAAGTTAACAAGTAATATAACTGCTCGCGCACATTTGGAAGTGACTGGATTGGAATAGAGAATAAATGAAGCTGACTACATTGTCCGACTTGACAGATTGAACAGAATATGCAATCACCTTGCAGCTAAGGAGATGCAAAGTTTAAAGAAAAACCATGTGATTATATAAATTAAATATCACGATTATAAGTGAATACAACCATAGTCTGTCCGTGAATTATGTAGAGAAATTCCGCAGATTTCCGATTATACACATTTCTCGCTTGAAGCTCAAGAGCGAAATGAGTAATATCACGTGATCTGTTCTTCCTCCTGTTCTTTCCGTGGCCTCATTCACCCTGCATTTTTACCTGTCTCCTACGTAGATGACATTTTGAACAGCTTCTCTACAGATTATACGAACAGACTATAATTATGTAACAAATTTATATTAAATAAAAATGATAATACGTTGTGTTATACATACTGATATGTCATGGATTATTTACAATGTTTATTTACGATTAATAATTATTGTAAGTTAATATTAATTAATTATTAGTATTAGCGAATTCCGAATAAATGTATAGCTTCAATTGTTGTCACGAATATATGTTTTAAACTTTTTACAAATCCTTGCCGATCCCATTTTAGTAGACACAAAACTGATCATGTAAAAACATCCTGTCAAGTTGGCCACCTTTGTAAGATTGACAAAGTTGGCCAGATTTCTGTGGAACCGGCAAATCCCAATAATTGTATTTTATACATTGTCAACTCTGTAAACTAGGCCATCTGTCTAATTTGGAAGTTAGAAAAAAAATTCAAACTCAGTGCTATACTATCTAAATAATTTTAGCTTGTCTATTTTGACCATCCTAAACTATCTATAAATCTGTAAAAAAACTCGACGCTTGTCTATAAGGTATCTGCCTGAATTTTGTTAGAAACCTGAACAATGTATTGGAATTCACCAACATAATTACATTGTAATAGAAGATTACGGGTTAAAGCAGGATTTTAATAGAATACTTAAATATATATATATACATTAAAGTTAATAATTTTGTATTTTAAAGTGCTTTTTAATATTTAAATATAACTTATATAAATAAAAAACATATAAATGATTCATTGTTAGTTATTGTTGAATAAAAATGTCTTAATAATAATTAAAGAAATTTTACTAGATAACTGTATTTGTAAAGAATGCTTTTAAAAATTGTTTTAATTCATTGTTGTCAAAATTATAAATCCTTCTATTATAATTGTAATAAAAAAATTGAATAACTTAATTATTCTTATATGAAAGTAAACTAAACTGATTGGATATTAAAACAACTTTCTTTCTTATTTAACAAATCAAATTAAACCTTATATTTCAAACTATTAACCAATACAATTTAAACCTAACATCATGTAATGTAATAATGTTCTTAAAAATTATAATTGAATAAAACTATTCATTTTGCATTAGCGTTGTGCCCAACCAGTTCATTTCGAGAAGTAGTTCGTTCACTCGCACCATTGTGAACCAATCAATTCAACTAGTTCGTTCACAAAATTTAGCGAAGCCAAAAAAAAAAAAAAAAAAACAGCAAGAATATGGGCTGGAGGGGGAAGCACGAAAACACGAGCCTGGGGTGACTTGACATTAACCAACCACACGGTAGCTGTGGATTTTAAAGATAAACGGAAATAGTTCTGTAAATTCTATTTTAATTTATTTGAGTAGGAAAAATTCTGATATGATTGCTACCATACTTTTGTTCTTCTTCTTCTTCTTCTTCTTCTTCTTCTTCTTCTTCTTCTACAAGGTTTAGGCTATGCAGCCTGTTCCGGCGAAGTTAAAAGTGGAGTCCATCTTCTACGTGGTCGGCCAACATCTCTTGTTCCTCTGGGATTATACAGGAAGGTTCTTTTTGGTATTCTTTCGTTGTTCATTCTCATTAAGTGTTCTGTCCATTTCTTATTATTTTCGCTGATTTTATCTAAGGCACCCTAAAAACAAAGCTGAAGAAAGTTGGGAGGCTGTAAGGTGGCAATCCCACCACCCAACTATATCTTCGCAGCCCTTGTAAGGCGGCCAGATGAATTTTCTATTACTAAAAAGCGAAGGAGAAAGCCGGACAGAAACACTGATGATGGACCAGGCAAGAAAAGGACATTGATAAAGAATAATTTACATTTGTTTATTTTATAATTATTTATACCTTCTTTTCATTTCTGTTATAACTGCATTATTTGCATAATTTTATTTATATACAAATTTTCAATGTTTACACATTTTATTTCAAGTTGTAAATGTTAATAAAAAACAAAATCGTAACTCTATAATTTAAAAAAATGTGTGGACTATTTTAAAAGTTTTAAGGAAAATATATTTAATTTATATATGTATTATTTACACATATTATTTGCATAATAGTTCTTTAAAAAGAAAGAAATATGCAAAATCGTACTATTGGCAATTACTTGATCTTAATCTTTACAACCCCTAAACTAAAAATATAAAGAGGGTGAATGCTGGGTAGGCCAACAAAATTTAGCCTTGTGTGTGCACTTTTACAGAATGGCTTCTAATTCTCGATCAATAAATAGTAGTAAAATTTGGGGTTTCTTCGCCGATTTAGGCGATGGTAAAGCAAAGTGTAACTTTTGTTCTAAACACAGTTTCATTCAGGGGGTGGGATGCTTTTAAACTTGCACGGCATATTCGCTCTAAATATTTAGCAAAGTAAGATTTTTACTAAATTTTGCAACAGCTTTTTGTAAACCTAGTAAAATATGTTGTTTTAAAACTAGGATAAAATGGATTTTTATTAAATACTTTCGGAATCCAAGTAAATAAAATGCAAAGTGATTGTAAGATTAGACTACATTAGATTTGTAGCGTTAGTAATGCTGTAGATCAAAAGGAGTAATCCCTGAGTAATGCTGAGTATGAGTGATGACGTAAGCAAGAGGCGGGAGAGTGCCGTAATGTAAATGTAATGAATGAATGAGCGTGTCGAATAGAGTTTGAAGTACTGAATGTTTAAAGCCAGTTCACTCTGTCAAGGTAGTTCTTTCCTCTAAGACACTTCACTCTTCCAAGGTAATTCGTTCTTTGATACCAATTCGTTCATTTAAAACACTTCACTCTTCTAAGATAGTTCGTTCTTTGATACCACTTCGTTCATCTAAGGCACTTAACTCTTCCAAGGTAGTTCGTTCTTCTATATAACTTCACTCAGGCCAGATAGTTCGTTCCTCTATGGTAGTTCACTCTGGCAAGATATCCCGTTCCTCTCAGACACTCACTGCGGTACGAACGATATGGATGACATAGGAAAGAGGTGGGGATATGCAAGGTCGATGGTCGGAGAAATGTAGAGTAATCAACGAATGAGCGAAAGTTGATTAGGAGTGAGACATCTAGAGCTTGAAATAAAAAGTAAAATATTACTCTTAAGTAGAAGTAGTGGACTCTGAACTGACACTAAAAGTGCGTAACTTTTTGACACTTCACAGTAGTGTAGCGTCTTTTTAAACGACTCACTCTCGAATTACCCATCACTATTCTGCATACAACTTTATCAAGGATATAAGCAATAAGAGCTCTCCTGATAAAATGTAATATTTAATACAAGAAGAATAATTGATTAAAGAATAATTTATTTTTCATTTACGGTGAAGAATAATACCACCTGCATTTACTTAATCTGCTGGGAACTTAAGAAGGGAATAAATTTACAATTATTTCCACAAGAAACACTTTGTGATTTTGAAGCGTTTTCCTAATCTCCAGTGTATTAGCTTCCGATCGTGAGATGAGAATCTACCGAAAATTAGACAAACCTGAACCAGTAAGCTTTTTGGGACACAAATCCATCTTCAAAATGTTACTACAACATGGGGCATGAAGAGAACTCCATCTTCAGGATTAAAGGTGTACACTGATGTCATTCAACATTTACCTTCAACTCCTCAGCCCGGTTCCCTCGCCTTTAAATAATAAGGAATCATGATTTGAATCTATTTGCTCACTTGTTAATGATGTCTGGACTAAACAGTAAGAAGTAGACACACAATACTACCTGAATACTAAATGCCCCCATCCTTCCTTACGTTTATAAATGTTCAGTTATGCCACATCCAGTAATTCTTAATGTCTCTGAATGTTCACGTCCTAAGATATTATACGTGGGACGAACATGGATATACAATAATTTTAAAATAAAATATACATATAAGAGGCTAACAAATCAAATTTCAGAGCCTTTTATTTCAGGGCTGCGATTATTTCATGTGGCGTACATCTATATACTACAACACAAAACGAGGTATATTTTAGAATCCAAATCAATTTTTTTAGTGAAATCAGTGGAAATTAAATGTTGACAGCATTATTAGATCAATAAAGCGGATAATTATTCTGCGTTTAGTGTTATCGAACTGACGATTTATTTTGCACATTGAAGTCCTGGTACATTTGGATTGTATAATGGATTAGGTAAACGTATCCAATCTGTCTCATAAATATGCAATTCACCGCGTTTAAACCAACTGTTGTATCTTCTAAACACAGAATTATATTACCCTATCCCGCTATTTTATATAGCAATTTGCTTTCTCGATAACTCAAACCACACTATCATTACCCTTATAGACCACTCGCAGATTAATTTGATTTCTGGGCTCAACAACTAACATGCATTCTACAAGGTATTTCATATTGTACTGCTTACCTTCTATCTACTGCGTCTTTTAGGATATTTTTTTTATAATCGAACAGTTATATCCGGGTTTCAAGTCCTGAAACAGAGAAAATAGACACCAATTTTATAGACATTTACCTTCGTTGTCAACTAAAATGGTGGGTTGAAATATTTTATTAATAGGAATACTCATATTTGTATAACTGATTACACTGGTCAACAGTGGTTTTGTTGCCCTTGATATAAGATTAATTTCGGATATATTTATGCTCACAATTCATGAAACTATCAATGATTTTGGAAGATTTGCTCTGGTTTTTTAAATCTTTATTTTCATTTTACACTACAAAAATCAGAAAATATGAAAAAATATAACATATATTTATAATATATTTTTTTTAATTAGTACGCACTGACGTAAACAGAAAAATATCGAAAACACATTTTATACTTCAGTCAAACGCCTTTTATAAGATTTTATTCTATAATTTTTAGGGGACAATCTCTTTATAAAGACCAGCAATAATCTGCCATCATGTGACGGTCCCATCTACCATGATACCTTTCCTCAATTACGTTTAGATCCTAGTGAAAGCACACTCCCTGTTCATCGCTATAATTTCCTAAATTATCCGGAAATATAGCCAGGTGACTGTGGAGAAAGTGTAGCTTTATACTCATATTTGCTCCTAGAATCTTGAAGCTTATCAACATGTTTTGAACAATTTCTTTGTAATTTGGTGCTTTATAGTTACCAAGGAAATTTTCTACTACCAATACAGAACCCTTCCAAGCTTCACTTTCCGGAAGAGTCATACCTTTGATAAAATTTGCATCTTTCATCACTTTCCGAATTTGAGGACCATCAAATATTCTGCCTTTTAACTTTTACATACTGAGCTTAGGAAATTTTCTACAAATGTACTTGAAACATTTTTCTTCCTTGTCCAACGCTTTGACAAATTGTTTTATCATATCCAGATGCACGTCGTGAGCACTTTAATTTTGTCATATAACCGAGATCACGGCCGATGTGCGGAGTGAGGGGTGTGAGAGTGGGGATCACGTGATGTTTATATACGCGAAAAAAATGTGCAGAAATAAAATCATGGCTGCAAACATAAATTTTATTAGTGACAAGCCGTTTACTGTTTAAGATATAAGATACGCAAAAATCATAAAAACTAGAGCACATTCAGTCACTTTCATGAATATATTCGTAAACTGTGCACTTGAAAACATAGAAATTTGCGAGATATCCAGGGCAACAACAATTTTTTTTGTAGAGCTGTGTTATAAGGTAACTGATTTCGGAGTCTTACATAATTCAATGCCTGATAAGTCAAATTTTATGTGCTTAAGTAAAACTTAATTTATGCCAATTATGTTTAAGAACCACTTATCTTATGATATACTGTATCAACCTACAACCAATCATAAAATGTTAATCCTTAAAAGACTAAATAATCATCATTATGAAATGTGATCAATCCACGGAGAACGAGTATCTCCAAACGTTCTCTAAAAAATACAATTTAAGTGCTTTTTAATGTATGTATATAATGAATTTTTGTGCTAGACTTTCTCCGTAGTGTAATCGATAGCGCACTGGGGTACATTTCCAGAGGTCCGGGTTCAAGTCCCGTCTGAGCATTAATTTCTTATATATATATATATATATATATATATATATATATATACACAGTAAAACTTGTGAGTAATGCGGAAATCTGTCCAATGTGTACAAATTTATTGGTCCCGGCGAAATAATAGTATTTTAGGTGTATTTATTTTGCATAAAACGGAATCTGTCCAACGCGGAAACGGGAAGATATTTCTACACAATTCACAAAAAGTTTATAAAGCGGAAAGACAGAGAAATAAATTAGTTTCCACTTCATTGATTTTCCGTTAAGCCAAATGAACAATAAGGAATAGTTTCTGCCGTCAGGTGAAGTATAGATTCTACCGGTATCTGAAATTTTAGTTCGGCCTCATTGTACACCCGTCATGCGAAATACAAATAGGCCTACCTGTCTTACAAATGAATATTGCACTGTAAAATCTCAAATTAGTTTAAGTTCTGAGACCAATCTTTCACAGGTAGCGTTCTGAATTTACGGAATAAAGATGGCTAAAACGTATGTATCAATGACATTAAAACGAAAAAAGTGAAAGTGATTAAAGATAAATCTCCAAACTTTTCGGACCGATGCTCCAAAGTCAAGAGCTAGCTGTTGCTAAATCCTTAGGGAATAAATTGTTATTTCAAGGCATCTTCAGGTTGACTGAATAGTTATAAAAGACGACACAATGTAGGGTGGAATGAAATTTGCGAAGAATCAAAGGACGTGGACGAAAGTGTAGTTAGTGAGCGGGAATCGAAACTACATACTTTACTTTCAGGATACGCATCTGAGAGACATTTTTTACGCTGACGAAACGGGACTGTTTTTTCGCGCGTTACTACCGAAGTCGCTCATACAAACTATGCATCACGTTTCAACGGCAGTGGATGTACAATTAATCCAAGGTACGAAAAATACATATAAGGTACTCTGTAATATAAGATCATTAATAAATTTAATTTTTTTTAAAATGCGATTTTTTTTTCTAATGTAAAAAAATGGTCGCATGCGATTCCGTTTTTAGCAAGTTTTACTGTGTATGTGTGTCAAATTTTATTAAATATTTGACATTTAGCAATGAAGCCCAATTATGGCATGAAAAGAAAAATAAATGTCTAAGCCGTATTTGAACCCGATACCTCTAACTATATATATATGTTGGTGCTCTACTAACTGAGCTATTCAGGAAACCTAGCACAAACATTTATTTTTCTTGCATAATTTATACATGTGAATATATATATATATATATATATCCACCGCTGTGGTTTCGAGGTAGCGGGGTTGCCTTGTCACGCAACGGGCCCGGGTTCGATTCCCGGTCGGGACAGGCTCCTGGGTGATGTTTTTTTCGGGGTTTTCCCTCACCTGTAAGACAAATGTTAGGAAGCTTAGGGCCCCGAAAGTCATCCGGCCATCATCATCATCCTGATTATTGTCATCATCATCCTTCACGGGTGTCGAAAGTAACCACACCTATAATTCCCTAGTAAAGCTGCAAAGCATAGCATTAAAATGCTATGATTGCAGTGAAAGACCTGTCCTCGGGGCAGAATTACTATGGATGGATATTATAATTGACAATTCACGGCAGGCAGCGGGATATCATTCGAACTGCCATCTACTATAACAAAAAAGCTTTTTAAGAGAAATTTTTACTTTATAGCAGTAACGCTTGTATATTTTCATGTTAAATTAATGTTTTTGACATTTCGCAATGAACGCCAATTATGGCATGAAAAAAAATCTGATCCGGGTTCTTGTAATGTATACATAAACAGTGCTTTACTGTCTGCTTCTAGTTGAGTAGTAGTATATTAAAGAACAGTGTTTACGTGCCGTATGGAAGTTAAAGCTATTTTAAAATCTGAATGCAACTTACTTACTCGCTGGCACTATGGAACCCGTAGGTTCATGGCCGCGAGGAAATAAGCTCTCCATACACCCCTATCCTGAGCTAATGCTTTCCAATCTTTCCCTGTGCAATCAACTTCCCTCAAATCATAGTTAATGTTATCCTTCCACCTCATTCTTGGTCTACCAACTGGGCGTTTTCCCTCTGGTTTTCCTACAAGAAGCTTCCATGCACGTCTTTCATTCCCCATACGTGCAACTGTCTTAACTGTTCTTATTATATCTGCCTTCCTATAAAGACCATGTAGTTCATTGTTATGCAGTCTTCTCTATTCTCCTGTCTGTTCATCTCTCTTTGGTCCAAAAAATTTCCTAAGTACTTTATTCTCAAATACTCGTAATCTCCTTTCCTCCCTTAAAGTAAGAGTCCATGTTTCGCACCCACATAATATAACTGCTAGAATAATAGTTTTATATTTTTTTTTCAGTTTAACATTTTTTGAAAGGTGTTGGGACATCAAAAGCAAAAGGTAACCCATGCCGGACTGGTCGAAGGTGATAAGCCAGACGAAAAAAGTACCTTTGTCGAAAGAGTGACGATCTTTCACCGTAAAAATACAACAGTCAAGAAATGCGAAAATGGGTTCAAATGGGGTAAAATTTTCCGGAGGTCAAATAGTCCCACATTCGGTTCTCCGGGCGGGGACTACTTCAGGGAACCCATGCCAAAGGCTCAAACACAGGGGCATGTTCCTAGGAACATGGAATGTTAGGACTTTATACAATAGCTGGGCACTAGAGATATTAACGCGGGAATTAGAGAAATCGCCCTTTGATATAGTCGCTTTACAGAAAGTTAAGTGGCCAGGAGAAGGTAGTCTGGAATCAGGAATATGAATGCAACAGAAGCATTAAATAAACACCAATTTTAATCTCAGACTTTTAAAATAACTAAGTAACAATGACTACATGACAACAATACGGGGTGAATCATAAATATGGCTATACGTTTGATGGCGTTGTGTGATGAAAATATTACCATTACAGGAAATATGAAATTACCATTGGAAAGACAATTATCCAAATTACTACAATGGAATAAAACAAAACAGTGTAGAACTTACGTCATTAGTCAAAATGGCGTTGAATATGCAACAGCAAATTACAATTGCTGCATGGGCAATAACGTATGCTAATGATCGTGAGGCCGCAAGACGGGCAAGACGTGAGTTTAACGTAGCATTGCAGCCGTCGACTGTGGGGAAGTGGAGAAAACGACTGCTGGAAACGGGAAGGATGCAGAAAATCAAATCTCCTGGAAGGCCTCGCATTAACACGGATGCAGAAACAACGAAGAGAATTGTGGAGGCGTTCGACGCTAGCCCACAAAAATCAACCCGCCAAGCTGCACGTGAGCAGTGATTTGTTTTGTTTTGTTCTATTGTTGTAATTTGAAGGATTCCCTTTCCAATGATAACATCATATTTTCTTTAATAATAATATTTTCGTCACAAAATGCGATCAAATGTATAGCCATATTTCTGAATCACTCTGTATATGACATTGATAAGCAGAAATGTTAGCCTCAGTTGATTATCTGGACACATTTAAACTATGAAGAGACCATACCTCATATCTTCTCTTGATAACTGAAGCATTTAGAATATTTAAACTTTCCCTTTATATTGGCATTTTGGAAAAACGCAACGAACCATGTTAATATACATCCGGTAATGGAACAGTTAAGAGTGAAAAAAAGTAATTATAAGATGGGTACCCTGGTGCCAGTGTATAGAGGACAAAAGCACCGGTTATCGATTATAATATAATTTGAGATAAAATTAGGGCTAATACTATCATTACTTAATACAATTTATATAGAATTTCAGCAAAACTATCCACAAAGACTGAGAATGAAAACCGATAGAAAAAGACAAGCTGGACACTTGTGGCCGAGACAACCACGCATTGGTAACACTGAGCAACAAAAAAGAAACTTTCTTTGTCTCAGAAAGAAATATATGTGATTCTGAATTCAAGTATGATATCGATTTTTCTCCATCACGCAAGGTTTCCGAGAGACAGGAATTTATAATTTCAAACACTTTGATATTTTCTACATTCGTAACTACACAATATTCGAATATTCGGACTCACCTAGAAAGTAAGATATTACGATTTTCTACTATATTTCGTCTGTGGAGTATCCCTCTTGATGGTCCAACAATAATCGGCCAGCATATTAGGATAACATTTGCCTTTATATCTCTTTTCCATAGCTGATATAATTTGAGTTAGCTCATTTGGTTTTATTTTACAATGGACAAATGGACGAAAAGACGTTTATTAAAAAATAATTATTTAACTCCATCAATTGAAATTGAAATAAAAAAACTGTGGTTGATGGAGAAATTCCGAATACATAATTGAAAAAAAAAACACGATAAAAAAACTGCATTAAGTGCAACTGTTGGTACTCATGAGACAAAAATCATGTTGACCAGTGTAATCAAAACGAGATGGGAAAATACAGTTGGACGAGCAATGTTTAGATGGGATTGTGAGGATGCGAGAAACCTTGGTATTCAAAAAGGTGAACAGTGAAAAACAAAACGAGGATATTTATTTAACAACCTTCTTGTCAACTCAGGTCATCATTTTGGATATAAAATGGCCAACTTTTTTTTTTGTCTAAGAGGTGTTCTTTTACACGTCAGAAATATTCGGAATTGTATCCACGGATTTATTTCCTTTCCGAACAAAGTTAAGTTCAGGATTACATCCTTAAAAATCCATCGAAGCCCGGGTTTGATCCCGGAATCCTGGGAATGAGAAGCGAGCATGGTAAACACTAGTCCACTAGGACAAAATGCAGAAAAAAATGTAAAAACATACTGCGAGGAGCAACTAGGATGGTAATCTTGGGATTATATTAGGGAATTAACACATAAAAGGATAGTAGAGATCATTTTATTTCGTTCACATCTCATTCTTTAATTTTAATCTTTATTTCATTACACTGGTCAACATTATTTTTGTCTCACGAGTACCAATAGTTGTAGTGCAGCTTTTTATCGTGTTTTCAAATATGTATTCGGAATTTCTCCATCACTCACAGTTTTATTTTGATTTCATTTTCGATTAATGGATTTAAATAATTATATTTAATAAACTTTTTTCGTCCATTTGTCCATTGTAAAATAAAACGGGGAACACTTTTATCAGATGATTTCAGCTATGTAAAGGAGATATCAAGGCAAATGGAATCCTAATATGCTGGCCGATTATTGTTGGACCATCAAGAGGGATGCTCCACAGGCGAAATATAGCAGAAAATCGTCATATTTACTTTCTAGGTGAGTCCGAATGTTCGAATATTGTGTAGTTATGAATGTTGAAAATATTAAAGTGTTTGAAATTATAAATTCCTGTCTCTCGGAAACCTTGCGAGATGGAGAAAAACCGATATCATATTTGAATTATCAGGAGAAAAAATATTATCAGAATCACATTTTTCTTTCTGAGACAAAAAAAAGTTTATTTTTTGTTGCTCAGTGTTATTATTTAAGCTATCTCGTTTAGAATCATTATTTGTTTACCAACAGATTGTACAGTTTATTACCATTTTATTAATAGCATATCAACAATGAAGTTCAATGTAAACAGTATCTCATGACATCAGATGCACGTCACTAAGTATTGTGTTTATCTAAATAACTTAAATTACTTAAATAACTTATTCCTCCTATTAGCTGTGTCATCATCATCATCCTAAGGTGCGACAACTTTAAAGGTGAAAGTTTTGGCCTTCTCAACAATCCTCCTCCATGCCAATCTGTCTCTTCCATATTCAAGTTAGTCACTTTCATTTTCTTTAGATCGTTCATTGTGCTATCTTATCTTCGGTCTTCCAACTGCTCTGCCTCCTATAGGTTCCCATTTATAGATTTTCTTAACCAATCTCTCATCATCCATTCTTATTAAATGTCCCAGCCAACCAATTCCGAGTGATCTTGTATGGTTTATTATATTCTGATTTTTGATTAATTTGTTTGGTTCGTTGTTTTGATCCTCCAACAGTTAACATTTCCTCTATTTGGTTCAAATATTCGTCTTAGAATTTTCCGTTTAAAAATTAATAATTTGTGTTTTATTGTTTATTTTAGGATCCAAGTGTAACTTTTCCACATTCAGATATTACGTACAAAGCTATTTTACACAATTATAAAACAATCATTAGATATCAGAGTATATTTTTTACTAAAAATCTGCAAGACTTTTTAACATGTTGTTCGAAGACAGTGTTCACATTATATGAACACTTCTGTCTAGTGTGTTTAATAAATCAACGTTTCCTAGATGTTCATTTATATCTGTGGTCACTAAATAGTAATAAAACGCTTTATTATAGTTATATACAACTTTCCTCATTAGAGGATTGCCTCAAGGACAAAGTGAAACAGACAATTTTTTTAATTGATGAAATACAGTATTAATGTTGACAGAAGACGAAGCCTTTAGGTAAAATATTCATGAAAGTATTGTCGCCGAATTTTATAGAAATGTATTGGTGAAAAACGTTTGAAGAACTTTAAAATATGAAATATCTGATAAATAATGCAAAATGCACATATCAAGAGCTTTCTGTATCCATCACTGCGGTGAATATTTCAGCATGTGTAAATGGCGTGTCCCCGAAACGTTTTCAGGTGAAAGAATGAATGTTTTATGCTAATTCTTTGCACTCGATAGAACTTACAAAGTGCTGCATCCCTTCTCTCCAAACTTCTTTCTCTATTGAAAATATACATTCTTCTTTTTGTTCCTACTTCTACATTTCTCAAAGAAACTTTGCTAACATCAATTTATATGTTTCTCACCAATAACAGAAAATTCCAAAATGTCTCTTGCATATTGTATAAATGTATCAGTACGAGACAGAACATGCGCAATGAATGTAAAAGTATTTATGGAAAATATTTATTACATAAACCCCGAAGTATTATAAAACTAGACCTAAAAGATAGTCCTATTAATATTTCAATTATAATATATTTTACCTTATACAACACAATCGACTTCAAGTATAATAATGCCATTATAATTCTCGTCATATCATCAAAATTCAAAGTTTTTTGGAAGTCATGCTTCATCTTCAGGAACCTTCTTGATACTAAAATTACAGTGAGCAACAAAACATGATCTTTTTTTTTTGTCTCAGAAAGAAGAATATGTGGTTCTGATAGTATTTGTTCTCCTGAATTCAAATATGATGTCGGTTTTTCTCCATCACGCAAGGTTTCCGTGAGACAGGAAATTATAATTTCAAACACTTTAATATTTTCTACATTCGTAACTACACAATATTAAACATTGTGACTCACCTAGAAAGTAAGAAATGACGATTTTCTGCTATATATCGCCTGTGGAGCATCCCTCTTGATAGTCCAACAATAATCGGCCAGCATATTAGGATTCAATTTGCCTTGATATCTCTTTTCCATAGGTGAAATCTCCTGATGAAAGTGTTCCCTGTACTCATCGCTCACTGCGCCAAGATTTTCCGGGAAGAAATCTAGGTTTATTAAAAAAATAATTATTTAAATCCATTCATTCAAATTGAAATAAAAAAAACTGTGGGTAATGGAGAAATTCCGAATACATATTATAAACATGATAAAAAAAACTGCATTAAGTACGACTATTGGTACTCATGAGACAAAAATCATGTTGACCAGTGTTACTTATATATTTTATACCATTTGGAAAAATAGATGAAACATTGTCAATAATACACAAAGAAAACAGTAGACAAAAGATTAATATTTTGGAAGAAATTGAAATCATCAGAGAAGCAGAGAAAGAGAATAAGAATTTGTTAAATGAAAATGCACCTAATAATCAAAGCCCCCTGTATAAAATATAAATAATTTCAGTAACAAGAAGATTCCTGAAGATGAGCATAATATCAAAAAGCTTTGAATTTTGATGATATAACGAGGATTATAATGAAATTATTATAGTTGAGGACGACTGTGTTATATAAGGTAAAAAAGTATAACCTCAACGGTGTTCAAACATCAGTATTAAAAGTATTGATCATATTAATATGTTAAAACATTTTATTCCAAGGTCTACACGTACATATTCATGTATGAATTTCAAAACATATTACAAGCTAATACCAGGCGTGCGCTGCTACGCCTAAATAAATGTAAATCAATGTGCTTTTATGTTTAATTGAATATGTAAGAGGAAAAAAAATATAAATGCATGTTTTTTAGATACCCCGTGCTGATTACCCGGCGTTGCCCGGGCCGGGAATCTACTTATCCCGATCAGAGCTGATATACGAAAATTAATGTGTTTTATGTTTAGTTAAATAAGTAAGAGGAAAAATTTATACCGTAATTATTTTTAGATGTGCGAGCTGTTCGGGAATCTACTCATCCCGATCTTCTTGGCATAAATGAGCAGAAAGACGAAAAATAATGTACTTCTTATGATTAGTTGAATAAGTAAAATGAAAAATAATTATAAGTATATATCGTAATTATTTTAAGATTCCCCGTGCTGATTACTCGGTGTTTCCTAGGAATCCATTTATCTCGATCTTCTTGGCATAAATGAGCTAAAAGACAAAATTCGTTATTGTGAGATCCGTAAAAGAATACCCGCCATGTGCTGCTATGCTTGCACAGAAATCTATGTACTTGTCTCGATCTTCTTGGCATCAATGAAAGACAAAAATAGTTATTGTGAGTTATCCGTAAGACATAAACATATGCTGACGCTGACTTTTTTGTAGAGCTTTTTGAGATATTCAATTCTGTGTACATTAATTTTGTGAACTTTTTATGGTTTAGATAGCGTAAGCCATTTAAGCGTCCAAAGAGCTACTTTTTCATGTTTTCCACTACAAAGGGCGATTTTAAGGGTGTAGGAGTTGAGTATCACAACTTTCTTATAACCTATGTTCATCCCGGGAATCTCCTGAACATTTTGCAAAAAGCCCCATCACAATAAGGGTGTAGGAGTTGAGTATCACAACTTTCTTATAACCTATGTTCATCCCGGGAATCTCCTGAACATTTTGCAAAAAGCCCCATCACAATCGGATCAACGGTATGGTCGCGCATAAAGTAGGAACAAACAAACAAACAAACATTCATTTTTATATATTAAGAAGATAACCTTAAATAATAAAACGACGAAAAAGTTACATAATTTTGATGACATAGCATTCGTTATGATTAAGAGTATTTCTATTTAAATAACCATTATGACAAGTTGATTTATTTAACTTGAAAAAGCTTTTTTTTCTTTTTATATTTAAATTATTTATTATTTTTAAAGGATTCAAACTTGTTTCATGTCCCTTGTTATTTATTAAACATATTTAAGTAGTTAAATAAAATAGCAACGAAAATAATATAATAAAGTTAGAAGAGGAATTAAATCACCGATGAGGAATAATTATTTTTATTATCTCAAGTTTTTTTTACTCATTTTTTGCCTTTTTCCTTATCATCATCATCATCAACATCCGGTACCATGGTAGCTGCCGCCGTCTTCCAGAAACCAAACGCCATCCCTCTCTGTCCATCCATTGATCTTCCTCCATTCCTCTGATATTCATAGCTGCTTGTACCCCTTCTATCCAAGTTTTCTTCGGTCTTTCTCTCTTCTTCCTTTCCATTGGGATCCATTCCATAACAATTTTTGACAATCTTCGCTCTGGCATTCGTTTGACATGACCATACCACTGCAATCTTTTCTTTTCTATAATGTCTATGATGCCCGGCTCCACTTGTACACCCATAATTTCCCTTATTCCTTTATTTCGTATTCTATCCATTCTAGATCTTCCAGCTGATCTTCTTAGAATATCCATTTCATACTTAAAATTCTTTTCATTTCCCTGGTAGGAATTTGCCAGACTTCAGCACCATATGTTAAAATGCTCTGAATTTTGGTTTGATATATTTGTAATTTTCTATTTTTTGTAATATTTTTGCTCCACCAAACAGAGTTTAAAGCATTTATTGCTTGTTTTGTTTGTGCGATTCTATTTTTAATTTCCACTGTATTATCGCCTGAATGGTCTAATTTTGTTCCTAAATAAGTGCATTCAATACTAGGTTTTAGTTCTTCTCCATTGTTTAAATTTATATTTTCCATTTCTTCTCATATACACAGGTATTTAGTTTTCTCAATGTTTATATAAAGTCCCCATTTTTCATATTCTTCTTTTAGTATTTTAGCCATATATTCTATGTGATCGTGGTCCTGTGCTATTAATACCTGGTCATCTGCGAAATTTAATGAATGTACATGTGTATTTTGGATAGGTATGCCCATTTTTTGACATGTTTTCCTCCAGTCTCTTAGTACTCTTCCGAGATAAATTGTAAATAGAGTTTATTAAATTTATTACATAATATTGACAATTTGTTGTTTTACTTACAAAGGAAATTAATTTATCTAGGAACATTATGGACACACACAATTAATTTTTTTTTTAGTTCTGGAAAAATTATATTTTTTTAAAGTAAATATTACCTTAAGGACAGAAAATATAAAATTGTAATTTATGTTACAGATATAGGCCTGTCGTGGTGGAGTGGCTTGCGTGCTTAAATGATCCCGATAGCATTGCTGACGACAGGGTTACTCATGCCGGACTGGTCGAAGTTGATAAGCCAGACGAAAAAAGTACCTTGGTCCAAAGAGTGACGGTCTTTCACCTTAAAAATACAACCGTCAAAAAACGCCGACATGGGTTCCACTAGAGTAAAATTTTTCGGAGGTAAAATAGTATCCCAATCGGTTCTCCGGGCAAGGAATACTTCAGAGAATCCATGCCAAAGGTGGCACATATGGGGAATGAAATATGTGCATAGAAGCATCTTGTAGAAAAACCAGAGGGAAAATGCCCAGTTGTTAGACCAAGAATGGTAGGAGAACAACATTGACTATGATTTGAAGGAAGTAGATTATACAGGGAATGATTGGAAAGCTTTAGCTTAGGATGGGGATGTATGGAGAGCTTATGTCAGCGCGGCCATTAACCTACGGGTTCGATAGTGCCAGTGAATTAGTTAGTTAGTTAGATACAGGTCTGATCTATGATGCAACTTCTTCCATCTTGTAAGCCCTTGTTTCCCTCAACGAGATTTAGGCGCTCTCCCCCTACAGGGAAGAAATTGAATCATACTAATTCAACTTGTTTTCGTATAGATGTCATTGGAGTGGCCCGTGGTCAGCGTTCCGCCTTATACGGACATCTAGGAAACCAAGGTAATACTATAACGGGAAAATTCGGTAAATTTTGTTTAGAGGCCTTTTTATTCAGGCTTAAGGATCTTTTACGAGCCTGAAAATCTTCAGACTCGGGACCCACGGCTTAAAATCCCTCCCGGAGGACTTGCTCCTTGGATTTTTCCACCCAAAAAAAATCCATCGACCCCGGCCGAGTTTGAACCCGCGACCCTCGGGACCTCAGGCAAGGAGCATAACCACTAGTCCACCGATGCGTCTAAGGGATAAAAATTAATTTAATTTAGTTTGATTTAACAACTGTACATCTTAAAGTGTTTCTCGAACAAGTAAGTTAATTCACGAGTATGGTGGACAGATTCAACTAACTAACTCACTGGCACTATCGAACACGTAGGTTCATGGCCGCGCGGACATAAGCTCTCCATATATCCGTATCCTGACCCAGTGTTTTCCTATCATCCCCTGTATAATCTACTTCCCTCAAATCATAGTTAATGATATTCCCCACCTCATTCTTGGTCAACTCGGATAGCGGAAAGGTCCCTCCTTCGGACTAAAAAACCCGTTACAAATTCAGGTCTTTCTGCACCCCCGTAGTATAATGCAAAGCTTCGTGATTCCTGACTACCTTCTCCTGGCCACCTAACTTCCTGTAAAGCGACTATATCAAAGGGTGATTTATCTAATTCACGGGTTAATACCTCTAGCGCCCCGCTATTGTGTAAAGTCCTAACATTCCATGTTCCTAGGAACATGTCCCTATGTTTGAGCCTTTGACACGGGTTCCTTGAAGTAGTCCCCGCCCGGAGAACCGAATGGGGGACTATTTGACCTCCGGAAAATATTACCCCAGTTGAACCCATGTCCGCATTTCTTGACGGTTGTATTTTTACGGTGAAAGATCGTCACTCTTTCGACCAAGGTACTTTTTTTCGTTTAGCTTATCACCTTCGACTAGTCCGGCATGGGTTTACCCTATCGGCAGCAATGCTACCGCCGGCATAGCTATCGGGATCATTTTAAGCACGCAAGCCACTCCACCATGACAAGATAAAGATGCTATGGAGGGGGACAGATTCAACAAATAGAAAATATATTTTACTAAGTATTTATTCCAATATTGATCTTTTCTGTGAAACATGGAAACGTATTAATAAAATTATTTTTTTTAAAGAATACACTTTAAACATATTTAAAGTAGTATATTACAAACTACTTAAATTTAAAAAAATACATTGTAATTATAATACACAAGCTGGCTCGATATTCAACAATTCATTTTTGCAAGAAATCTAATATGGAAAGAATTTTGTAGATTTTCTCTGTAATATATGTTATAATGTGCAATACACATTTTATTCTGTTTTTAAATATTTTTTCACTCAATACTTCAACGTGTTCATAATTCTTGTGCACGTTCTATTTGTGGTGTCAATTCCCTATCCCTTCTCTATAAAATACTTCACACATCATCGCCTAATTATTTATCACGCCGCTTCAGCAGACTATCCGACACACATAATCTTGACACTCGATCCCTATCAGCACATTGTCCTTTATATCCCTTCTCATCACACTGTTATTATTCATTATCTATTACGGTCTCACTTACCAAAACATGGAATTCCCTTCCGCCCTATGTCAGAGACTGACCAACTTTAACATCCTTCAAAAACAAACTAAAAAATTATTTATTAAGAAACTAACTTATACACCTCACTGATAGTATTCTTTTAACAATTAATAAATGTAATTATTTATGAAAATATTATTAAAATTAACAAATATTTTCTTGTTTTGTTTTAAATATTGTATAATAGTAAATTAGTTTTCTATATCTCATTACTTTTCCTTTGTTTTTTTATATACATTAGACAGGGACAATTTAATATGTCTTGCTTGTATACATTTTATTATTAGTTTTAGTTTTAATTTTAACTAACATTAACTGGTTGCATTATAGATCGTAATATAATAGATTTTTTGATCAAATTTTTACTTAGTATTTAATATTAGAGTTAATTGAAATTGTTATATTCTGATGTAATTTATGTCTGTCCTGGTGAGTGGAAGAGAAGGCCACATGGCCTTAACTCCACCAGGCTAAATAAATCTAATCTAGTCTATTCTCGGAATTATCTCATTACTTGAGCCCGGATTTGTATGCGAAATGCATGTTTTGTTTTACGCAGTAAAAAGTATGCGGAAATGATCAACATGTTAAGTGGTCCCTTCACAGACAATTTGAGCGGTGTTTCATAATGCATAGAAATGCATATTCCGGAGGAAAATTCTAATTTTAGATTTTTAATGTATAAATTCAATGTGGTATTAAATTATAATTTTCCCTTCAGCTAATTACTAGTAAATAATTAATATTTTTAAACTAGTAAAATATTTTCAATCCATTGGATATAAGCGTAACGTATATACACTACTCAAAAAATTAGAGGAACACATGTTTAAACCAAAACACGAGAATGAATGTTGAAACAATTTAATGTTTGATCTTTTGTAATTATAAATTGAAGATTTACGTAAAATTAGAATAGACATTCAAACAATATTTTCTGGTATAGTATTAGCAATACGAGCAAGTTATCATTTGTAACAGAAAACAAAGTGGAAATTTGATGTTTACAATTTTTGGAATCAATGTTTCCATGGTTATTTCAACACTCAGTACTTACTGTGTCCACCGTGAGCCTGAATGACCGAATTACACCTAGGAGGAATGCTTCGCAGAAGCCTTCTTACAGAAACTTGTGAGATTCTCTCCCATTCCTCGGTGAGTGCATGTGAAAGTTCTTCAAGGTTCTGAGGTACAGCAGAACGCTTACGAACAAGTTTTTCCAACTTATCCCACATATGCTCGATCGAATTAAGGTCCGGACTTTATGCAGGCCAGTCCATCACCCGAGTCTGGCATTCTGGCAGGACATCTCTGGTAGTACTGTGCTGTATGACATCTAGCATTATCTTGCATTAGAAGAAAATTGGGGTCCATACCATAAGCAAAGGGTTCAACATGTTGGAGGATAATGTCATTAATGTAAATATCAGCATTCATGCGCTGTGGGACAACGACAAGCTCTGTCCGAGACTCAATATTAATCCCAGCCCAAACCATAACCAAACCACCTCCAAATCTGTCACGTTCAATAATTGTGACTGGATCAAAACGTTCACCAGGACGTCTTCATACACGTGCACGACGATCAGAATCTGTTAGACAAAAGCTTGATTCGTCCGTGAATAAAACACTCTTAGATTGTCGGAGCTGCCAGTTGACATGATTCTGAGCAAATCGCAGCCGGGCTTCTTTGTGCTGACGTGTTAAACGAGATGCTTTAAAGGGGATTCTAGACCTCAACCTTGCACTTCTCAGTCTATTTCTTACAGTCTGATCAGAAATTACCGTCCCAGTTCCTGTGCGTATATGAATTTGTAGATCTCTGGCTGTAGATTTTGTTCTACGCGAAGCTGATAAGACAAGAAATCTATCCTGTACGTATGTAGTCTTCTTCTTACGGGTCTCCTCTTGTATCCATGTGTCCCTCTATATCGCCTCCACAGCCTATGGATAACGGAAGGGCTGATATCTAGAATCCTAGAGACATGGCGAATGGAACGACCATCTTCAGTCAATGCAACTGCTCGTGCAACTGATGTTTTATTCAGATGTCTCATTGCTCTGTATTAGCTTCAGAGAACACAAAAATAACAATTACCTACCACAGATTATTCTTCAAATCTGTTTAAAAAAATCAATACGAACTCTCTTTGGTTTCGGCAACTCTTGGAATTTCACTAACATATTCAAAGAAAAATTAATACAACCCAGAAGATCTTCAATCTGATTTTAAACAATACTTGAACTCAAAACAACTGACACTCAAAAATTAAATTGTTACAATATTTATTTTATGGCTTTGGTTCCTCTAATTTTTTTGAGTAATGTGTTTACAACTGTGTAAGAGGGGAATACCCGTGGGCTTGAGAAATAATATCACGGTGTTGCTAAAATCGCATTTGATAAATTTAGTGACGTATTAAATAAAAATCCTGGCTACAATAGAATTTGTCAAATTAGCGAAATGTTATGTGGTGATAGTGAGAAAACTGTAACCGAAGAGGAATTCACTGAAGAAGAATTGTGGTATTTTTCACATACAGCCGTGACATCATGCGATGTAGAAAGGACATTTTCATTGTATAAACCCTTCTTCACTGACAGACGAAGGAGCTTCACTCAAGAAAACCTCATGAAAATCTTCTTTATCTACTGTAACAGAAAGCAAATCATTTATTTGATTTTATTACAATCTGTTTTGGCATATTTAGGGTGCATATTTTCTCCATTTTTCATGCATGTTTGCATGCATATTTAGTACTTTATTTTGCATACAAATCCAGACTCTACTCATTATCACAGTCTGTGTTTCTGGGAATTACCAGCTCTTCATTTCCACTATTCCTATGATGATATAACGCATTGTGTGCGGTGCAATGTCATACCATTCTTATTGTACCTTAATCACATATATTGACGACGTGATAATTGACCTAATAAATTATTGCTACCGGTTGTGCTTGGTACAGCTGAATTAGCATTCTCATTCCACCATATCTGCTCCTCGTTATATTTCTGTAGGGAAATAAATTGAATGAGAGTTAGAAGTGTCATATATTTACTAACTTATCTTGATTGTATTTACGAATGGACTGGCGTGATAACACGTATCGATGTTCATTATCGCAACACATACCAGTGGCCTGGCGTTCCCTATTCATATCATTATTTCCTTGTAACTTTTTTCCCTAAATTTAAAAACAAAATAAATAATAGTCTAAAAAACTAAAAGAACACGCTTTATTAGAAAACCGAACTAAAAAATGAAATATAAGTTTAATTTCCAACAAGCTTTGGATAAAATTAAAGTGGTCAACAAAAAAAATATCATCTCCAACACATCTAGAATAAAATAATTTTACCATCAAAAGTGTGTGGTGCTTTTCATCAATTAATATATTTGATAATAAACAGATATTGGTAAAAGTAAAGTCTCTACGAAGAAAACGTAAAAACCATAACAAGCATCCCACGCTTTTGATGGTAAAATTATTTTATTCTAGATGTGTTGGAGATGATTTTTTTTGTTGATCACTTTAATTTTATCCCAAGCGTGTTGGAAATTAAAATTATTTTTCATTTTTTAGTTCGGTTTTCTAATAAAGAGTGTTGTTTTAGTTTTTTAAACTATTATTTATTTTTTTATATTTAGTTTAATTGATTGACATAAACCGGAATCCCATGAAAATGTATTTGCTTACGATATTTTTAGTGTCTACGCAGGAATATAATTATATATTTTTTAAATTATTATTATCTAACATTATTATAATATTTTTTAATATTTTAATATAGATAAATAGTTACAGTTAATCGTATCCTTCTCATATTTTTTTGCATAAATTACAATGTGGTAAGTTTACAAAATTGTCATTAATATTTTACAGAATAATATGAAAATGTAAATATCTTTAAATTCGATACTATTGTAGTATGAGTTAAAAGTAATACTCTTCTAAAAAAACCTCCGGGCTGGATTTGAACGAGCGACCTATGGATTACCGAAATTATATACCACTACGGTACACCGCTCTACCAACTGAGCTACGAGAGAATATAATATTAATTTCTTACAACGATGGACTAAAAAGTCAGTAAGTCCGCAACCTATTGTATGTTATATATCATTTATGAAATTATTGAATTGGCATTCGTCCTTTACAAGTATACAAAGTTTGAAGTCGATCCAATGTTTTTAAGTGGGTGAAAATCGTGTTGAAATATTCCGTTACATAGATAGATACAGGTCAAGCTAATATAAAGCGTGTAATATCTATCGTTAATAAATTTATCTTGAGAGAGAACTTCACACTAAAATTGTTTGAAACTTCATTAACATGTAAGCAATTCTTACGTTAAAACCCGAGCTCCGAATTCTCGTGCAAAGCTCCCGAAACCGATTTTTAGATTAACTTTATTCTAATTAACTAACAAACTCACTGGCACTATCAAACCCGTAGGTTCGTGACCGCGCGGAAATAAGCTCTGCATACATCCCTATCCTGAGCTAATGTTTTCCAATCATTCCCTGTATAATCTACTTCCCTCAAATCATAATTAATTTTATTCTCCCACCTCGTTCTTGGTCTGCCAACTGGGTGTTTTCCTTCTGGTTTTCCTACAAGAAGCTTCCACCACGCCTATCATTCTCCACTCGTGACACATGTCCTGCCCCTAGCAGTCTACGAAAATTAACTGTTCTTATTATATCTGGCTTCCTATAAAGACCATTTAGTTCACTGTTATTCTTCTTCCTTCATCTGTCTGTTCATCTCTCTTTGGTCCAAAAATCTTCCTATGAAGTTAATTCTCAAATACTCGTACTCTACTTTCCTCCCTTAAAGTAAGAGTCCATGTTTCGCACCCATATAATATAACTGGTATAATAATAGTTTTATAAGTTTCAGTTTAACGTTTTTTGAAAGGAGTTTCATTCTTTATGTATATATTAAATATGAAAGGAAAATTGTCCTAACATCTGTAATATTTTACATGCACTTCACAATATAATGAATATTGTGTCAACGTAAAAAATTATATTACAAAACCGAATAAAATAACTAAATATTATATACCTATATGCCTACAATCATTGACGAGATTAAAAATTTAATATAAACTCAATAAATGTTAATAACACTGAGCAACAAAAAAATAAACTTTCTTTTTGTCTCAGAAACGAAAATATGTGGTTCTGATAGTATTTTTTCTCCTGAATTCAAATATGATATCGGGTTTTTCTCCATCACGCAAGATTTCCAAAAGAGAGGAATTTATAATTTCAAACACTTAAATATTTTTTACATTCATAACTACATAATATTCGAACATTCGGTCTCATCTAGAAAGTAAGAAATGACGATTTTCTGTTATATTTCGCCTGTGGAGCATCCCACTTGATAGTCCAACAATAATCGGCCAGCATATTAGGATTCCATTTGCCTTGATATATCTTTTCCATAGCTGAAATATCCTGAGTTAGGTCATTTGGCTTTTACAATGGACAAATGGACGAAAAAACGTTTATTAAAAAAAATAATTATTTTAATTCATTAACTAAAATTTAAATAAAAAAAACTGGGTGATGGAGAAATTCGGAATCATATTTGAAAACACGATAAAAAATTGCATGAAGTACAACTATTGGTACTCATGAGAAAAAAATCATGTTGACCAGTGTAATATGAAGACATTATGAAGTTCTAGCCGATATTGGTGAAATTGTAAGTGATTGTAATTCTTGAATTCCAGGCTCTTAACTTAATTCGCTAGAATCAACACTAATGTAGGCCTAATCAACAACGAATCCAACCTAAGATAAAATTATAAAAATGACTATAAAATCAGGTAAACATGAAAGTTTATCTTTTGTAACAAGTTATGTAACATGGTCTATTAACAGCCTTTAACACGTAGAGAGGCTAGCCTTAAATCGAAGGGGTCTTTCATCTAGAATATCAAGATTAATCAACCGCTCATTACTACGCTAATTATCATCTAGTTACAGAGACTCGGTTAACGAATCATATGACTTATGTAATTTACTATCAACATATGCATGTAACACTGGTCAACATGATTTTTGTCTCATGAGTACCAATAGTTTTACTTAATGCAGTTTTTTGTAGTGTTTCCAAAAATATATTTTTAAAATCTCTCCATCACTCGCAGTTTTTTATTTCAATTTCAATTAATGAATTTAAATAATTATTCTTTTAATAAACCTAGATTTCTTCCCGGAAAATCTTGGCGCAGTGAGCGATGAGCACGGGGAACACTTTCATCAGGAGATTTCAGCTATGGAAAAGAGATATCAAGGCAAATGGAATCCTAATATGTTAGACGATCAAGAGGAATGCTCCACAGGCGAAATATAACAGAAAATTGTCATTTCTTACTTTCTAGGCGAGTCCGAATGTTCGAATATTGTGTAGTTACGAATGTAGAATATATTAAAGTGTTTGAAATTATAAATGCCTGTCTCTTGGAAACCTTGTGTGATGGAGAAAAGCCGATATCATATTTGAATTCAGGAGAAAAAATACTATCAGAATCACATATTTGTCTTTCTGAGACAAAAAAAGTTTCTCTTTTGTTGCTCAGTGTAATTTGTTACCTCCAATATCTTAATTAGGTTATTTTGACTCAGTTGTTTTCTTTTTCGATAACTTACATTTCGTACAAGAGTTTTAACTTACTAAATGAAGGGACTCCTTTTTAACATCCGTGTAAAAAACTGGACTATCTATGTGTAAAATACAACATTTATGAAAATTTTGTTAAGAAAGTTAATAATTTCCCTATTTTTAACTCTGCCTATCATTAATTTCACGGCAAAATACAAAATTATGAAATTTAAAAGCTTTACTTTTATAACTCCATCAGATTAGTCGTATTTCCCATATAAAAGAAAATTTTTGTTTGAGCACAACCGAAGGATGTTCATAGAAACACCTGGACGTTCCAAATGACGAAACGCTCGACGAGATACATCATGTATTAGTAGATAAAGGCTGGCACACGAGCGCCATTGAAGTCAGATCAGTAAACCCTTCGCCTCTAAAGACGAGGTAGACTTGCCGTTAATTAAATGGCCTTCAACTCAGAAGACGAGGTACACTCGCTTAACTCTCCTGTTATATATTTTGCAATATTTTGTAAATGCCTTGGCAGGGTAATCTTTTGTTAACTTTTATGAATGGTAGAGAAATGTGTTTTTGCCTTCACCCTCATTGTGATCTAATGTACCGTTACCTTTTGTTTATTTTGAATGTCTGAAAGTATTAATGTACGGTAACTGAAATCCAGTTTCTGGGAAAATACATTGACAATTTAAACCTGAAGCGAATTTGTTAATGGGGGATTGACTGCAGTAAGTATCATCATCTGATCATGGTGAAAATCGGAGAACGGTTACAGCTTACGAGAGGTAAAAATACTAAAGATGACTGCAAAGAATTTTAATTAAAAATGTTGAGGAACGATGAACTCCAGAATGAATACCATATCATAATTGCTAATAGATTTTAAATACTGGAATATTCAGAAGAAAATCTGTCAACCGAAGTAAAACTGACATAAATACAGAATATAAGTATGTAACAGATACTATCAAATTGCCAGTATCATAAAGCGTTCTTTTTTTGAAAATGAAGCAAAGAAGCACTTGTTTCATCAGGAATTTTCTGACAATTTAAAAAAAGAATTGTAGCAAAATAAATTGGATTCAGTAGCTAAATTAAATAAATTTAAAATAATTGGATACCATCAAACGGGAAACCACTAGGTTTATAGAGGGTAAAGGGAGGGAATATTTGAGAGAGAAAGTTGATGACTCGAAATGAGCGAAAAGTAGGAACATCAAACATTATTTTAGGGAATTATGAAAGAAAGAAAAACATATCCGACTAGAACAAACATAATTAGGATGAAAATGGGGATATAATTGCAGATTCAAGAAATACATATATCAAATATATGGCAGATTAATTTTAATAAACTATTAAATGTACATGCAGAGCAGGATGTTGAAGAGGATTATTTACTGTCAGCAGAAATATGTTTCACAGAGTCAAGAACATTAGAGGTTGAAATGCCGATCGAAACATTAAGATGTATAAAGTATCAGGGTTCGATTGGGATTCCAGCAGAACTGATACAATCAAGGTGAGAAAAATCGATGGAGAAAGTAAGATTTTTTTAGCATATTTTGGTATAAATTAATGGAATGAATCGATTATCGTACCAATCAATAAGAAAGATGATAGAACTAATTTCAACAATTACAGACGCATTTCATTACTTTAAACTTCGCACTACATTGTAACAAATGTGTAGTATCCAAGCCAACTCCCTATATTGACGACGTAATACTTGATAACCAATGTGGATTTAGAACAAACAGATATAAAATAAGAAATTGAGACTGGAAGTAAACATCACTGAAACTAAATATATGGTCACACATAGAAATACATTACATAACGGAAATGGACAATTGATTGCAAATGAGGGTTTTTTATTTTTAAGAAGTGGATGAATTCAAATACCTAGAAACACTAAATATAAACTAAAATTAGATGTATAAAAATAAACATGGGTTCAACTCTGAAACGCATGCTATTATGCATTACAGGGATACTTGTTATTACAATTTCTATCAAAAAACATTAAACTAGAAGATACATAAAACGACTCACCTTCCAGTTATTTGAATGCAAAACGTGGTATCTTGCTTTAAAGGACGAGAAAATATTATGAGGATTTGAGAATGAAATTTTTGGATCAAAGAGAGCCGAACAGACAGGTGAATGGAGAAGACTACCTAACAGTGAACTATATAATCCTTTTGGGAAACCAGATGTAACAATGTAACAAGAAGAATTAAGTCTCGTAGACTACGATGGGCAGGTCATGTGTCATGAATGGAGAATGAAAGAGGGGAATTGAAACATCTTGTAGAGAAACAAAAAGGGAATATGCCAGTAGGTAGACCGAAAAAGAGATGGCAGAATAACATCAACCGCGACTTGAGAAAGGTTAATTATACAGAGGGTGTTTATAAAACATTAGCTCAAGATAAGGACTATGGAAAGCTAATGTCCGCCATGTTATATATTTCTGAATTTGTTATTGTTAATGAGTTATTTATAATTTTAAATCTTATATAAGACTTAATTATAATGCGTATTAAACACCATGTTTTAACACAGCACAAATTTTGAAACAATAATAATATCAATAAAATTCATAACAAATTCCGTTGAAAATTAAAATATAAAATCATGAAATATTTACCTAAAAGGTCCGTCTCCTCAAATGTATCAGTTATTTATCTGTAGCGCTTTCGGGACTAGTCCCATCATCAGCAGGATTCAAAACTGGTGTTTCACTGAAGATCTGGTAGAGGGGATTACATGTACTGGGTACGTTTTCATTTATCAGATGATCATTGTTGTTAACTGCTTTCAAAATTTCCATCTCCTCGAGTACGTTTATCTTAACTGGATTATTAGATAAACGTACTCGAGTAAATATAAGATAAATGTACTCGAGGAGATGGAAAATTTAAAGGCAGTTAACAACAACGACCATCTGATAAATGAAAACGCACCCAGTACGTGTAACCCCCTCTACCAAATCTTCAGTGGGACACTATTTTTGAATCCTGCTGATGATGGGACTAGTCCCGAAAGCGCTACAGATAAATAGCTAATAAAGTTGAGGAGACGGACCTTTTACGTAAACATTTCATAATTTTATATTTTAATTTTGAATAATACCTCAACGGAACCTTATCATGAATCTTATTAATGTTGAAAATTTCGTTGAGGTAAATAGTCATAAGAAAAAAAAATTAAATTAAAATGTACCTGTTGGCAGGTGCCGTTGTCCTCAATTTTGTTAAAATAATGTATTTAAAATATTATGTGTAGGGCTTTCGGAAGTTAACTTCCATCATCATCAGGATGAGCTACTAAAAATGGGTGTACACTTACTTATCACTCCTTAACGCCAATCCAACTAGCGATAACCCAAAACAACGATAGAAAAATCAAGCGTAAGTAGAAGTGCAGTTGAGCCTTAACAAGATACAATATTAAAGAAGTTAATGTTATAACGATCGGTTACTTTCAAGAAGGCGGAATTATTGCGATTTAAATGTGAGCTTTTACTGCTACTTCGTTGTAGGTAATTCCATCCGGCATCCTTCTCTTTAGGTTTTTTTTAGCATTGTATATTACCTCCGCCATTTACTATTCGCAGATGATCAGGTGGTGATTACAGATAAATTATAATAAAACAGAATATATTTCATTTGATAGGACAGAGGAGTTAAAATGTAATTCAGGAAAAATACGTAATGTTAAAAATTTTAAATGTTTAGGACCTATTTTAGATAAAAGTGAGAATTCAACTACAGAATTGAAAGAAGAATAACTGATGGAAGGAAAATCACTGGTATGTTGAACTCAGTGCTTTGGAAGAGAAATATAATACACAAAACGAATAAAACAATATTTCAATTTCTGTTACAAATCAGTTTATTATATGGGCCCGAAACCTGGATAGTAAGTAGAAAACAAGCCAACAAGCTGTTAGCAGTAAAAATGGATTTTTGGAAGCGATCGACAATAATTCCAAGAAGCGATATGGTCAGAAACAGCACAATAAGGAAAATTATGCAAGTTAAAAAAATATATATTAGGAAAAATAGAAGAAAAACGTTTGAAATGGTATGGACACCTCATAAGAATGGAAGAAGAGACAATACCAAAGAAGATCCTTAATTTAAAAGCTAATGGAAGAAGTGTAAGATGCTGGCCTAGAGAACAATGGATGGATGGAGTGAAGAGAAGTATGGAAGCTAGAGATTTGAGGGAGGAAGATACT
Source organism: Diploptera punctata (assembly GCA_030220185.1). NCBI lineage: Eukaryota > Metazoa > Arthropoda > Insecta > Blattodea > Blaberidae > Diploptera > Diploptera punctata. Next base: position 729,454 of record JASPKZ010009353.1, on the reverse strand, counting down.
TTATACAGGAACCTCTGGCGACAAATCACTTTGGGTTGAAAGATAAACACTGTATTGTGGAATATTCCTAAAAAATGTGAACTACTTTGAAGTTAAGTTCGAGTTTTAAAAAATGTTAAATTGTAAAGCTGTAAGATTGTTTTAAAGATCAATTCTAGTTTGGCGATTCACACGTGCGATTGTGGATGTAATACTCTACTTCATAAGAGGATATTGGACACTCGTTCGAATTTAATCCCTTCTCTCCGCTGACTTCACTTGTTCTCGCATCACGTCAAGTGTTGAGACATTTGACCAACTCCTTTAGATTATTCCGGAGCTTTTCTTTCTGTTTCTCGTATCTAGTCCTCAACTAACCAGATTCAAACATTTCTTAAAATTTTAGAATATCAGTAATTTATTCACATTCAATTATGAAATCGGATAAAAGACTCTGTTTAGTGTTTTTTTTATACGTCTTCTATCCTTATGGTACAAACGCTTTTTTACTTGGAATTATTTTAGTATTTGGCATATGATTATAAAACTGCTATTATTTATAAAATTTTAAGACTAAAATTAGTATTAGTTGTGTGGAAACAACAGACTGTGTATGGATATCATACATTTATCTCCTCTTGTTAAGTCCAGCCAGTTTATCATAAGTATTGCCACGAGTGATTTTCAATTTATCTAGAGGATTTGGAATCAAGAGTGACAATTGTTAGGGCTATTTAACGAATAAATTAAGCTGTTTACTCACAAATCATTATATAAATATAGTTATTTTAAAATATTTATATATTCAATTTAAACGGCGATGTTTGAAAACAAATTAGAGCTCAACTGCACTTCTACTAGCGCTTGATTTTTCAGTTATATTGTTGTAAACTATAGCTCTTCTTCTGTATTTACTAACATTATTTAATATTTTAAACTTTTTCAAACAATTTTTATAACATTATTAGACAATTTTGAAGTATTTATTTAAATATGCAAGTCACAATATTATGGCACTGTTAGACAATAATGTGATGCTATTTTCTCCAAAGCGTGTATTACTTAGTCTATGATATTTCTATCGCTGTTTTGGGTTATCGCTGGTTGGATTAGCGTTAGGGAGTGATAAGTAAACGTACGCCTATTTTTAATAAACGTTTGGTAATTTTAATATTATTAATACATTTTTAAACATAGATTTGGGGATTTATTGCAAAGATTGGTCATTTAAATTTCACAGAGACGGATAGTAATCGAGGATGATAATTGATATGTGCTTTCGATTGTGGGTTATCGCTGGCTCTACGGACTCTGGCGCATGCGCACTGTTGTTGTATAGAACTTTGAAAATATTTCACACTAGTTTAAGTGCAGTTTTTCCCAAATTAGAAATGTTTGGTTATGTTTTATTTGTTATTCACTGCAACTTGATCATACTATTAATTACAAAATAGAATCTCAATATTGTAAGAATACACCCTAGCGGAGAAAAAATTAAACACATTAAACCGTATATTATAACCAACATTATATGTTATTAATTCATTTTTTCGAAAACAACTTATAAAAATCAGTATTTAAAAACACAATTATTGAACACACAATTATAAAATGTGTAGGTCGAAGGAATCTGTTCATTATTTGCTATATCCAACGTATTTGTTAGAAAGTCAGTCACTGCAAAATAATGCTCTGACCTATTCAGAATAATAAAAAGCAGGAGCTTTCGGTATTTTGGTAGTCAAAATTCGATAATTATGGAGGTGAAACACGACTGTGATTGGTTGTAAAACAAAATTCATTGAAATGTGATTAGTCATTGACTCCCATTTGGGGCATGAGTTAAATAGTCCTTGAATACTAACAGAATCTCAGTTCTTCTACAAGAACCGATCTTCTATAAACAATAAGTTTCACCCTTCCTGATGACAACAATTTTATTAATCCTCTGATCTCTTGTAGCAAATCAACGTGAACTTATTCAAATTTCAGGTGTTATGAAATTGGACATAAGGACTATAATAAGTCAAGAACACGCTTTCCAAAAACGTGATAATGTAATTTATTAAATAAACACTTCACTTTCAAAAATATAATTTTTCTTACCATAAACAGAGAATTTCTTTCGTAAAATATTCCTGAATAATTTAATAGGAATCAAAGCATTCCTATTTCAGTGTATAATTACAAGCAGCTCCACACTACTAACACGCTGAACTTCCCAATAGGAATTAGTATATTCAACAACACAATAAACCTTCTTGATGTCCAGAAACTTATAGCATTTATAGCAACAGTGAAATGCCATTGCTAGGAACCAGCATTCATTCCCATCTTGCAATTCAAGATATCTACTTTGAACATGTTTTAATATAGATTTAGGATTTTTTACAACAATAGAAGAACAGCCAATCATGCATCGAAATGTGGACAGACCTTGACAAGGAGCTTGTAATTTGTAAGACATAAACAAAAGAAAATGAGCTCACATAGAGATAATATACAATTTAAACTATACTTGAAGTAGCAAAGGTATATTTAAAGTGGCTTATAATTTACAAACATAATCTCCCACAGATGGAGTAAGTATTTAACACTTACAGATTCAATAATACACCTATATCTCATTATCTGTTTTATTTTAACAAACGTTGGATATTTCTTTTTTATATATATATTCTTCTTTGCAGCATTTCTTTCTTTTTTTACATAATTGATTTTCTATTTAACACATGATTTTGTTTCCTTTTTACGTTTTCATTTACTTTTTTATTACTCAATTCAGCCTACATTATTTTCAGTTGATCAAGGATATTTGAATATTACCTCATCGTCACCAGCTCATCTAAAAATATAACTTTTTGTCAAATAATAATGATTCAACCAAAGTGAACCATTCCGATGATATTAAAAGATAATAACAATTATGATGATAATAATAATAATAATAATAATAATATAATAATAATAGTAATAATAATAATAATAATAATAGACTATTTAACTCATGCTACAAATGAGAGTCAATGACCAAACACATTTCAATGATTTTTATTCACAACCAATCACAGTCGTGTTTCGCTAGAATTTACCAAATAAAGTTTATCATAATAAAGAAAGCACCTCCTTTTTAACATTCTAAATAGGTCATAGCATTATTTTGAAGTGACTGACCATGTGACTGACTCTCTAAGAAATACGGCGACCAGATTATATATAGTGCATAAATGTCAACACATAGCGCGTGCGGGAGTTAATATAAAAACATTTGTAGCAATTGATTATACCACCAAAAAAAGAAATCACTGTTTGCACTTTCTTAAATGTTTTTTTTTTTCCCCCAAGTAATAACATTCCAGAAAAATATAAGTGTCATATTTACATCATAGGACATCAGAAATGAATTAATATACAGTTTGATGTGTTTCATTTTCTCCACTAGAGTACATTCTTACAATATTGCGTTCCTTTGACAATAAATAATATGATCTGGTTGCAGTGATCAACAAAAGAAGCAAATGAAGCGTACCAATCGTTTCTCATTTGTTTTCAAACATCGCCGTTTACATTAAATATATAAATATTTTAAAATAACTGTATTTAAATAATGATTTGTGAGTAAACAGCTTAATTTTATTCGTTAAATAGTCCTAACAAATGCCACTCTTGATTTCCAATATCTCTAGATAAATTCTCACTTCGTGAGTCGTGAATTTATCGATAATTTAGAAATCGCTCGTAGCATTACTTATGATAATGATACTGCCTCTGGTTCCGATGGTCACGGGATCTAACCCGGCCTGGGTGATGAATTTTTTTAGGGTGAAAAAATACATGGAGAATGTCCTCTGCGAGGGACTTTAAGCCGTGGGTCCGAGTCTGAAGATTTTTTAGACTCGTAAAAGATCCTTAAGCCTGAATGAAAATACCTCTGAGCAAAATTTACCGAATTTTCCCATCCTAATACTACCTTGGTTTCCTATATGTCACTATGAGGCGGAACGCTGACCACGGGTCACTCAATGGCACCTATCCGAAAACAAGTGTACCTAAATTACTATGGTTCAATTTCTCCCCTGTAGGGGGAGAGCGCCTAAGTCTCGATGAGATTAACAAGGGCTGATAATAATAATAATAATAATAATAATAATAATAATAATAATAATAATAATAATAATAATAATAATAATGAAGGTAATAATAATCTAGGTATTTTTAAGCTATGTATTCTTTAAATACAGACAAGGGCCAGGAGATATAAAAAACATTCTTATATCAGACCTATTAATTATTATCATTGCTGTAGTCGATGTAGTTTAAATACAGACATGGGCCAGGAGATATAAAAAACATTCTTATATCAGACCTATTAATTATTATCATTGCTATAGTCGATGTAGTTTAAATACAGACAAGGGCCAGGAGATATAAAAAACATTCTTATATCAGACCTATTAATTATTATCATTGCTATAGTCGATGTAGTTTAAATACAGACATGGGCCAGGAGATATAAAAAACATTCTTATATCAGACCTATTAATTATTATCATTGCTATAGTCGATGTAGTTTAAATACAGACATGGGCCAGGAGATATAAAAAACATTCTTATATCAGACCTATTAATTATTATCATTGCTGTAGTCGATGTAGTTTAAATACAGACATGGGCCAGGAGATATAAAAAACATTCTTATATCAGACCTATTAATTATTATCATTGCTATAGTCGATGTAGTTTAAATACAGACATGGGCCAGGAGATATAAAAAACATTCTTATATCAGACCTATTAATTATTATCATTGCTGTAGTCGATGTAGTTTAAATACAGACATGGGCCAGGAGATATAAAAAACATTCTTATATCAGACCTATTAATTATTATCATTGCTATAGTCGATGTAGTTTAAATACAGACATGGGCCAGGAGATATAAAAAACATTCTTATATCAGACCTATTAATTATTATCATTGCTGTAGTCGATGTAGTTTAAATACAGACATGGGCCAGGAGATATAAAAAACATTCTTATATCAGACCTATTAATTATTATCATTGCTGTAGTCGATGTAGTTTTAAATACAGACATGGGCCAGGAGATATAAAAAACATTCTTATATCAGACCTATTAATTATTATCATTGCTATAGTCGATGTAGTTTAAATACAGACATGGGCCAGGAGATATAAAAAACATTCTTATATCAGACCTATTAATTATTATCATTGCTGTAGTCGATGTAGTTTAAATACAGACATGGGCCAGGAGATATAAAAAAACATTCTTATATCAGACCTATTAATTATTATCATTGCTATAGTCGATGTAGTTTAAATACAGACATGGGCCAGGAGATATAAAAAAACATTCTTATATCAGACCTATTAATTATTATCATTGCTGTAGTCGATGTAGTTTAAATACAGACATGGGCCAGGAGATATAAAAAACATTCTTATATCAGACCTATTAATTATTATCATTGCTATAGTCGATGTAGTTTAAATACAGACATGGGCCAGGAGATATAAAAAACATTCTTATATCAGACCTATTAATTATTATCATTGCTGTAGTCGATGTAGTTTAAATACAGACATGGGCCAGGAGATATAAAAAACATTCTTATATCAGACCTATTAATTATTATCATTGCTATAGTCGATGTAGTTTAAATACAGACATGGGCCAGGAGATATAAAAAACATTCTTATATCAGACCTATTAATTATTATCATTGCTGTAGTCGATGTAGTTTAAATACAGACATGGGCCAGGAGATATAAAAAACATTCTTATATCAGACCTATTAATTATTATCATTGCTGTAGTCGATTGTAGTTTTAAATACAGACATGGGCCAGGAGATATAAAAAAACATTCTTATATCAGACCTATTAATTATTATCATTGCTATAGTCGATGTAGTTTAAATACAGACATGGGCCAGGAGATATAAAAAAACATTCTTATATCAGACCTATTAATTATTATCATTGCTATAGTCGATGTAGTTTAAATACAGACATGGGCCAGGAGATATAAAAAACATTCTTATATCAGACCTATTAATTATTATCATTGCTGTAGTCGATGTAGTTTAAATACAGACATGGGCCAGGAGATATAAAAAACATTCTTATATCAGACCTATTAATTATTATCATTGCTGTAGTCGATGTAGTTTAAATACAGACATGGGCCAGGAGATATAAAAAAACATTCTTATATCAGACCTATTAATTATTATCATTGCTATAGTCGATGTAGTTTAAATACAGACATGGGCCAGGAGATATAAAAAACATTCTTATATCAGACCTATTAATTATTATCATTGCTATAGTCGATGTAGTTTTAAATACAGACATGGGCCAGGAGATATAAAAAAACATTCTTATATCAGACCTATTAATTATTATCATTGCTATAGTCGATGTAGTTTAAATACAGACATGGGCCAGGAGATATAAAAAACATTCTTATATCAGACCTATTAATTATTATCATTGCTATAGTCGATGTAGTTTAAATACAGACATGGGCCAGGAGATATAAAAAACATTCTTATATCAGACCTATTAATTATTATCATTGCTGTAGTCGATGTAGTTTAAATACAGACATGGGCCAGGAGATATAAAAAAACATTCTTATATCAGACCTATTAATTATTATCATTGCTATAGTCGATGTAGTTTAAATACAGACATGGGCCAGGAGATATAAAAAACATTCTTATATCAGACCTATTAATTATTATCATTGCTGTAGTCGATGTAGTTTAAATACAGACATGGGCCAGGAGATATAAAAAAACATTCTTATATCAGACCTATTAATTATTATCATTGCTGTAGTCGATGTAGTTTAAATACAAACATGGGCCAGGAGATATAAAAAACATTCTTATATCAGACCTATTAATTATTATCATTGCTATAGTCGATGTAGTTTAAATACAGACAAGGGCCAGGAGATATAAAAAACATTCTTATATCAGACCTATTAATTATTATCATTGCTATAGTCGATGTAGTTTAAATACAGACATGGGCCAGGAGATATAAAAAACATTCTTATATCAGACCTATTAATTATTATCATTGCTGTAGTCGATGTAGTTTAAATACAGACATGGGCCAGGAGATATAAAAAACATTCTTATATCAGACCTATTAATTATTATCATTGCTGTAGTCGATGTAGTTTAAATACAGACATGGGCCAGGAGATATAAAAAACATTCTTATATCAGACCTATTAATTATTATCATTGCTGTAGTCGATGTAGTTTAAATACAGACAAGGGCCAGGAGATATAAAAAACATTCTTATATCAGACCTATTAATTATTATCATTGCTATAGTCGATGTAGTTTAAATACAGACATGGGCCAGGAGATATAAAAAACATTCTTATATCAGACCTATTAATTATTATCATTGCTGTAGTCGATGTAGTTTAAATACAGACATGGGCCAGGAGATATAAAAAAACATTCTTATATCAGACCTATTAATTATTATCATTGCTGTAGTCGATGTAGTTTAAATACAGACATGGGCCAGGAGATATAAAAAACATTCTTATATCAGACCTATTAATTATTATCATTGCTATAGTCGATGTAGTTTAAATACAGACAAGGGCCAGGAGATATAAAAAACATTCTTATATCAGACCTATTAATTATTATCATTGCTATAGTCGATGTAGTTTAAATACAGACATGGGCCAGGAGATATAAAAAACATTCTTATATCAGACCTATTAATTATTATCATTGCTGTAGTCGATGTAGTTTAAATACAGACATGGGCCAGGAGATATAAAAAAACATTCTTATATCAGACCTATTAATTATTATCATTGCTGTAGTCGATGTAGTTTAAATACAGACATGGGCCAGGAGAATATAAAAAACATTCTTATATCAGACCTATTAATTATTATCATTGCTATAGTCGATGTAGTTTAAATACAGACAAGGGCCAGGAGATATAAAAAACATTCTTATATCAGACCTATTAATTATTATCATTGCTATAGTCGATGTAGTTTAAATACAGACATGGGCCAGGAGATATAAAAAACATTCTTATATCAGACCTATTAATTATTATCATTGCTGTAGTCGATGTAGTTTAAATACAGACATGGGCCAGGAGATATAAAAAAACATTCTTATATCAGACCTATTAATTATTATCATTGCTGTAGTCGATGTAGTTTAAATACAGACATGGGCCAGGAGATATAAAAAACATTCTTATATCAGACCTATTAATTATTATCATTGCTGATAGTCGATGTAGTTTAAATACAGACATGGGCCAGGAGATATAAAAAACATTCTTATATCAGACCTATTAATTATTATCATTGCTATAGTCGATGTAGTTTAAATACAGACATGGGCCAGGAGATATAAAAAACATTCTTATATCAGACCTATTAATTATTATCATTGCTGTAGTCGATGTAGTTTAAATACAGACATGGGCCAGGAGATATAAAAAAACATTCTTATATCAGACCTATTAATTATTATCATTGCTATAGTCGATGTAGTTTAAATACAGACATGGGCCAGGAGATATAAAAAACATTCTTATATCAGACCTATTAATTATTATCATTGCTGTAGTCGATGTAGTTTAAATACAGACATGGGCCAGAGATATAAAAAACATTCTTATATCAGACCTATTAATTATTATCATTGCTATAGTCGATGTAGTTTAAATACAGACATGGGCCAGGAGATATAAAAAAACATTCTTATATCAGACCTATTAATTATTATCATTGCTGTAGTCGATGTAGTTTAAATACAGACATGGGCCAGGAGATATAAAAAACATTCTTATATCAGACCTATTAATTATTATCATTGCTGTAGTCGATGTAGTTTAAATACAGACATGGGCCAGGAGATATAAAAAAACATTCTTATATCAGACCTATTAATTATTATCATTGCTGTAGTCGATGTAGTTTAAATACAGACATGGGCCAGGAGATATAAAAAACATTCTTATATCAGACCTATTAATTATTATCATTGCTATAGTCGATGTAGTTTAAATACAGACAAGGGGCAGGAGATATAAAAAACATTCTTATATCAGACCTATTAATTATTATCATTGCTATAGTCGATGTAGTTTAAATACAGACATGGGCCAGGAGATATAAAAAACATTCTTATATCAGACCTATTAATTATTATCATTGCTGTAGTCGATGTAGTTTTTTAAATACAGACATGGGCCAGGAGATATAAAAAACATTCTTATATCAGACCTATTAATTATTATCATTGCTGTAGTCGATGTAGTTTAAATACAGACATGGGCCAGGAGATATAAAAAACATTCTTATATCAGACCTATTAATTATTATCATTGCTATAGTCGATGTAGTTTAAATACAGACATGGGCCAGGAGATATAAAAAACATTCTTATATCAGACCTATTAATTATTATCATTGCTGTAGTCGATGTAGTTTAAATACAGACATGGGCCAGGAGATATAAAAAACATTCTTATATCAGACCTATTAATTATTATCATTGCTATAGTCGATGTAGTTTAAATACAGACATGGGCCAGGAGTATATAAAAAACATTCTTATATCAGACCTATTAATTATTATCATTGCTGTAGTCGATGTAGTTTAAATACAGACATGGGCCAGGAGATATAAAAAAACATTCTTATATCAGACCTATTAATTATTATCATTGCTATAGTCGATGTAGTTTAAATACAGACATGGGCCAGGAGATATAAAAAACATTCTTATATCAGACCTATTAATTATTATCATTGCTGTAGTCGATGTAGTTTTAAATACAGACATGGGCCAGGAGATATAAAAAAACATTCTTATATCAGACCTATTAATTATTATCATTGCTGTAGTCGATGTAGTTTAAATACAGACATGGGCCAGGAGATATAAAAAACATTCTTATATCAGACCTATTAATTATTATCATTGCTATAGTCGATGTAGTTTAAATACAGACATGGGCCAGGAGATATAAAAAACATTCTTATATCAGACCTATTAATTATTATCATTGCTGTAGTCGATGTAGTTTAAATACAGACATGGGCCAGGAGATATAAAAAAACATTCTTATATCAGACCTATTAATTATTATCATTGCTATAGTCGATGTAGTTTAAATACAGACATGGGCCAGGAGATATAAAAAACATTCTTATATCAGACCTATTAATTATTATCATTGCTGTAGTCGATGTAGTTTAAATACAGACATGGGCCAGGAGATATAAAAAACATTCTTATATCAGACCTATTAATTATTATCATTGCTATAGTCGATGTAGTTTAAATACAGACATGGGCCAGGAGATATAAAAAACATTCTTATATCAGACCTATTAATTATTATCATTGCTGTAGTCGATGTAGTTTAAATACCGACAAGGGCCAGGAGATATATAAAAACATTCTTATATCAGACCTATTAATTATTATCATTGCTATAGTCGATGTAGTTTAAATACAGACATGGGCCAGGAGATATAAAAAACATTCTATATTCAGACCTATTAATTATTATCATTGCTATAGTCGATGTAGTTTAAATACAGACAAGGGCCAGGAGATATAAAAAACATTCTTATATCAGACCTATTAATTATTATCATTGCTATAGTCGATGTAGTTTAAATACAGACATGGGCCAGGAGATATAAAAAACATTCTTATATCAGACCTATTAATTATTATCATTGCTATAGTCGATGTAGTTTAAATACAGACAAGGGCCAGGAGATATAAAAAACATTCTTATATCAGACCTATTAATTATTATCATTGCTATAGTCGATGTAGTTTAAAATACAGACATGGGCCAGGAGATATAAAAAACATTCTTATATCAGACCTATTAATTATTATCATTGCTATAGTCGATGTAGTTTAAATACAGACATGGGCCAGGAGATATAAAAAAACATTCTTATATCAGACCTATTAATTATTATCATTGCTATAGTCGATGTAGTTTAAATACAGACAAGGCCAGGAGATATAAAAAACATTCTTATATCAGACCTATTAATTATTATCATTGCTATAGTCGATGTAGTTTAAATACAGACATGGGCCAGGAGATATAAAAACATTCTTATATCAGACCTATTAATTATTATCATTGCTATAGTCGATGTAGTTTAAATACAGACATGGGCCAGGAGATATAAAAAACATTCTTATATCAGACCTATTAATTATTATCATTGCTGTAGTCGATGTAGTTTAAATACAGACATGGGCCAGGAGATATAAAAAACATTCTTATATCAGACCTATTAATTATTATCATTGCTGTAGTCGATGTAGTTTAAATACAGACATGGGCCAGGAGATATAAAAAACATTCTTATATCAGACCTATTAATTATTATCATTGCTGTAGTCGATGTAGTTTAAATACAGACATGGGCCAGGAGATATAAAAAACATTCTTATATCAGACCTATTAATTATTATCATTGCTGTAGTCGATGTAGTTTAATACAGACAAGGGCCAGGAGATATAAAAAACATTCTTATATCAGACCTATTAATTATTATCATTGCTGTAGTCGATGTAGTTTAAATACAGACAAGGGCCAGGAGATATAAAAAACATTCTTATATCAGACCTATTAATTATTATCATTGCTGTAGTCGATGTAGTTTAAATACAGACAAGGGCCAGGAGATATAAAAAACATTCTTATATCAGACCTATTATTTATTATCATTGCTATAGTCGATGTAGTTTAAATACAGACATGGGCCAGGAGATATAAAAAACATTCTTATATCAGACCTATTAATTATTATCATTGCTGTAGTCGATGTAGTTTAAATACAGACATGGCCAGGAGATATAAAAAAACATTCTTATATCAGACCTATTAATTATTATCATTGCTATAGTCGATGTAGTTTAAATACAGACATGGGCCAGGAGATATAAAAAACATTCTTATATCAGACCTATTAATTATTATCATTGCTATAGTCGATGTAGTTTAAATACAGACATGGGCCAGGAGATATAAAAAACATTCTTATATCAGACCTATTAATTATTATCATTGCTATAGTCGATGTAGTTTAAATACAGACATGGGCCAGGAGATATAAAAAACATTCTTATATCAGACCTATTAATTATTATCATTGCTGTAGTCGATGTAGTTTAAATACAGACAAGGGCCAGGAGATATAAAAAACATTCTTATATCAGACCTATTAATTATTATCATTGCTATAGTCGATGTAGTTTAAATACAGACATGGGCCAGGAGATATAAAAAACATTCTTATATCAGACCTATTAATTATTATCATTGCTATAGTCGATGTAGTTTAAATACAGACATGGGCCAGGAGATATAAAAACATTCTTATATCAGACCTATTAATTATTATCATTGCTGTAGTCGATGTAGTTTAAATACAGACAAGGGCCAGGAGATATAAAAAACATTCTTATATCAGACCTATTAATTATTATCATTGCTATAGTCGATGTAGTTTAAATACAGACATGGGCCAGGAGATATAAAAAACATTCTTATATCAGACCTATTAATTATTATCATTGCTATAGTCGATGTAGTTTAAATACAGACATGGGCCAGGAGATATAAAAAACATTCTTATATCAGACCTATTAATTATTATCATTGCTGTAGTCGATGTAGTTTAAATACAGACAAGGGCCAGGAGATATAAAAACATTCTTATATCAGACCTATTAATATTATCATTGCTATAGTCGATGTAGTTTAAATACAGACAAGGGCCAGGAGATATAAAAAACATTCTTATATCAGACCTATTAATTATTATCATTGCTGTAGTCGATGTAGTTTAAATACAGACAAGGGCCAGGAGATATAAAAAACATTCTTATATCAGACCTATTAATTATTATCATTGCTATAGTCGTTGTAGTTTAAATACAGGACAGATGGGCCAGGAATCTATCAAAAAAAAACTTTCGTATTCTATATCCGACCTATTATTAATTATTATCATTGCTGATAGTCGATGTAGTTTAAATACAGACATGGGCCAGGAGATATAAAAAACATTCTTATATCAGACCTATTAATTATTATCATTGCTGTAGTCGATGTAGTTTAAATACAGACATGGGCCAGGAGATAATAAAAAACATTCTTATATCAGACCTATTAATTATTATCATTGCTGTAGTCGATGTAGTTTTAAATACAGACATGGGCCAGGAGATATAAAAAACATTCTTATATCAGACCTATTAATTATTATCATTGCTGTAGTCGATGTAGTTTAAATACAGACATGGGCCAGGAGATAAAAAAAACATTCTTATATCAGACCTATTAATTATTATCATTGCTGTAGTCGATGTAGTTTAAATACAGACAAGGGCCAGGAGATATAAAAAAACATTCTTATATCAGACCTATTAATTATTATCATTGCTGTAGTCGATGTAGTTTAAATACAGACATGGGCCAGGAGATATAAAAAACATTCTTATATCAGACCTATTAATTATTATCATTGCTGTAGTCGATGTAGTTTTAAATACAGACATGGGCCAGAGATATAAAAAACATTCTTATATCAGACCTATTAATTATTATCATTGCTGTAGTCGATGTAGTTTAAATACAGACATGGGCCAGGAGATATAAAAAACATTCTTATATCAGACCTATTAATTATTATCATTGCTATAGTCGATGTAGTTTAAATACAGACATGGGCCAGGAGATATAAAAAACATTCTTATATCAGACCTATTAATTATTATCATTGCTATAGTCGATGTAGTTTAAATACAGACATGGGCCAGGAGATATAAAAAACATTCTTATATCAGACCTATTAATTATTATCATTGCTGTAGTCGATGTAGTTTAAATACAGACATGGGCCAGGAGATATAAAAAACATTCTTATATCAGACCTATTAATTATTATCATTGCTGTAGTCGATGTAGTTTAAATACAGACATGGGCCAGGAGATATAAAAAACATTCTTATATCAGACCTATTAATTATTATCATTGCTATAGTCGATGTAGTTTAAATACAGACATGGGCCAGGAGATATAAAAAACATTCTTATATCAGACCTATTAATTATTATCATTGCTGTAGTCGATGTAGTTTAAATACAGACAAGGGCCAGGAGATATAAAAAACATTCTTATATCAGACCTATTAATTATTATCATTGCTATAGTCGATGTAGTTTAAATACAGACATGGGCCAGGAGATATAAAAAACATTCTTATATCAGACCTATTAATTATTATCATTGCTGTAGTCGATGTAGTTTAAATACAGACAAGGGCCAGGAGATATAAAAAACATTCTTATATCAGACCTATTAATTATTATCATTGCTGTAGTCGATGTAGT
>JASPKZ010009353.1:640000-712500 GCA_030220185.1 Diploptera punctata | reverse complement strand
TTCACTCCATTATTTCTCCATATACGTCTTATTTATTTCAATTAATTTCATCTGCCCCTATAATGATGCCTCAAGCGTAGTCGGCCGGCATCCTTGTTATTCAGAGACTTTCAATATAAGGGGCTTCATCGCATCTCATCCCTCTACCCGATCCCGAGTCGGGCACGAGTTGAGCAGGAGGACAGGGAGTATCATTAAAATCTATGTCGTAACTAACATCATTTTTACAAGGTAGAAGGATATAGACGTTATTTAAATCAATAAAAACATACTTAAATCAATTTCAATTAAGGCGATTCGACCAACCAACATAATTAACACATTTCGAAGCTCAGTTAAAATGATCATCATCATCAACAACAACAACAAGGATTAAGCCCAATGGTCTGTTCCGATCTCATTATAGGTCGAATTGGTCCTTCCATCTCTTCAATGGTCTTCCCAACAATATTCTCCCTTTTGGTTTATAATTATACATTCTTCTTGGTATACGCTGTTCATTCATTCGTAATACGTGCTGAAGGTAAGCATTTTGATAGTATTTTATTCTTTCACAGAGATTAAATATATTAAGTTCTGTTCTTATATCTTCGTTTTTCTTTTTATCGGTCCTTTGGTATCCTGCTATTGCTCTCAACATCTTCAATTCAGCAGCCTCCATTTGTTTACTATCTGCCTTTGTTATTGTCTAGGATTACATCCATAGCAAAGAGATGAAACTGCCAATACTTTGTAAAATTTTAAAATAATTAATTTAGTAATGGAATCGACACGAAATGGACGAAGAAACAATTGAAATTATATTCATCAATATTTCCTACTAAGACTAAGCCTTCCGATCTACATCCGGAGAAATAAATATTCAAAATTACAACAGGAAGTACCGAAAAATATTTGAACACAGTGCACTTTGTATAAAGAATCAATACATTCCAATTTTTTTTAATGTCCCAGGTTTGTCCTTTTTGGACATTTCTGGTGTTCTCTCCTGGCATTCGCGTAATTATAACCCACTTCTGAGGTTGGGGCGCATGGAAGGCGGGGTTACGTTGCCCCGCTGATATGATGGGTGATAATGATGATAGTGGTGTGCCAGGAGAGTCCTTAACCCTAAACTTAATCTAGGATGAATTTGAATGATGATGATTGCGATGGCCATATGATGTTCGGGGACCGTTTGGGCCTTAAAGTTTCCTGACATTTGTCGTAAAGGTAAAAGAAAAAACCCGATAAAAACTTCACCGAGGAAACTGTCCCGACCGAGGATCGAGTCCGGGCTCGCTGCGTGACAAGGCAGCATGCTACCTCGAGACCACAGCGGTGGACTGTTAATGGAATTAAAATCCAGTATTTACTTCACAAATAAAGGAAACCGAGAAAAATTATTAGTCAGGTTGGTCTATCCCGAAGTTTGAATCCTGGACCTCCCGAATACGAGTGTCATACGATATGTATCATGTTTCTCTGTTAAACAGTTTTATCATATATCCATCCATAATAATTCTGCCCGAGGGCAGGTCTTTCACTGCAATCATAGCATTTTCATGCTATGTTTTGCAGCTTTACTAGGGAATTCTAGTGTGGTAGCTTCCCGTTGCTTTCCACACCGGTTACACTGGTCAACTTGATTTTTGTGTCATGAGTACCAGTAGTTGTATTTAATGCAGTTTTTTATCGTGTTTTGAAATATGTATTCGGAATTTCTCCATCAGTTTTTTATTTAAATTTCAATTAATGGATTTAAATAATTATTTTTTAATAAACGTTTTTTCGTCCATTTGTCCATTGTAAAATAAAACCAAATGAGCTAACTCAGGAGATTTCAGCTATGGAAAAGATATATCAAGACAAATGGAATCCTAATATGCTGACCGATTATTGTTGGACCTCAAGAGGGATGCTCCACAAGCGAAATATAGGAGAAAATCGTCATTTCTTACTTTCTAGGTGAGTCCGAATATTCGAATATTTTGTAGTTACGAATGTATAAAATATTAAATTGTTTGAAATTATAAATGCCTGTCTCTCGGAAACCTTGCGTGATGGAAAAAAACCGAAATCATATTTGAATTCAGGAGAACAAATACTATCAGAATCACATATTTTTCTTTCAGAGACAAAACAAAAAGTATATTATTTGTTGCTCAATGTTATCATATATAATAAAATAATAATTAAATTGTAATATAGACGCTTCATAAGTTTATTTAGTATCCTACAAAAAGTATTGGAATATCTTTATGTTGGAAAAATAGATAATCCATATGTTTACATAATGAGTAGGAAGTTCATTATAAACCCATCACAGCGCTGCGATTAGCATAAAGCTCTAATACAGACTTCCATGACATCACTTTCTGATAACATTATTAAGTTTAATAATATGTAAATTAAGAAATACGTCACTCATAGTTGACATAAAACTGTGATATTAAAAATTTATAGTTTATATTAAATATGATGGTACGTTCACAATGAAACATGTTGCGTTCATTTTAACTTCAATGAAAATATTCCCCCATAATTCTGTTAAAACATGATTTACTCTCACGTGTCAAATCAAAATATTTTACGTTCTGTACAGTGTTTATGATATGCAAATTAAACATGTGTACGAACTGCTATTTCTATTTCCTTCTGGATAAAACCTGAAATATTCATTAGTTAGTAGGTTTAATTTATGATATGCATTTTTTTTCAAATGATAAAATAATGTTTATATCAAGATATACGCTTTCTTTCCGTTGTCGTTCATAGATTTCCAATCTAATTATTATTTTAATCATTGAGAAAAAATCTACTTGGTTTCAAGACATTGTTTTATTCAACTAAACTTCAAATATCACTTCAATAATTTAATTTACTTCTTTATATTCTCTTGTATTGAGAAATATTATTCAGCCATTATTTTCATTCCATCCATAGTATTTCTGCCCGAGGACAGGTCTTTCACTGCAATCATAGCATTTTCATGCTACACTTTGCACCTTTACTAGGAAATTATAGGTGTGATAGCTTCCCGTTGCTTTCCACACCGGTTAAGGATGATGATGATGATGATGATGATGATGATGATGACCTGATGATGGCCTGATGATTTTCGGGGACCGTTGGGCCCTAAGCTTCCTGACGTTTGTATTACAGTTAAGGAAAAACCCGGAAAAAACCTCGCCCAGGAGGCCGTCCCGATCTGGAATTGAACCCGGGTCCGCTGCGTGACAAAGCAGCACGCTACCTCGAGATCACAGCGGTAGACTTATTTTCATTATTAACCCTAAAATGTATTAATTTGTAGATTCTTGTGCTGGTAAATATAAAATAAAATATCATCAACTGGTGTCCAACTCAGGGTTGGGTCGAGAGATGAGATGAGTTCTGCGAATGACAAGGGTGCCGCCGACCACGCCTGACGCACCGTCACAGAGGCAGATGAACGAAATGAAATGAATAAGGAGAGTATGGAGAAATGGTGGAATGAAATTGTGGCAGGGGAAAACCTACCCAAGCTCCGTTTCATCTACCACGAAACTCACATGGAGTGACCGACACTCGATTTCGGGACCTCAGCAGTAAGAGGCGAGCATCTAGCCGCTTGCGCCACGGAGCCGTCTTCTTGTATTCTTGGACCAACGGATCTGTGCCCCCGTAAGAAATTCGAACTAAACACTAATTCCGTTTCTGCCTCGGTAAATCATTTCCCTCCCTGCATTCTTGCCTGTCTCTATTTTCTATCTCACTCCTTCTCCCCTCCCATTACTCACAGTTTTGAGCTTTCTTGCGGGATATTATTTGCACTCACAGTCCAGTGTTGTCAACTCAGTATCAGTATGTTATGTTATATAGTATGTAAATTGTAAATTATTGTCATTAGCTTAATTCATAAGCATAAATTAGAATTCCTGTATAGTATCAGTATGTTATATAATATGTAAATAAGATCGTAGCATGCAGTAACTTCGCCATATCTGGTCCCTAGCCCGGATGAGAAAGAAGGAGGAGGGTACATGATTGTGGGATCATACCTACAATTTTATAATTTTTGTTAGGACTTCAAGATTACTTTCCAAATCTAACCTAATAAGACAATGAGATGAAGGAGAAGTATTTATGACGAAACATTTATCTTTAAAAACAACATATGTGGATTCCCTTCACGTAATTTCCATTTAACCAACAAATATCCACTATTATAATTATATCCATTAATCGTAGAAATCAATCAGTGTCATTAGACCTACTTAAATAAATATGAAGAAGTAATAATTAACCTTACATTATTCAATATTCAAGAGCCTGACACCGGGGGAAGTTTGGCAACGTCCCTACTCGGTCAGTTACAGTGGCTTCTATTTGACGTAGTGGGAGGGAAGCGCGGTGGAATGGAGTGAGAACTGACGTGTACTTTTTGAAGAACGATGCCAGCGCTACAGGGGCACAGATCCGTTGGTCCGAGTATACTGGTATCATACCAAAATATTGAACACGTGTCTTTAAGAAAATTGATGCATATAGTATCTGTAGTCACCCGGTACTGCTAAATGTATATACGAAATATATTGAGAATAATAATTATATTTTATTTTCAAACTTTGGATGTGTACCAGTACATTGTGTACGTATATTGTTAGTCTGTATTCACTTGCCTGATGAAAATAACATTAAATTTAATGTGCTATGAAATATTGGCTACTCTATTGTGAAATTCATATAATAAACGAAATTCACAACCCAAATTATGGCTAAGGAAAACGACGAAAAATATCTGTCAATTGGTTGATTCTGGGATTTGAACTCGGGACCTCTCAAATGTTATCATCTGAACCAACTAGTTTGGTAAAATTATTTTATACAAATTCTGTAGAATATGTGAAAATGATCAAAAACAAATAACTGAAAACTATTTTAAAAAACAGCTGTAGTTAATGGCAGAAAAATTCGATGGTTCAGACATGTTTTTCGCAGAGATCATTAAACTCGTTTCAATATCCTTTCAAGAGCCGCCCGCGTGGAAAAAATCGGTTCATGGATCCCGCTAACCCTGGGAAGATCAAATGAAAATAATATTTATATTTAGTGGATGACCACTAATACTTAGCAGATGATAGACAACAATTTACAATACTTGCATATAATGCTAAATATCAACTAAGATTTCTAGTGTCATAGATTAATTTAATTCAATAGAGATTTTAAAACATTTTCGTGTTTACAGTATATTTCAATGTCCTCAGATATTTTATTACTAATCAACATTCCTCCATAGATTCGCGAACCAAGTGCTTTTAGTACTCAATCTTCTTAGAAATACACTCTCAATTCCTTAGTTATTAATTCCCTCTTCTCCTCTCTCTTTCTCTCTCTCTCTCTCTCTCTCCTCTCTCTCTCTCTCTCTCTCTCTCTCTCTCTCTCTCTCTCTCTCTCTCTCCTCATCTCTCTCTCTCTCTCTCTCTCTCTTTTCTCTCTTCCTCCCTCATCCTCTCTCTCCCGTTAACAGCCATTTCACCCTGAGAAGCACAATTCCTCCTGCACAAATATTAATACATTCTCCCTATTTTTCATTTGAAAATCGGAGTAGAAGTTGTATATATGCACATAAGGGTTTAAATATTCAGAAGACGAGAGAATGGAACGTGGTGAATTGTGAATGTTAATGCAAGTTCCCTTATCTTCATGCCTATTCATGCTACACAATCTTGCGCTTACAGTAATTTGTACTTCAGAGTCATCAAAATGCTCACAATTTCCTGTATACTTAATAACTGTATTGACTTTACAACGGAGCAACTATAAAATAAAATGGTTTATTTAAAAAAACTATACCACGACGATGTTAAATAAAACACTGTCTAAACAATTCCAACAAATGGGAACTTAATATATTTTTCGTTTGAAACTCTGGGATCACAATCTCAGAAGGCTTCACTGCAACTCCAAACCATCTAAGAAAAACATTCTAATCTATCAATTCTTATTAAAGCTTTTAATTATTGTTTTGTTTAAAGACATTATTTAATAATTATTGTTAACGTCACAACTTAACCAGAGCTGAACAAGGTAACCATGATCTCAACAATCTTAAAGTTATTTTTATGATACATCCAGTAACCTTACTACAATGGTATAGGGTATTAATTGCAATGCAAGATTACGAGTATTTGAGAATGAAGTTCTTAGGAAACATTTTGGACTAAGAGAAATGAACAGATAGGTGAATGGATAAAATTGCTTAGTAGTGGTCTCTATGGTCTTTATAGGAATTCAGATATAATAAGAATAGTTAAGTCTCGTAGGCTGCGATGGGCAGGCCATGTGGAATGAGAGAGGTGCATGGAAGCTTCTTGTAGGGAAACTAGAGGGAAAACGCCCAGTTGGTAGACCAAGAATGAGGTGGGAGAATAACATTAACTATGATTTGAAGGAAGTAGATTATTCAGGAAATGTTTGGAAAACATTAGCTCAGTATAGGGATGTATGGAGAGCTTATGTCCGCGAGGCCATGAACCTATGGGTTTAATTGAGCCAGTGAGTTAGTTAGTATAACATAATTTTTATGTAATACGTTTTATCATAAATAACATTACATTTTTCCATTTACATGTATCTAATTATACATAAATAATTTAGTTATCTAGTATTACTGTATAACAATGTAAATATCTGCCATTATCGAATCCTCAGGTTCATGATCGCGCTCTCATAACCTCTCCATACATCCCTATCCTGAGCTAATATTTTTTTCTATTATTACCTGTATTATTCACATTCCTCAAATTATGGATAATGTTATTCTCCCGCCTCATGTTTGGTATATCTTTTTGTATTTTTCCGGTATTCTAACAAGAAATGTTGATGCACCTCTTTCATTCCCCAATCGTGCCATATTCCCTGAACAGAGTAATCTACGAGACTTAACTGTTCTTATTATATGTTTGCATGATAAATCATATTGGTTTGATTGCATCGCAAATAATTTACTTATTACCCGGTACGGGAAACTCATATTTAAATATATTTTTCTGAAATTAATAAATTGATGTGAATGTGTAATTGTCATAGGTGGTCAATATCCTAACCTCTGATTTTGTAGGTCGCTGTTACAAACCTGGCCGGAGTCGATGGATATTTAAAATGGATAAATCCAAGGGACAAGTCCTCTGGGAGAGATGTTAAGCCCTGGGTCCTGTGTCTGAAGATATAAAAGCACCTCAATCCTAAAATAGAGCCTCTGAGTAAGATTTAATCAGCATTTTCCACGAAATGAATACCTCAGTACCCTACTAGGTGTCTCTTTATAGCTGACATCAGTAGAGAAATAAGCTTAAGTAAATTATCATAAGTAATGCCACGAGACATGTCCAAATTATCGATAAATTCACGACTCACGAAATGAGGAGTGAATTTATCTAGAGAATTTGGAAATCAAGAGTGGCATTTGTTAGGACTATTTAACGAATAAAATTAAGATGTTTACTCACAAATCATTATTTAAATATAGTTATTTTAAAATATTTATATGTTTAATGTAAACGGCGATGTTAGAAAACAAATGAGAAACGTTTATTATGTTCCATTTGTTCATCACTGCAACAGATTATATTATGTACTGCCAAATAGAATCGCAATATTATAAGAATGTGCCCTAGTAGAGGAAAAATGAAACATCAAACTGTATATTATAACCAACATATATATTATTAATTAATTTCTGATGTCCTATGATGTAAATATGTCAATTATATTCTTCTGGAACATAAATACCGGAAATAATACGTTTAAGAAAGTGCAAACAGTGGTTTCTTTTTTTTGTGGTATAATCAATTGCTACGAATGTTTTTCTATTATAACCCGCAAGCAGAATCTGGTTACATTCATGCATTGTATATACAATCTCGGAGCCACTTGCATCCTAGGTTTCTTACATCTTAATATATAAATTGCTATATTCAACGTATTTCTTAGAGAGTCAGCAAAATAATGCTCTGACCTATTCAGAATGTTAAAAAGGGAAGCTTTCTTTAATATGATAAAATTAAATTGATAAAATCGAGGTGAAACACGACTGACTGGTTGTAAATCAAAATTCATTGAAATGTGATTGGTCATTGACTCCCATTTGGGGCATGAGTTAAATAGTCTTAAGTAACTCCCCTTGCTTCACGTGTGATGTTCTGGTGTAGACGTGTCAATTGTTTATGTAGAGTAAATATAGGGCAACTTAGTGAGGGAGGTTATTTCGTGATACGTTTTTAAAACTAAATAAAATTTATAATATTTCCTTTCATTGTCATTTATTGTGTGTTGAGGAAGAAGGAATTGTGCGTCTAATACTGCACTCATATTGAACGCACAGGACATTTAGTGGTGTCATAGGATAATTAAATATTTTATTTCGAAATGAACTATCATCATTAAATTGCCAAACTCTGCCCTATAAGAAATGTTCGAGTACTGATTTTTTTTATAAAATACATATGCAAATTAAGTAGATTTTAATTCTGAACTCTAAAAAAAAATATTTTGAAAAATTATACTTCCGAACAGGTATGTCCTGCTTTCAATATTTCCTCGAATTAGCATAATGCCAGAACGTTATTCCGTTTGGATCAAAATAATCAATTACCGAAAACGATAAATTTATTTGTATCCAACTGTAATAAATGTTGAAATTTAAGGCTACTGTATTTAATTGCATGTTCATATAATATGTAAAAGTTGGAATAAAAAAGAAATGGAAGAAATTATCTACAAAATAGAGAAAAATTATGGACGAAAAACTTAAATAAAAACAAATAAGGGAATAAAATATTAAATGAACCGAACATAACCACATTTGGTTGAAAGAATATATCCATAACATTCTTTATTGTTAAAGAATTTACTATTTATTTATAATGAAAAATGAAGATTTGAAGAATATAAAGGAGGAAATGTTTTCATTTAGTTCATTCCAGTTCTTAATACCGCCTTTAGTTCAAACCTGCTTACTTTTTTTGCTCCAGTAAAAGAACATGAAACCAGAAAAGTAGGAAATAAGAAATATAAAGTAAAATTCAAACAGAGTATACCGGGAGTGGTTGGAAGCACAGAATGATTCTGCTTTCCAGACTGTTTTAGGGACTTATTAATGCCCTCTTCAGCCCAAGTTCTTTAGAAATTCGTAGGTATTTATTTATTAATTCTGTCGGAAAAAGTGAATTTTTCTAAGCCTCAGAGTATCTGCCTGTATGCCCGTTCGCAGTTATGGGAGTGTCCTGGTGTTGGAGCGTAACGTTGAAGCTTATCTGGTCGGTCTGCGCTGCTGGTCTGCTACTGCTAACGATGATGATGGTGCCAAGCCAAGCCAAGAGGAAGAAACCGCGGCAGCCGCGGACGCCGCCCGCGATCCCGCGAGACGAGGACGACCCGACCACGCCTCCAGAGTCCCACCCTCCAATGAGAAACGACCATTCCCGGGCTAAGCTGATGATTGGTTTACGTGAATTTAGAATTTTGAAACATAAGCATTTATTTCTAAGATTTTGAATGAAACTATATTTTTTTAATAATTAATAAGTAAATATTTTAATGGAGATTAATATTTATTGGTGAAGTCTAGGGAACCACTCCGGCATTTGCCTTCGCGCCAAGGGAAACCACCTAAAACGTTGACAGAGTGTCTTGAATTTAGTAGAATAAATTACTTTTTAATATAAATTTAGAAAATATATTTAGTAAAAATACAATTAATAAAAATAGTTCGAAATTATCAGCTTCTTCGGTTCTTTGGTGTATAGCTGGCGAAATCACCTTTATTAGTCGTTAATAGGGCGTTATAAATTCTTGTACCTTAATAGTATTCTGTCCTTTTGCTTTCGAGTGAATTCTCTACAGAGTACAAGATACAAAAATGTAATTATACCTCCCGCACTCTGAGCTGATGGCTCTGTGACGTCATTGTTGTACTTGCGGAAAAAAGAGGTGAATTCGTACTATCAACTGACTTAAAATATTGACTCATTTATTATTAACTGAAGAGGTGTTTCAAATGTGAATTTATATACTTAAAAATGGTTATAAGTTAAAGCTTAAACTTATAACTGAGTGCAAATCATCGCGTGTAGCACACGACAGGATCCATCTCAACACCGATACAAACAACAGAGACAGCGTTTCATCTTCTTCTTTTTCATCATCCAGGGATTAAGCCTGTTGGCTCGTTCCGGTTTCATGAAAGCTAGAATTGTTAAAATTGTTCAGACCATCTTCTGTGTGGGCGTCCACCATTTCTCCTTCCGTGTGATTTTATAATTAACAATAATATTGAAAATCTTCCTTCTGGCGTTCCTATATTTAATTATTCTATCTGAAAATCAGGTCTATATTAAGGGTTGGAATACAGAGTGAGAAGTAGCCCGCAGCCTATAAGACGACGAATAAATAACGGCCCGCACCTGCAAGTTTACAGTCCAGAATATAGTTACAAATAAAAAATAACTTTACAGTTCGAAAAAAATACAGAAAAGTTATATGAAAGGTTTCATCAGTTTATACATTTATTTCACTTTCGCCGAACATATGCAACAAAATTGTATTCTTCCTCTTGTGTTCACTTCATGTAGCATTTCAATCTTCTTCTTCTTCTTTTTCTTCTTCTTTGGCTTTCCCCCACTTATAGGTTTGCCGTCTTCAGTTTCCATTTATCTCTATCATTCCAATCTCCCTCTTCCAAATTCATATCCTCCATTATTGTTCTGACGTAGGTTTTCCATTTCCACATTGGCCTGCCACGTTTATTTCTTCCAGGGGGTGACCATTGGTATATATTTTCTGGCCATCTTTCATTTTCCATTCTTTGTACATGGCCATACCATTTAAGCGTTTGATTTTCAATCCTCTTAACAACAGATGTGGTAACCTTCATTTCTCTCCAAAGGAATTCATTTCTTATTTTATCCTGTCTTATTTTTTTGGAGGCTTCTTCTAAAATAATCGAATTCAACTGTTCCAATTTTATTCTTTTGTAATTCCGTCAAAGGCCAAGTTTCGCTTCCATATGACAAAATATTCTGCATTATGCTCTTATAAATTTTCATTTTAGTTTCCTTTGTAATATTTTTGTTCCAAATTACTCCATGTAATGTCTTAGTTGCATTTTTTGCCATTGCAATTTTAGCCTGTACATCTCTCTCACAGGTACCTAAACTTGTAATTATTGACCCAAGATATTTAAAAAATTCACATTTTTTTTTATTTTCCCTGTTTCAAGTATGAGGTCATCCACATTCTTTCCCAAACACATATATTCTGTTTTCTGTAAATTTATATTCAGTCCCCATTTTTTTCATTTTATTCTACGGACTGTAAATATTCGCACAAAGAAAATTATCTCAATTCCTCTCTTTGTGTCGTTTCAGGATCAAATTTCATATTTAAGTCAATATCGAACCTAATTAATGGAAGGAATAATATACGTATAAAGATCGATAGGTTCAAATTACTCTCGGATCACGTACCACAAGAAAAAAGGAAAGACTCGCGTAAAATCTACTCTGTCGAGCGGCACTCATCTCACCTGTCGATATCTCCCGTGCAGACTTAATGTCAAGTTTTTTAAGAATTAATGCTTCTTTCAAAGAACTTCCTATCTTATATTTCTCTTCCTTTTGTCTTACATTGGATTCTTCTATTCTATTTATTACAATAAATTATCCTTTATTGTGGCTTATTGTTTATTTTTTGTCATTACTTACTACTTCTCTTCTCTACATTATGAATACCGGGTGTGCCTGTTCTGTGTAACTTCCACATTTCTTTTCTTTCCCTACATACAAACCGCGCAGATAGAAGTGATACGTCTGTTGTGATTAAAATATATATTTTAACTCCGAGGAGGAGTGACCTCTATCCACACTACGATGAAGAGTTTGATAAAATCCTTCTTAAAAACATCACAGTAACTCTGGTTAGGATATTCAAATCTCACATGACAGACGCTATTCCGTACCCTTTGTTGGATTTTTTATATTTTTTTTCAAACCATTGTACAGGTTTCATAATTCAATTTTTTATTAATATGATTAATGATAATTTTAAGGCCAATGATTATTATAAGTAATGTCACGAGTGATTCCCAAATCATCGATAAATTCACGAGTCACGAAGTGACGAATGAATTTATCTACAGGATTTGGAAATCAAGAGTGGCATCTGTTAAGACTATTTAACGAATTAAATTAAACTGTTTACCCAAAAATCATTATTTAAATGTAGTTACCTGTATTTTAAATATATATATATATATATATATAGACGGCTATGTTTGAAAACAAATCAGAAATGTGCGCTTATGTTTCATTTGTTTATTCACTGCAACTTGATCATATTATTCATTGTCAAATAGGATCGCAATCAGGGATTAGCCACTGGATCGCAATATTGTAACAATGCACCCAAGAAAAATAATGAAACACAAACTGTAGGCCTATATGTTTGTATATACATTGTACGTAATATACATAAAGGGCGGTGGTTTTACATCCCTCACGAGGTTTGTAATAAGTAATATTACAGTATAGTTATTTAGATTGGCAACCCCGAAATGTATGAACTAGAAGTTTCAGTCATGGTCGCCATTTTTGTAAGCGCGACAAAACGCACTATCGCGCAAAAAAGAAAATATACTTCACGCGTGAGAACAAATGAGTAGCAATTATAACTAAGTAAAAGGAAATTGTGGTCTGCAAATGTTTTTCCCAAGCGTATCGAAGATGCTTTGGGTAGAATTGGTTGATTGCTACATCGACCTGTGAGACAGTACACTAGGGACGCTAGCCATGCATGTTGCCAACACTCTATAAACTCCTTATTCCTTTTTCTTTTTCCCCCTCCTATCCAAATCGAACATATCTCTTTCTGCAGAAGTAGTTAGAAGATTACAGATTAAGTTTCCATTAATCCAAGATGTTATAGGATCCACATAAATCAATTCTCAGTCCCTGGGAATCCAGTTCTGTACAGCACAAAGAACTCTGTCTTGAAATATCGTAAATTACTGTTATGTGAATTCTTGTAAGACGTTTTACGGTCTCTATATCAATACTTGTCCATGGTCTCCATTTTTATTAGAGTAATCAAAATATCAGACTGGAAATAACTCTGAAACTGCAGGATATAAGACGCTCCACATGTACATGTTCCTCTTTGCTTTAAAACCGCATTTAATTCCAGTTGCTATTTTCACCATGCACATCCAGGATATTAAAACCACGCACAAAACTCTATCAGAATCTTGGAATAGTATATCACGATGCGAGGTTATTTTACAGAAGGGACATGTTTCTTTGCACGATGGTGTTTTCAAAATAATAAATAATAATAAAATACTAACATATTTATGGAAATATCTGCGTTAATTATAAACAACTGATTTACATTAACAGTGTGACCTATGTATATACGGTAAATGCAGAAAATAATTTAGTTGAGAATATAGCAGGCCGTGACATCAATCAGGCATAAAATGGCGACAAGTACGAATTTATTGTTTCAAATAAAGTTCAGTTCATTTAAAATCCAGTGACTTGTTTCGTATAATGTATATTAACACTACCTTTTGGGTATATATATATATATATATATATGGTATGATAAGAAAAATAAATGCCTGGATGGGATTCGAACCCGGATCTCTGAGTCTGTACCTCAGTGTGATATCCATTACACTACCAGGCGAATCCAATTCAAACACTTATGTTTCTTATATATGTACCCGTGCAGGCATTTATTTTTCTTATCATACCATATTAAGCTTGCATTGCTCAATGTTAAACATTTAATTATAACATATATATATTATTTTTTTGTTTATACATTCTACGTAGTATACATAAAGGGCGGAGGTAGATAACTTTAATAATACAGTATAGTTATTTAGTTATTTATAGGTTGGCAACCCCGAAATTTAGGAAATTGAACTTTCAATCATGGTGGTCATTGCTGTAAGTACGACAGAACGCACTAACGTACAAAAAATAAATATGACGCATGAGAGTTCAGAAAGTTCAAGGCCAACTTAAGTGTTCCGCTGGCTAGAAGATACGCAGAAGTGCAGCGCAGTCCCTTAAGTTTAGCTTTTTTTTTCTAAAACAGATGTTGCTACTTATAATTTATAGTAGCTACTAATTCCTACTAAAATTTCAAATAGTTTTGGAATGTTAATTGTTGTATTTCTCTGAAACATAGTAAGTTACATTTTACATTTTAATTCATTAATTATAATACTTTGATTATTGATAATTTTATGAATTTTACTATTTCGTGTCCTCCGCTGTGGTCTCGGAGTAGCGTCACTGCTTCGTTCGCAGCGGGCCCTGGTTCAATCCCTGATCAGGACAAGTTTCCTGGACGATGGTTCGGGTTTTCTTCGCCTGTAAGACAAATGTCAGGAAACTTTAAGGCCCAAATGGTCTCCGAACAACATCTGGCAATCATAATAGTCATAATTATATCCGCGATGTTTGCTATGAATGTGTGTCTGAATGGTGTGTTTTGTCTCAGTGTTCTGTTGTTTCAAAATATTATGTGTGTGATCCACAGATTAAGAAATCTCTCTCCCTACAGGTGGTGCCATTGTAAGGTCCAGGTGGCGTGTGGCATGTGAATTGGTGTACCTATAAGATGAGAGGTTGAACCGAGATAAAGAAGGATAAGAAGAAGACTATTTAATGATATTGATTTAAATTTTCATAAAAATTCCAATGGTCATGTCACTTTATTCATGTTGCGTGTTTAGAAACAAGAAGTAGCCTGTATTACTTGTTCATAAAAACTGTACAACCATTAAGTTTATCTTCAGCATAAACATTATGACCTATAATGCATAATAAAACACTATCAAGAAATTATTAAAATCTACAGATTATTGTAGTTTTTTTTTTGAAAGCTCAACTTTTTTGGCAAGTGAAAACTTAACTCATTGAAATAACTAATCACACCGTGTTCCAAAAATAATTAACTACTCTAAACTACGACGTCGCTTTGGATAATCGATTATAAATGAAATTGGTGACAATCAAAAGAGAAACTCAAAACGTTTTGTGCATCTTACACATGTCAACAATTGAGAATATGGGACAACAATAACACGAGATCTTCACTAAGTAAATTTAAATTATTAATATAAAATTTTTAGATTGCAGCATCAAATACATTTAAATATCTTGGATATACTATATATCTGGGATGAAAAGGATATTTCCTTAAAAAATTTAACTAGTTATAATGTAAAGTTTGGGAAGTATGAATGGAGTTATGATAACATTCCCTTTGTGCAAAAAAAAAAACACCACATTACGTTTATATACCCACATTTTGTGCTTGACACACCTACTATAATGAAGCAATGACGACTAAAAAGACAACATGCATGAAGCAAGAATAACGCGATTGTGAAATGAGATTCAGGCGCAGAAAGAAAAGGGGGTTACACCAGATGGGATTTCGGAAAAGGAATACACCGATATCTTGAAAGAATTGCAAGACTAACGACCAATATTATAGCAATATATTAACACAGCACCAACTAAGATGATCATTAGTAAGACGATTTCCGGGTTGTTGGCCTTGGTGCTTGAGGGCTTGTAGTTCGCCCTAATCGTTTTTCGACTCAGAGACTCTGCGTTCGACATCCTCAAGGGTTTGTCTTGAAAACTGATCGATAAATCCCCATATGAAGCAATTGCTCAGATATTAATGTTACTTTTATCATCGCGATGAATTTGGGAATCGGTCTTATTGTATCTATGACGCAGAAGAAATGTAAGTGTTGAGAGCAGTCGGGCCTTTTTCTTGCGCAATTTCTCAAATCGTCGAATGTATCTGTTGATTTCCTCCCCGTAGAGGCGACTAATATATTGACTTAGGCTTTCAAGGCCGGTGTTACTATGATGATCTTGTAGACGATTTCCGGGCTGTTGGCCGTGGTCTTGAGGCTTGTAGTTCCCCAACGTTTCGCCAGAGACTGCGTTCGACATCCTCAAGGGTTGTCTTGAGACTGATGATAAATCCTATAAGCTTGTGCAGATATTAATGTTCTTTTTATCCCGATGAATTTGGGAATCGTCTTATTGTATCTATGTCGCAGAAGAAATGTAAGTGTTGAGAGCAGTCGGGCCTTTTTCTTGCGCAATTTCTCAAATCGTCGAATGTATCTGTTGATTTCCTCCCCGTAGAGGCGACTAATATATTGACTTAGGCTTTCACAGCAGGAGTTACTATGATGATCTTGTAGACGATTTCCGGGCTGTTGGCCGTGGTCTTGAGGCTTGTAGTTCCCCAACGTTTCGCCAAAGACTGCGTCCGGCATCCTCAAGGGTTGTCTTGAGACAACTAAATTGGAATCACCATCTTGAAAGAATGAGTTCAAATCGGATCCCCAAAGCTGTTTATAATTATATACCAAGAGGACGAAGATCACTGGACCGTCCTATGAAACGCTGGAGGGAACATTTTCTATAGAATCGTAACAGGCTTTGGCCTAATACTTGGAAGGAAGAAGATGAAAATAAACTAAATTTAATCATGTTTTTGTGGTCAATATGGGTTCATTGTTGGATATTTAGCAGACTTGGCGATCTCCAGCGTCACTCGTGGGTGCCACATGCAATGTTTATGAGGTATAGCAAAAACGTTTTGAGTTTCTCTTTTGATTGTTACCAATTTCATTTAGATACGATTATCCAAAGCGACGTAGTAGTTTTAAAGTGTGATACTATATTTGTGGATACGGTGTTTATAAAATTGCGTCTTATAATTGGAAAGATACCGTATCAACCGATGTGGAAGAATAGGTTCTTCGTATTAAAAATGTCAACAAACATATTTCATAACCCTTAAATGTTTGTCGGAGAGTCGTTTACCTTTTGTGTTGGGTTTTTAATGTATTGGGAAAACATAATAATCGGAATTTATCCCATAAATAAATTTGTGGTGTTTTAAACGTATTGATGTATTGTGATCTGTTTAGGGCGTACTTCATACTGTTAGCTGGGCAGTTGCCCTTTAAAGCAAGTTATTTACAGAACTGAGCACCCCTTGTGCCTGTTTGACGCAAGTGCTTGTCTTGCCACCACCTCTACAGTATCCGGTGACACACACACAAAACAGTGACCTACCTTGTTTTAACATTAAAAATCTTACCAGTCTGTTTGACTTAAAAAATCGACAGTAAATATTAAAGAAAATGAAAATTAAGTTTTTGATATAATAATAAACATATAGCTGTTTTCATACCAATAGTTCAATATTTGGGGATGAAATGAAGCAAAATGGACCCAATGTTTTGCACTTTTTGCACATTTCGTGAGATTACTAGATTTCGCCCCTTTTGCCTTTTTATGCTTCAACACCCTTTTCTCAACTCTTCTCTGCGTTTTTAAAAGATAGGACAGAAAAAATTATGTTTTTTCTTCTTTGACAGCTTTTTAAAATCTCAATCAGAAGTTAACAACATCGTAATCCTTTTGTGACAAACTTAGTATGGAGCCCTTGGTATGCCCCTTCACGTACAATATCTCATCATCATTGAATTATTGTTAGTAATATAATAGTCATACCTATAAATATTAATTCTTGATTATAGAGGTGAAATCATTTATTAAGACTTGTCATTATAATCAGAGCTAATTTAAATATAATTTATGTCCCAGAAACAGTGGCCACTCTGCAGCTGTGAAGTCAACAATAGTAAATAATGAATTTTAAAATATAATTTATGTAAACCACCAGTAATTTATATCTCAGCAACAATGGCCAACTTGCAGCTGTAAAGTCAAATTTAAATTTCAACAGTGTTGCTGTAACAGTTTAAGATAAGTTCAAACAGTACTAATAATTTAACAGTTTTCTATCTACCGACTTGTTAGCTGTGTTTTACTAGTCTGAACCACAACGTATTTAATTAGCATTACAACAACAACATGGCGAATGTTAAGAAGGATAAGTTGTATGCACTTTCAGAAGAATTCAAAACGCAATTTATCGAAACTGATGACATCATTCTTCGATGTTCCATCTGCAAAGTAAATATTGCAATAAACTGAATAACTATGAAGTCTATAAAGAAGAAATATTTGCTGCAAAATGATGTGCATATTATATAAACTAAGTTCATGTAACTGGTTTAAAGCTTAAATCAATTTGTATTCACGTAGACTTTCACGGTCGGAGTTGCTATGATGATCTTGTTGAAGATTTTCGGGCTGTAGGCCGTGGTCGTGAGGCTTGTAGTTCCCTATGTTTCGCCAGAGACTTCGCCTGGCATCCTCAAGGATTGTCGTCGTGAGGCTTGTAGTTCCCCGACGTTTCGCCAGAGACTTCGCCTGGCAAGGGTTGAGGATGCCAGGCGAAGTCTCTGGCGAAACGTCGGGGAACTACAAGCCTCACAACCACGGCCTACAGCCCGAAAATCTTCATCAAGATCTTAAATAAATTGTTTCAGCTGCACCTTTTTTTCGCACCTTTTTTGTATGTATTTTCAGAACCTTTCCCCCCCCTTTTACTACCAAAATTTACACCTTAAAACCCTTTCCCTAATATTAATAATATTAGGGCATTCGATAAGTAATGACAACACTGTTGTAAATCAGCGATCCTAGTGGTGACAATTCTAATCTTGAAGTATGTTGTTGAGCTGTCTTTGTTGTATAAATCTGTAATATTGAAAATCTCCAAATAGCAATATTTTGTGAATACATTCACTGTTTCTCACATTCAGTAAGTAATACGACCATAAAAAGATGTTCAGTAGAATTTATTTAGAAGGTGGAATTGGGAAGTACTCGAACACTCACGAAATTCACGAGACAGGAGCCCTTGTGACTGTAACTTATTCTCAAAGATCAATTAACTTTTACAAGATATTCGATTACAATCAACAGTTGATATCCAGAAAGCTGTAGATCGATCAGTTGAATAAGGTATCCAGAAATGGTGCTGCAGATGGAAAATGACGCATTTTAAGGATTTGGCAGCGTATAGTTGGCTTGACAAAATACTATAAATGATGTTCGGAATGTCAAAAATAACTTGTATACTTTTTTTGTATTGCTATTGCAGTGTTGCCATTGCTTATCGAATGCCCTAGTAATAAGATAAGTGACAATAAGAAGAGAAATAATATTTTTTTATTATTTTGAGAATTTTCCTCATCATTGAGGGTTTTCTCCAACCAATCTTAGTAATTAACATGAATTAAAAATAAATATAAATGACTACGGACTTATAGACTATCAGTTTCCAACAAACATTCACAAATTTCCCTTAATTAAAGTTGTTCATCGTTCTCAGTCCTCTGTGTCATCATCTGTTACACCAAATTTCCTAATTGAATTTTGAATGTTGTTCTTCCAGGTTGTTCTTGGTCTTCCTTTTCTGTTCCTTCTTTCAATTTTCCATGCATAGACGGCCTTTGGTACTCTTCCATCCTGCATTCTTCTTACGTGTTCATACCATTTTAGCCTTCTGTGTTCAATCTCATCCATTACATTTATTTCTGTATTTCTAATTTTTTCCAGTCTAGATAATAATAATAATAATAATAATAATAATAATAATAATAATCCATAGTAATTCTGCCCGAATGCAGGTCCTTCACTGCAATCATAGCATTTTCATGCTATGCTTGCAGCTTTACTAGGGAATTGTGTAGGTGTGGTAGCTTCCCGTTGCTTTCCACACCGGTGAAGGATGATGATGATAATGATAATGGTAAGGATGATAATGATAAGGAAGATGGCCATATGATTTCGGGGACCGTTTGGGCCTTAAAGTTTTCCTGACATTTGTCTTACAGGTGAGGAAAAACCCCGATAAAAACCTCACCCAGGAAAACTGCCCCGACAGGGGATCGAACCCGGGCCCGCTGCGTGACAAGGCAGCACGCTACCTCGAGATCACAGCGGGGGACAATAATAATAATAATAATAATAATAATAATAATAATAATAATAATAATAATAATAATAATAATATTTTTGATCGGCTTCATTGAATATGTCCCATTATATAGCGTAATACTATATGGTATTTTTAAATTTACATCTAACTAGATTGAGATTAGGCCTATGTTTCTTATATACATGTTCTTAAATGCTTTGACCTAATTTGATGTACTATGCCTATTTACTAATATGTCATAATGTATACCAATGATTGATTATATTATATTAATAATATTAATAATAATACTCTTAATAATAATGATACTAAATAATAATAATACTAAATAATAATAATAATAATAATAATAATAATAATAATGTTTTATTTAAACTGGCAGAAATAAGACCACTGTTTTTAGTGAGTTCAATACAATGTCGAGAAAATTGTGAATAAAGTAGGATGTACGATACTAGAACTTCGAATTGTTATTTAACGTGTAGCACATTTATGTATCACGGAATAACAGATTTTAGTTTCAACTTCAAAGAAAAGAATTTTCTTTAATTTTCTTCGCCCCAAAAATACCATAGAAGTGGTATGAACGTGCCTAGTTTTACAGATTTAGAATGTGTTATAAACAAATCTAGATGAAAATAAGGGTTTCAGAATTAAAATAAAGTTATATCAGTTTTACGTGTTGTTTGCTTTGTAAAACGTTCAATACCGCGCAAATTCACTTAAGCGATGGTGTTTCAACCCTTAATCGAAAGATCTAGAATTGAAACTCGGCCCTGATCATTTGACAGAAGTTGTTTCTTGATTCTTTTCAGTTTTTAAGTGAAATGTTGGGTGTGAATTTTATCACTAGGACCTATAGACTTATAACAATCGCCATTTTCATTAACGAAAATCATTATTTTTACAACAGGTACCGTAAAACAGTAGAAAATCACAGATTACTAGATACAACTACAATATTGTGCGTACTATAATGTCATCCTAGAGTTAAAGCATTGACAATTAAAAAAAAATAAAGTAAAATGCAACATTACGACAACGTGCAGATATATACAGTTGTATACCATCTTGCAGTTAAAGCATTGATGAAAAAACATATAAAGGAACATTATGACTGTGCAGATATAAACTCTCCAAACAATTTTAACTTGAACTCTATAATTTAACTTTTTCAAATCATTGTTAACATTATTATACTTCCACTTCACTCATGTCCTATCTGCTGATCGTTTGTCTCACATATTTTCATTTATCACTTCCTGATTCCTTTTTGTATTGTAAGATGTTTATAGTTCATATATTTTTATTTAATTCTCGTTTACAGACGTTTTACATCTAAGATATAAAAGTAAAAGTAAAGTGATCCCACAACAGGCCCGGAGGCCCTTGGGGTAGTAGGAGGTTAAGGCTCCCACTTTTTCTAGACAATCGGCACTTTATGTCAGCCGGGTTGTCAGCCCTGCGTGACGGCCGCCTTTACCCCCAGAACTAGCGTCTGGTACTCATTTCAGTTAGAGGCTGAGTCGACCCCAGGGCCATAGTGCCGCCAGAGGGTTTGGGTCAGTTTAAAAATCCTGACCCCAACGGGACTTGAACCCTCGACCCTCCGGCTTGTAGCTCAGTGCCTTAACCACTACGCTACGGCGTGCCCCCTACATCTAAGATATAATCTTTTTTATTTAGGCCTATTTTTAATAATTGATGTATTAAGAAATGGTGTGTGTGTGTATATATATATATATATATATATGATATGAAAAGAAAAAAGAATGCTTGAGTCGGGATTTGAACTCGAGTCTCTAAAGTCTGTACCTTTAGCGCTCTAACCAACTGAGCTACTCAAGAATTCCAAGACAAACATACAATTTTCTTATACATGTAGTATTCTCAATTTACCACAAGAGGTAGCGGAAATATCATTCAACTGCCATCTTGCGGCTAACCTAACAGAAAATTGTATGTTTGTCTTGGAATTCTTGAGTAGCTCAGTTGGTTAGAGCGCTAAAGGTACAGACTTTAGAGACTCGAGTTCAAATCCCGACTCAAGCATTCTTTTTTCTTTTCATATCATATTTGCCTTCATTGCCAAATGTCAAAAATATATTTATAATATCTATATATATATATATATATATATATATATATATGCTTCCAGGTGATGAAAATTTAACCCACACTTTACCTGAAGACTGAGGAAAAAACTTGTTAACAGATGTTAGTTGGCATCGGAATTTGAACTGGGCACTTCCCAAGTACGAGATTCAAACACTACAGCTTGAACCAACTCCCTCGATAACAAGTATTGTCTCTGGAAATGTTATTGTTTAAATTTTCTTTTAATTAGATTTGATAAAGTAAATGTAAAGTAGATATAGGTCTATCTATACATAATATAGTTGGTGATCTACCGAAGTGGTACGTAGAATAATAATTGACCACATTAACGCAT
Source organism: Diploptera punctata (assembly GCA_030220185.1). Taxonomy (NCBI): domain Eukaryota; kingdom Metazoa; phylum Arthropoda; class Insecta; order Blattodea; family Blaberidae; genus Diploptera; species Diploptera punctata. Next base: position 690,116 of record JASPKZ010009353.1, on the reverse strand, counting down.
CCTATCTTTTAACCCGAAGGAGAAAATTGAAATAGGTGCATTCGAATACACATGTTTAAACCTGCTTAATAATCTGCACAGAGGCGTTCGATATATTTAATCTGCCTGAAGGAATGTATAAATATAAACTAAACTTATTCTATTGTATTAAAGAGTTGTATCAACATAAAGATTAACAGCGATATTGACATTTTATTAAAGCTTCAAATATACTCTGTTTAGAAAATATCGCAGCGATAAATTTACACATTTGCACACATACAGGAGGTTGTGATATCCATTGTGACGGAGGAGAAATTCTCCTGCTGTATTTCAATAATTCTTGGTTTGTTCAATTAGCTAATTAGCTATATTTTGTGTTTTATGTTTTATAAAATTATTTATGATTAATTATTATAATATTCATAAATAATTGAGTGCTATTTTAATTGAAATAACAACATTTATACTTTCTCCCATCTATCTATATATCTATCGATTTATCAATCTACCAATCTATCGATTTATCAATCTACCAATCTATCGATTTATCAATCTACCAATCTATCGATTTATTAATCTATCAGTCTATCAATTAATCAATCTATCAATCGATCAATCTATCAATCAATCTATCTATCAATCAATCAATCAATCAATCAATCAATCAATCAATCTATCAATCAATCTATCATCAATCAATCTATCATCAATCAATCTATCAAACAATCAATCAATCTATCAAACAATCAATCAATCTATCAAACAATCAATCAATCTATATAACTACTCGTATCTGTCTGTCTACCTATCTGTCTATATATTTTTCTATCTATCTGTCTATCTATCTGTCTGTCTATATCTATTTGTCTATATCTATCTATCTATATCTATCTATCTATATATCTGTCTATATCTATCTATCTATCTATCTATCTATCTATCTGTCTATATCTATCTATGTATCTATCTATCTATCTATCTGCGAGTTTTTACAGCTGTTGCCGTCTTCCCATACCAAACCTCCAAAGCCTACGATCTTGGGCATCTTCAATGCTTATTCCTCTTGCTTGCATTACTGCCTTCATGTTTCCCTTCCATGTTAACTTTGGTCTCCCTCCTTTCTTCTTTCTGGTCGGTTGCCATTGATATATTTACTTCGTCCATCGCTCATCTTCCATTATTTATAATTATACTTTTCTAATTTGCGTAAATATAATATACAAGTCATATATTTACTTCGTCCATCGCTCATCTTCCATTATTTATAATTATACTTTTCTAATTAGAGTAAATATAATATACAAGTCATAAGTTACTCATAATTTTAAGGTCAATTTAAACAAACGTATGACTCAAAATGGCGAAAACTAATAATAATTATATTGAGTGTGCTCTCGGATATTTGTGTCGATGTGATAGAGATAACTGGACACGTAAGGGAATATACGAAGAACAGAATTATAGAATCAGTGAGTATTTGTTCAGGCAAAACACGACTTAGAAGTGAAGAAAACAGAAAATGGCGACGTAAAATCAGGTTATAAAAACTGAGAAAGAATTGAGGCAGGGGAACGAGAGATAGGTGGTGCCTTCTCTTGAGCATAACTGGAGCGAAGAAGACTGGTTCCAAACCTAGTGGCCCAATCCGTAATGCTTTACTCCAAAGCAGCTAGGAATGAATGAACAGAAAATCGATTCAAAGTTGTGGTTAAATCCAAGAATAAGCAACAGGAGATAAAAATAGTTAATTTCAAACATAAGCCATAAATTGTATTTGCTTTAACGACACTCATAACATTTATTATGCTGCACGGTGAAGCGTTGCATTTCTGGTTGTGGTTTTTAACGTCCCCATTTTCAATTATGTCCCTTCAAACCTATTCCAATCTATGACGTGTGCGCGAATATTTGTGCGCGTTTGCGTACGTGGGGAGGGAACCAAATATCACCGTAAATAATCCAGCTTGGGTTTTTGTTTGATTAACTTGGTCTGTGAAGCTAAGTGAGCTTGGCCAGTACCATTTTTTTGACACACAAGCTGTCAACCAACAAGAATGGAATTGATTTTCGTTGTTTTATTGTGGAAGCTGAAAAATGAAGCATGTTTTGTAAGAACCCCTAGTGTCCTAAGCACTTTTTATAAAAACTTTGTTAAGATTTATATTTGTTTTATTACATATTTCCAGAAAGTTAACTTCTATATTTCAATATCAATGTTTACATTATCATTAAATATGATTGTTTTCATTCAGATATTGATTCATGTCAGCCTGTTGATAAAACAAATAAAGATAGAAGTCGACAATGAGTGTAAGTGTGTGTGTGTGTTTTGCATGTGAGAATTAATACATTCACTTATTCTTCCACCACACCCGTCCATCCTATGCTACTACTTATACGGTAGTTGGAATTTACCTCATTCACCGACAATCTAGAGAGTTGCCTGTTTTGACATTCCTTATCGCGAGAACAAGGAGACTTTCCATCAGAGTATTGATAAATCAATTGGAATGTTATATGTTCCTTTATTCTCTGAATATATTCTCAAAATATTTATTTTATCTCAAAATAACACGTGTTGGAATCTTTTTTTTTTTTAATCTTCGTATTTTCACAATACCTTCTGGATTCCTATAGAAAGTTCTTATTTCGCTATTTAACATTCCTCAGCACTATTCTAGAATGGAATCAATAATTTCTCTGAAATGTATAAAGAAATTTGAGTTATAATTTGAATTTGAATATATTTAATATTCGTTTGATAGTTGCGATAAGAAAATAAACCAGCTTGAAGAATTGAAATTATATTAATAATGACAATGGTGACGACGTTAATAAGGATGGCGATGATGTTAGTGATGATGAAAATGGTGACAACGGTAATAGATTTATTTGAACAAGCATAGTTAAAAACAGTGAAATCTATTGTAAAATAATGTTAACTTACATAAATACGTTAAAAATGTATACCAAATTAAAAATGAATACAGCTTACATTAAAATACTCTTTAAAATGTTTTTTTTATTCAATGACACCAAGTTGTCATTTCGACATTCTGACATTCTCTCCATTTGCATGGCGTTATTGTAATCCACTTCTGAGGTTGGGGCGCCTGGAAGGAGGAGTTACGCTGCCCCAATGATATATTATGATGATAAAAATGCGCTAGGAAAGGCCTTATTCCTAAACTTAATGAATGTTAATGATGATGATGATGACCAGATGATGTTCGGGGACCGTTTGGGCCTTAAAGTTTCCTGAGATGTCTTACAGGCGAGGAAAAAACCCCGAAAAAACCATCACCCAGGAAACTTGTCCCGACCGGGGATCGAGCCCAGGCCCGTTACGTGACAAGGCAGCACGCTACCTCAAGACCATAGTAGTGGACCCCTTTAAAATGTATATGGTTGCAAAAATTGCTTGCAACTTGTTAAATAGTCTATCAAAGTAGCAAAACATTATCTATTGTCTCTATATTAACTAATGTTTTCATTCTCTATTTTCAAGTATAATTGGTCACGTTGCTAGATCATATTTGGGCAAGTTTTTAAAATAATAATAGTAGAAATTAAATAATCCCAGGATGACAAGTATAAAAAAATAAACTCCGAATATTAAAATTAACTCATTAAACATTATTTCACGCTAAATTTGTAATTGCTTGGCTAATTAAGATCCTGCGACTGTACTATTTATTACAGGCGTGTCCAAACTTTTTTGTCGTTAACGGTGAATTGGTTTGCGGGCCACATGATCCGATTTTTTACCGCATTAAATAGGATCTAAGATAAACCAATTAATTTAAGTACAAAATAGCTAATATACTATTTTCATTAAAATATTAATCATATATTAGTTTAAATTATTTTAAAAATTGAATTAGGCATATATTTTGTTCGCGAATAATCTAATTCTAAAATCTGAATTAAACGATATTTTCTTGCCGTTACACTTAGAAGCCATAATTAACACTTATAAAATTCGCAGAATTAATTACATTCATCAAACTTCTTACTGACACTGACACTACAATGCGAGCGAAAAATTGCAAACTGGAAACTAAATTGAAATGCACAAAATGTAACGATAATAAACATCTGGCATACACCCGCCTTTGAAAATAGTAACTGCGCGGCCACAATGCACGGAGACTTCAAAGCGATGAGCGGTAGGTAGGATCATAAATAAAAATGGGGCTGGACGTTTCTTAAAACGGGTGTGAATTCTCCATGTTTTGAGTACGAGGATGAGTAGCATGAACTTTCACAAACACATGTGTTGGAAACAAAAAAAGTCTTGCTATTTCAAGTTTATCTTATACCAAACAGAATTACTTATTTCATAAATGATATTAGACTATAACTTACAAATATCACTGTGGGCCGAATGCGAGGTGATAGACCAAATATCATTGCGGGCCTCATGCGATGGGATCGAGAGCCGCAAGCGGCACGCGGGCCGCATGTTGGGCACACCTGATTTATTGCTAATACAGATCAATCCAATGTTTCATTTAGGCTTTAAAGCCTGAATAAAAATTCAGTTGTTCGTTACCATGCACTTCCCTTGTGAATATGGATGATTGCAGGAATGTTCTGGTGGAAATAGTGGCCATTCCATTCTCTCTGTTTTCTTTCTTACCAAGCAATTCAACCGCAGTTCCAAGACAAATGTTGTGTGTTTTACTACTCCTTTTTTTCTCCTGTTACTTTCTCTCCCTCGCTCGATTTATCTGCTTCAATGTAAAACAGTATAGACACAAAACATGGTACTTAATTTCTATTTATAAAGCGTAACGACCTGTATTTAATTAAGTACTAAATTATGAAGTAGGCTACGCAAGTAATATAACATGCGTTTTGTAATTAATACAAATAAATTCATCATAAGTAATGCCACGAGTGCTTTCTAAATTATGGATAAATTCACGACTCACGAAGTGAGGAATGAATTTATCTACAGAATTTGAAAATCAAGAGTGGCATTTGTTAGGACTATTTAACGAATAAAGTTAAGCTGTTTACTTACAAATCATTATTTAACTATAGTTATTTTAAAATATTTATATATTTAATGTAAACGGCGAAGTTTGAAAACAAATCAGAAATGTGAGGTTATGTTCATTCACTGCTGCTTCATCATATTATTTATTGCCAAATAAGATCGCAATATTGTAAGAATGGATCCTAGTGGAGAAAAAATTAAACACATTAAAATGTTTATACCCAGCATTATAGGTTGTTAATTAATTTCTGATTTCCTATTATGTAAATTTTATTTTTGTCGAACGCAAATTCCTGGGAAATAATACGTTTAAGAAAGTGCAAACAGTGGTTTATTTTTATTGTGGTATAATAAATTACTACGGATGTTTTTTCTATTATATCCCGCAAGCAGTATCTGTTTACATTCGTGCACTATATATATATATATATATATATATATATATATACATACAATCTGGTAGCCGTATTTCTTAGAGAGTCAATCACTGCAAAATAATGCTATGACCTGTTCAGAATATTAAAACGGAAGAGCTTTCTTTAATATGATAAACTTAATTGATAAATATCGGGTGAAACACGACTGTGATTGGATGTAAAACAATATATATTGAAACGTGATTGGTGATTGACTCCCATTTGGAGTATGAGTTAAATAGTCTGGTTAAAGAATACGTAGTTTCACACAAGGCTTTTAATACAAGGAGTCCAGAGTCTCTGATGAAAAAAATATCTGAGTAATATTTCTAAAAGGTAATCTTGATACATTTAATAAAAAAATAAGGATATCAAATCGTGCAGGATGGCTTTGGTGATCAACATGAATTGGATGAAGTCCAATCATAAGAAAAACATATGAAATACTATATTATGATGCGAGGTTGGGAAGTGGTTTTTAAAGAATCGAGGAAAATGTTTAATGTCCAAGATTCTGTAAAACATTTCACAAACGTGCGTTGCACATTATTTTTGCACGATGGTATTTTCAAAATAATAAATAATAGTAAAATAATAACATCTTTGTTGGAACTATTTGCATTCATTATAAAGAATTGACTAACGTTAATAGTGTGGGCAATGTTTATTAGTTGAAACAACAGGAGGCCGTAAGACCAATTAGTGATAAATAACAGGAGGCTCTGATAAAATGGCGGAAAATATGTATTTATTGTTTTATATGGTTTCAAATAAAGTTCAGTTCATTTAAAATGCAGTGATTTGTTTCGTATAATGCATATTAACACTACCTCTTGGATATTTTTTTGTATATACATCGTATGTAGTACAATTGAGGGCAGTAGTTTTACTTCCCACACGCGTGTTTGTAATATGTAATATTACAGTATAGTTATTTTATTGTAGTATAGTTATTTAGGTTGGCAACCCCGAAATGTAGTAAGTAGAACTTTCAATCATGGTCGCCATTGCTGTAAGTACGACAAAACGCACTATCGCGCAAAAATGTAATTTACACGACCTGTGTAAAATTGCTGGAAAATTGTTTTATAAATGTTGTAAAATTTAATTTTGAAAACTTAATTTTTAATAGTTTGAGTTTCAACTACCGGATTAATTGTGGGCTACTAGGGAAGAAGTGTCAAAGTAGAGAAGTTTTATTGATTATCTTTAAACAAATATTTGGAGCTTTTTTCATTGTGCATATAGTTCTTGGTAGACTTAGGATATTTTTAAGGCCAAAAGATACAACTCCCTTTCAAAACTGAGGGACCAGTCATGTCTCATTTTAGCCATTTTCTGGTGTGTACTGTTTTTCCCTAGCGGCCTCAAATATAAACAACTTCAGCAATATAACTCAGATATTTCTCGTCCGAGAACCTGAATTGCATTATGAGGAACTCATAAGTCCTGGATTTAATTCTTAAAGAAGTTATATCATCAACTCGTATCAAACTCAGGGTTGAGTCGAGGGTTAAGATGAAATGAGGCTCCTATATTTCATACAGCTCTGTGAGTGACAAGGGTGCTGGCTGATCACGCCTGACCTATCGTCACAGGAGAGGTTGAACGAAATTAAACGAAATAGATGAGATGAGTGCGGAGAAATCTTCTTCTTATTCACGGTTTAGGCTTATTTACTAGCCTGTTCCTGCTCCAAATTGCTGCTCATTCCATATTTTCTTTGGTCTTCCTACTCTTCTTCTTCCTCGTGGTGAATAGCTGTATGCTGCTTTTGGTATTCTATTCTCAGCCATCCTTGCCAAGTGTTCTTTCCAGTTTGTTCTGTATTTTTCTATTGTTGTGTTTAATTCTTCTACTTTTAGTTGTCTTCTTTCTGTGTTATGTTTTTTGTCTGTTCTTTGATATCCTGCTATTGGTCTGAGGAATCTCATTTCAGCAGCTTGTATTCTGGTTGATTGTTGTGTTGTCACTGTCCATGTTTCGGATCCATAAGTAATAATAGGCACTGCCATTGTCTTGTATAATTTAATTATAGAGTTTTTCCTGGCTTTATTTTTCAAAGTTCTTTTTAGTTTTCCTGTTATACAATTAAACTTATTTAGTTTGTTATTTATATCTGTTCCCGCTGTGTATGACATTTCGCAACCTAGGAAGTTATATCTTACCTGCGGAGAAATGCTGGAATGAAATATGTGGAAAAGAAAACGAGAGGAAATGCGAGAAAAGTTACGTAAGTAATAAGAAATTTATCGGAATATTTTATTAACGTGGTATTATCTCAAGAAATACAGGCAGTACTGATACAGTGCACAGTACTTCATATGACTTCTGCATATTTGGACATAAAAATTATATCGTTTAACTACAGGACTATTTTTATTTTTTTTTCTTTAAACTTTTACACATTAATTTCAAGAATGTAGCACGTAACTTCGTTCAGTTCTTGTGAGATTTTATTGGAATAAGAATATTTTTTTTATTTTCATTTAAAAATCCCACCTTCAGATACAAAATACTATAACTAACTCACTGGCACTATCGAACACTTAGGTTCATGGCCGCGCGGACATAAGCTCTCCATACATCCTTATCCAGAGTTACTGTTTTCCAATCATCTCTTGTATAATATATTTCCCTCAAATCATAATTAATGTTATTCTCCCACCTCATTCTTGGTCTACCAACTGGGCGTTTTCCCTCTGGTTTTCCTACAAGAAGCTTCCATGCAAGTCTTTCATTCTCCATTCGTGCCACATATTCTGCCCATCGCAGTCTATGAGACTTAACTGGTCTTATTATATATGGTTTCCTATAAAGACCGTGTAGTTCATTGTTATGTAGTCTTCTCCATTCACCTGTCCATCTCTCTTTGGTCCAAATTTTTTCCCAAGAACTTTATTCTCAAATACTCGTAATGCTATACCATTCTAATTTATCAGAAATTGTACACTGAGCATTTAAGAAGTAGTAAGAAAAATAAGCGGTTTTTTTTTTTATTTTAGGGGTTAAAATTCTATTCAGTGCAGTTAATAGCGGTTAATAAGGGTAGACATTTCAAATGTTCTTGAAATGTGTAATACCGTATGTAAGCTTGACAGCTTAATGTGTGTGGCAAGTCATTCACTCAGCCTCTTATTTCAGATGAATAAGTACTTTCATCAAAGGTGCATAATTTATGAACCCGTAATTATTATCAGAAGTAGGGCATATTTATATTCAAATGAATTGTAATTAAAACAGGAATTCATTGGTAACAAAATTAAAATGATATAACCTACCACAAAATAATTTCACATACAATATATAAAACACTAGTATCAAGCAATTAGCGCCAGTCATAGACCCTTGCTATTCTAGTGAACGAAACTGGTAAACATCATACAATGGAAACGTAAGTCCTTATACAATGGGGAAAAAGTCTGCAGTTTTCTTTGTTAAGAGGACTTACAAGACTGCACTATTATTAACTTGTTATAACAATGCTAAGCCCAAAAACTTCATACAAAAGGCTGGGAAGTCGCTAGGACATGTCGCTAACAGCGGGTGCCTTCTTTGGCGGCGTAAGGTAGATGCCGACAAAGATAGCCGCGCTCTTAAAGAAAACTCCATTTGGTCAACCCTGAAAATTTTATATTATGGTGCAACTAATTTAAAGGGAGGGGGACGAGACCACAAACGTCTAAATTTAACACCCCCGATAACGCCCTTAAGATATAATTTACCAATCAAAATTAGTGTAACATATAAACTGTTTGTAAGACGCTAAGACTTTTGGTGGAAGGGACTAATGCCGGCCCCACTCAGAAATAATAAATATTTTTACTAGCGAAAACCAGTGTTAGTTCGGTAGTCGTAGGACTAGCGACTAGCGAGTGTGCCAGTGCAGGGCACATCGCATTACTAGGCGAAAATTAAGTTACTAACGTGAGTGCCAGTAGAAAAGGCACATCGATTTGTTGAGTGTTATAAACATTATTAGTTCTGATTCACCAAGAGCCTTCTCGTCAAATCGTCGTCTAATACGACAAATGTAAACGAGTGACAATAAAAGTGCATCGATAAATTACAAGACAGCACACCGGGCCTACTGTTTTCCCCAAGTGAACATCCTTTCTCACGGATTCCCGAGATATAAGTCCATTGTTCTACCGAAACCTGAACCCAACTAGTCCGGAGCACAATTGTCCTTCAACCCATATCCCGGACGTAATTAAAACCAACCCCGACAACAAGTCTAGTTCACATGGCGGCCCAACTGAGGAGCTTCGAGGAATTGCTGAGCAACCGTCAAACGAAGAGTGGATAGGCGTGTTCCAGTAGTGAATATCCTACGAACGTGAGGAAGAAGACCTGGGGGGAAAAGATGGCAACCAGTGGACCTCAACGAGGACAGTAAGGAATAATAGAAGACATCGAAAGGTATCAGTGAAAATAAATTTATTTTAAAATTTATTGATAAAGAAAATATAATGTGTCGAATTGAAATGAGTGCATGTCTATGGAAGATGGATGTAGAATGGAGGGAAAGTAAAAGAAGTGAATAGAATAAAAATAGAATTAATAAGGAAAAAGAGTGGATATAATAGGAGTCAAAGTAGGAAATAAACAGGGAAAGGAGTTAAAAATAAATAAAAATGGAGGGAAATCTAAACCCAGCCAATTCCAACACAATTATGGAGTTATTATTAGAAATGAGGAAGGAGATCAAACAGGAAAGTAAGGAAATATATGAAAAATCTAAACGTGAAAGGAGGCAGGAAATTAAGGATTTGTATGAAAAAACTAAAGAGATAGTTGAAACAATAAAAATTGAAATTAGGAACCGAATTACAACAAGTAGGAAATAGGGTCATGAATAAAACCGACAAGAGCATCACAGCTTTACAGGAAAAAGTAGAGGGGAAACACGGGGAAACTAAAAGAAGCTACCCAATCTAGTAAGGAAATAGATACAATTAAGCAAAAATAGGAAGAAATTACCCAATCTAGGGATAATATAAGAGCAGAAACGAATGAGGGTATAGAATTGAATAACAATGCATCAGAGTCTATGAGTGAGAGCATGAATGATAACATAATATGTGAAAAATCTGATGTTGTAATTATGAAGCAAGGAATGTCTGAAGTAACAATGAAAGCTTGTACGAGTGACAAGTACATTGAAAGTTTGCAGGTAGCCAGGCAAACCGAAAGCAAATTGAATAACATACAGGTAGACGAACGGGTTTGTACTAGATATGAGGGAAAAATAAACTCGAAAGTAAAGGATGAATATTTAAAGTACCTTGTAGACATGGAAACAGACAATCCTTGGCCCATAACAATACACAAACGAGATTATTGATCCGATAGATGATACAACATTTCATGCTGTATAGGCATCTGGATAATCTGAATATCGCCGGGGTATCCCCGCTAGGCCTAAAAAATGTTGTGGAAAAAAAAGTTAAATTTACCCCTGTAAATATGATCATAAACTGAACTTTTAATCATTTAGGATATGGCAGAGACAAGCCGTCGATCAAGGCGAGTGCAAATAATATCTTTGCAAGCATGTTGATCACGAACGATCTAGATGTTGAGTCGATTGTAATGCGCGAATCTCAGATCGAAATAATGAATAATAAAGTTAGAATTGTAGAAAATAATGGTATAGTTCCCAGAACTTACTGTATAGAGTCAAAAACGAGATTTAATAATGTAGATAATTTTGATAAGAGCCTAGTAATTTTGCACGAGCTCGAAGATGAAATCAGTGAAAGACAGACTCAATAACTGATCAAGTACATGTAGACAGTCATCGGGATCGAACCCAGGACATAGCAAAAGGAATCGGAGACATTATTATGCTCTCTATTCTATCTATCTTCGGGTTTTTACAGCTGCTGCCGTCTTCCCGTGCCAAACCTCCAAAGCCTACGGTCTTGGGCATCTTCGATGCTTAGCCGTCTAGCTTGCATTACTGTCTTCATGTTTTCCTTCCATGTTAACCTTGGTCTTCCTCTTTTCTTCTTTCTGTTAGGATGCCATTCATATAGTTGCTTCGGCCATCGCTCATCTTCCATTCTTAAAACATGTCCTAAACCACTTTAATTCCTTTTCCTCAATTCTTCCAATTATGCTTTCTTCTGCTTCCATTTTGTTTCTAATTTCCTTATTTGTGACACGTTCTAATTTAGACTTTCTGGCACTTCTTCGTAAATAATCCATTTCTAGAGCTATTAGTCTATTCTTGTAGTACTTATTGATTGTCCATACCTCACTTCCGTACATTGCAACAGATTCCACCAATGTTTTACCAATATATTTCTTTGTGTCTTTCCAAATATGCTTATCCCACCATATGGAATTTAATGATGATATTATTTTTGCTACTCAATTCAATTCTATGTTTTATGTTCTCTTTGCCTATACCTTCGATGTTATCCATAATCATTCCCAAATATTTAGTTTGTTTCACTTGCTTTATTTGGATTCCATCTTCCAATACTAAGTTTTCTCTTTCATTGCTATTTATTGCCAGATATTCTGTTTTTTGTAAATTTACTGTGAGACCCCCATGATTCATATGTGCTTTTCAACCTTTTTATCATGAATTCCATATCAAAATTGTCTTGCGCTAAACAACCAGTTGATCATCGGCAAATTGTAATGTCAGCAAAAATCTATTGCCTATTGGGATCCCCATACCTTTGCAGCTTTCTTTCCATTTCGTTAATATAAATTCTACATAAATATTAAATAAAATTGGTGATAGACTGCACCCTTGTTTCAATCCCTTTGAGGTGTTTATAGGATTAGACATTATATTTCCCATTTTAACATAAGCGGAGTTATCTTTATAGGTTTGTTTAATAATTTCTATTAGGTTTCTGTCAATATTGTATTTCTCCAATACTTCCCATAATTTGTTCCTCGGAATTGAGTCATAAGCTTTCTCTAAATCTATCATTGTCAAATGGGTTTCTTCTCCAACTGCAATCCGTTTTTCAATTAACTGTTGTATTGCAAAAATATTGTCAACACATGACCTTCCTGGTCTGAATCCATTTTGATCTTCTCCTAATTTGTCTTTAACATCTTTTTGTAACTTTGTTTTTAATAACTTCGTAAATATTCTATATAATGTTTTATTTATACTTATTCCTATTATGCAACAATAATAATTAGAAGTGAGTAGTAATTAAGGAAACGATAAAGAATATGGGTACATAATGTTGGTTTCTTGCATGAACGTTGTAAGATAATGAATTATGAAAACTGATATTAATTAAATATATTAAAGAAAGCCATTATAACGCCTAAATAAACGAGTAGCAGGCACACATTTATGACAGTTCCTATGATCTAATTTCTTATGTCAAGATTTGATACATAGTAATTTGATAAAGAAGATAATTAAAGTCACTTTAAGACATATAAGCAATTATTAATATAAATACATATGCATCATAATGAGCATACAAAATGTAATACTGTCTCACGATAAATGTACTAGGAAAGAAAATATATTTCATTAAAAGTTCGGACCAAGTGGATCTGTGAACAATAAATATTGAATGGAAATAATTAAACGCCGTATACGATAACGATAAACAAGCGATATATTTAAATATCTTCAATTTAAATCAATTTATATGTAACGGTAGCATTGCCGACGCGATCGAGTTGAGAACGCTAAATATTTTCAATATTAGAAAGATCAACTATATCTTAAATAAACTTGAAATTTTGATCAATAAAACGATAATGAGATAGGCCAACGCCAAATATCAATCAAAGTTCAGTGAATATATTCATTTACTTATTTTATTAAAAGGATCCTCGTTAAGGACAACAATGATTATAACTAGTAGCATTAAGTATATGCTACAACGTATTTAAGCATTATGCAGTTTCAATTGAAAGTCGAAAGACAGAATAAAGCGATAAAGCGCGTAAAATCGTTTAAAATATATACAAGGTTTGGTTATTATGATATGGCGACTCGAAAAGTCACCTTACTTATGCGTGTACAACGTGTTATTGAAGTAATATTTGCGGGCATAGAGACCCGATATTGCTTATTCTAATGAGAAATATTGATTGATTAATTATGATGATAAATACTTCGTGAGGGAAGTCATCAACGCTGACAGGTAAGCGCTGCTGACAATGGATGTCATTTTACTAATAATGATATAATGTTTGATGAAATGGTCATCACGCTGCGGGGACAGCGATGCTGACATGATGAATTCGATATGAATTTTATTTTTACGCGCGATGGTATAAATGTTGTTCGACTAGGAAATTATCGAATTAATTATGCTTGATTTAAATCCTATTCTTATGATGCCAGAGGAAATGATAAAACGCAGTAACGAGGATAATTATTCCATATTTAAATGAATGCCCAAAGTGAATAAATAATAGATCGTGAATATTAATAATATTCCATATGATGGCGAGGCGCCTATGAATGTCGAATAATAAGACACAAGATACGTATATGATATTGAAAATGTGGATAACGACTTCTAGACGAGTCGGTAGTTTAAAAACACTGATTTCTTCAAAGTAAATCCCTTATACAAATAAATAATTGTAAAGTATACATATACCTAATTAAATGGGATATAATTAATGATTTCATTATTCCCTTGTCAAACGAATATCTTAGACATCGTATGTCACGAAAATATGAAAATAAATAATAATAATTAACACAATTTATTGGGTGCACAGATCCACCACTAATATATTTTGTATTATCTAATCGATCTTTTTAAACAAAATCAAATCCATAATCGAAGTATGTATTAAAAAAATGACTGGCTACAGTACCGATCTATGCCATGTACACCTATTGTAAGTAAAATTAGGGTAAGAAAGTATTTCACCAAAGAGTGCCGATAGTGCGCGTGTGACAACATGAAGTGAAAAAAAAGTGCCGTTAAATTTCTATATGATCAATAAGTGCTGTCGTTAATAACACCGCGTAGTGTTAAAAGAAGAAGTAATACACAAAGTAAAGACTGTGATTTTCAGACACTAACCAATATGATAAGCATCAACTTGTAATTAAAGGGTATACATATACATGTATGTATTACGTTTATGAGTGTTATCTCAGCGCAGGAGATTTCATATGATAGATAAACTTCTTTGTCAACACCAGGTATGAATGACACATTTCGGTAAAAGAGTATGTTTACAAACATTGATGACGTATTGTTCTTTGTCATGAGACTTCAAATATGTAAGTCAACTACCCAGTCCACAACAAAACAGGTAGGCTTGGAGCCAAAAAAAAAAAAAAAAAATTATGTAACAAAAAAAAACGAGAGTGCTTCTCATTTAATTAATTTCAAATCCTCAAAATTACTTAAATAAAAAGCGGGCAATTTGTGTCAAGTCATTCACTCAGCCTCTTATTTCAGATAAATAAGTACTTTCATCAAAGGTGCATAATTTATGAACCCGTAATTATTATCAGAAGTAGGGCATATTTATATTCAAATGAATTGTAATTAAAACAGGAATTCATTGGTAACAAAATTAAAATGATATAACCTACCACAAAATAATTTCACATACAATAAATAAAATACTAGTATCAAGCAATTAGCGCCAATCATAGACCTGGACCCTTGCTATTGTAGTGAACGAAACTAGTAAACATCATACAATGGAACCGTAAGCCCTTATAAATGGGGAAAAAGTCTGCAGTTTTCTTTGTTAAGAGGACTAACAAGACTGCACTATTATTAACTTGTTATAACAATGCTAAGCCCAAAAACTTCATACAAAAGGCTGGGAAGTCGCAAATAAGCAATTGGATTTTCCTAGGTAACTTGTGGAAAGAGTTATCCCCAAACCAATTTTAAGTAGGACATGTCGCTAACAGCGGGTGCCTTCTTTGGCGGCGTAAGGTAGATGCCGACAAAGATAGCCGCGCTCTTAAAGAAAACTCCATTTGGTCAACCCTGAAAATTTTATATTATGGCGCAACTAATTTAAAGGGAGGGGGACGAGGCCACAAACGTCTAAATTTAACACCCCCGATAACGCCCTTAAGACATAATTTACCAATCAAAATTAGTGTAACATATAAACTGTTTGTAAGACGCTAAGACTTTTGGTGGAAGGGACTAATGCCGGCCCACTCAGAAATAATAAATATTTTTACTTAGCGAAAACCAGTGTTAGTTCGGTAGTCGTAGGACTAGCGACTAGCGAGTGTGCCAGTGCAGGGCACATCGCATAACTAGGCGAAAATTAAGTTACTAACGTGAGTGCCAGTAGAAAAGGCACATCGATTTGTTGAGTGTTATAAACATTATTAGTTCTGATTCACCAAGAGCCTTCTCGTCAAATCGTCGTCTAATACGACAAATGTAAACAACGAGTGACAATAAAAGTGAATCGATCAATTACAAGACAGCACACCGGGCCTACTGTTTTCCCCAAGTGAACATCCTATCTCACGGATTCCCGAGATATAAGTCCATTGTTCTACCGAAACCTGAACCCAACTAGTCCGGAGCACAATTGTCCTTGAACCCATATCCCCGGACGTAATTAAAACCAACCCTGACAACAAGTCTACTTCATGTGCAAATGGGTTTCCGAATTTTAAGTTATTAAATGTTATGGGGAACATTAAAACATGGGGACGAAATGGCCTATATGGACTTACATACAAGGATTTATGTGATTTTAGCCAACGGTTGAAGGGGGAGACAGATGAGAGTTTAAAGGAAGTTGATTGTGCTCTAAAATTATTCTAAACTCATAAGAATGTAGACGTTTATAATACTCGGTTCTTAGGGGAGGAGGAGATCAGTAGAACGTCCTTACGAAGGGAAGTAAATCCAGGTTTGTAAATTTACGAACATAAAAAATCTTGAGGAAGAAGCCTCTGGGGTAAAATCTATCGCCCATTGTACGCCCAGCTCTGAAATCCGACGCCTATGGCCTTATCTGTTAAAAAAGTAATTAAATGAAATTGCTACTTTCTTCCCTGGAATATTTGAAAAAAAATATCGAGCGGTTGGAACCCGGATGGTATGTAGTTGAAGGTCTTTCCATTTGTGAATTTCCACATAAACTAATTTAGTTCAAGAAATTACTGTGTGCCATGCGGTAGCTCTGCTGTTTTAATTTCCGGAATGTTTTAATGAGGGCACAAGTTATATTAACGTATTCTTTTTACTGTAGATGTGTATTATATGTAAAATACAAATTTTTTAAACTTCTCTGTATTCAGGAACTGTGGCGGAGAATTATTGTACGCGGCAGGAACTGCAGAAAGAACACGCACTGTTATTTTATACACCCAATATGTCATGAAGGAAGTGCTGAGACGTTGTGCAGTGCGAAATTTGGCTTGAAGCCATGGCTGTTTTGCTGGGCTTGTTCCCTTCTATCACAAACCAGATTCTTTGTAACACACAATTGCCTTCACATTTTCCTAACATCATGTCATCTTCAATTATAAACATTTATTTTGCTTGTTTCACAACAATTTTTATTTTCCTGTAGGGTGTCCAAAATTAAATATAATTATTATTAATGACTGGTCTGAAAAACACTTCTTAATATGAAGAGACAAGAAAAGAAGAACATTTTTATGAGAAGAATGAAATTGAAAAACGTTTCGTTCATATATTGTTAATTTTGCTCTGTAAGATGGAAGTTATATTTCACCAGATTGTCATGTTCAACATTTCAATATATTTGTATGACTCTTAAATCGCAAAATAACTTTGCATGAAGAAAGCGGACGCAGAATGAAAACAAAATTCCCGTTCGCAACTTGCGTCATTATGATTTTCATAATAATGTATGTCTTTTTAATAATTTAACGAAATTTATCCCAGAAAATATTTTTATTTATGTACTGATTTTTAATGTTTACGCATCTTTCTCTTCCTAAAGTTTTATTTTTCTTCTCCACTCGTCTCTATCTATCCACTCAATGTTCTCCAGTCCTCTTGCTCTTATTCCAGTTTTTATTTCTTGCATCCGCGAGTTTCGAGGTCTTCCTTCCCTTCTTCTTCCAGGTGGACACCATTCCAATGTTTTCCTGGGTAACATTTCTTCTTGCATTCGTTGTACGTGCCCATACCAGTTTAATTGCTTATATCTTATATAATCTACTATTGAATATCTAATATTCATTTTTTCTCATATGGCAGTTTTTTTTTCTAATTTTGAACATCTTGTTGCTGTCCTGAAAAATCCATTTCCATCGACATAAGTTTTTGTTGAATTTCCAAACTTCAGCTCCATATGTGACAGTACTTCTCACTACTGAATTATATATTTGTAACTTATTTTTTCTGGATATATGTCTGTTCCATAAGACTCAATTTATCATAGATGTTATTGCTCTACCTTTAGGTATTCTATTCTTAATATCACTTTCTTGTTTGTCCTCTTTATCTACTTTTATTCCCAGATACTCAAATTTTTCACATCCTCTAATATACCCCCTTTAATCTTCTAATATTAAATCTTCGGTTTCGGCTCCACATCCCATACACTTTTTTTCTAAATTTATTTTCAAACTCCATTTATCGCATTCGTCCAATACTTTTTCTGAACATAAACTCCACGTCTCTTTTCGTCGCAAAATCATAGTGGTAAAAAGCCTAAAGGTTTAAAGCCAGGCGGAAATAAACCCAGAAAATATAACTATGTTTTAAATGTTTATATAATTTTGTTTATTAGGTAAAACACAAGCATATCTGCTTTATTCTGTCAAATACCTCCACGTGCTAAGAATACTTTTCTAACTGTACAGTAGGAATTGGGGACATTACTAGCAACCAATCGTGAGTTAAAACTCAGTTTTTATACTATCGATTATCTGAAACATAATTTAGATTTTTTTTGACAAGAAGGTGGAATTTTTAGGAGAAAATAAAAAAGTAATGTTCAGTAAAACATCTAAAACAAAACAAAGGGAGTGGAAGAAAAAGGAAATAAAGTCCGTCGCGCAAGAACTGCGTAAACTAAGCGATTTCATCACAAAATATAATTTTACTGGTTTGAGGGGTGTACATTAATTTTGTTAAATTAGAGAAACTCAATTTATGATAACAGCTTATTTAAAAATGTCATACCGCAGTGAAAAAAAGTAACGATTTTTAATTTCAGGTTTCAAGTAAATTATCTAATTTGGCTGATGTTTGTGGGATACCTTCCTCGTTTTATTTTAACAGAATATACTGAGTATCATTACAAATCATTGAAAATTGCTACCGCTAGAGTGATTTTTAAATTTTCTTTTCAGCTGAACTCCTACACCTACTGATACGATTTTGCTGGTAAACGAACTCGACCTTACTTATTTTTAATTGAATGCTACATGCTAAGTTTGCTCCTGATACAATACAAATTGCAGCCGCTACAGCGTTAGTGGATATATTTATTTATTTACTTGTTTATTGTGATGCATCATAATAGCGGCATCTGAATTTTGCGGGTAACGGCGAGAATAATGCTCTCAAATTGGTAAGAATAGATTCGTGAATCACCGTCTCGCGAGTCGCAGATCATGGTTGCGGCTGTACGTCCTTTCCAGAGGCTTCTCTAATCCTCGACCCACGCTGTCGCCAAGACCAATGCGAGACTAATATTCTCGTCTTCTCTCCATAATTTAAACGTCCCTATACGACGCGTAATATATATTAAAAGAAAATGCCTGATTCGGGTTTAAACCTGTGTCTCTAAAATCTGCACGTTTAGCGCTCTAACAATCTGAGACACGCAGGTATCCTGATATTAAAAGAAAAATAAATTCCTGAATCGGGATTTGAACCCGAGTCTCTAAAATCTGTACGTTTAACGCTCTAACCATCTGAGACACTCAGGTATCCTAACACAAACATTTATTTTTCTTATATATGTAGTATTCTCAATTTACACGAGATGTAGCGGGATAACGTTCCAACTGCCATCTTGTGGACACCACAACAGGTAAGAAAATATAAATATATAGCACTATATAGCCAATGGACATCGACGGCCAGGAATAGCTCTTAAAATACTGCTAGATGGGGGCCAAAACAGGTTTACAAAGGCCTAATTCGTGACGGATGATGATGATGATGATGATGGTATAAATATGTATAATGTTGGTCTTGGTCATTTTCGATATCAACTAGAAAGGACAGGAAGCATCTGTTGATAGAACAGCCTTATTATCTTCATTCATTCGAGATTCAATAAAATATCATCTAGTTGAGCAAATGTCACATAATTCATAAATGTTAATACATAAATTCGACGTTCTCTATTTGTTAATATTAATTGTATCCCTTTAAATTACTAACAGCTTAACTAACTAACTAACTCTAACTCACTGGCACTATCGAACCCGTAGGTTTATGGCCGCGTGTATATAAGCTCTCCATACATCCCTATCCTTAGTTAATGTTTTCAAATCATCCCCTGTATAGTCTACTTCCCTCGAATCATAGTTAATGTTGTTTTACCACCCCATTCTTGGTCTACCAACTGGACATTTTCCCTCTGGTTTTCCTACGAGAAGCTTCCATGCACGTCTTTCATTCCCCATTCGTTCCACATGTTCTGCCCATCGCAGTCTATGAACTTAACTGTTATTATATCTGGCTTCCTATAAAGACCATGTAGTTTATTGTTATGTAGTCTTCTCCATTCACCTGGCTGTTCATCTCTCTTTGGTACAAAGATTTTCCTAAGAACTTTATTCTCAAATACTCGTAATCTCCTTTTCTCTCTTAAAGCAAGAGCCCATGTTTCACATCCATATAATAGACCTGGTAGAATAATAGTTTTATATATTTTCAGTTTAACGTTTTTTGAAAGGAGTTGGGAAGACACGAGTCTCTGTAATGCATAATAGCACGCATTCACGAATGTTAATAAATACATTCGACGGTTTCTGTTTGTTAATATCAATTGTATCCCTTTAAATTGACTAAGAGCCTAGCTATTTAAATTTCAGATTAAATTACTATACAGTCTGTACACACATATGTTATACATGCAGTGTACGTTTTCGTGTAAATATTGTATAAGTTGATAATATTCAGGACTCTCTAATGTAACTGAGTAAAAATGAAAAATGGTCGGACGTAACATGTGTCTATATCTTGAATAGCCAAAACAACGTTATTTCCTTTTATAACAACTGAGAATCGCAGAAACATGTAGTTGGTGTATACATATATACATTTCAAGCGTGCGTGCCCAGAAAAAGAATAAAGCAGTGCTGTAAGTTTGGCATGGTGTTAAAATAACTGGTTTACTATTTCGTTCACGCTCGAAGGAAAATGTGGATATAGAAATACTCCAGAGGAAGAAGAAAAGAAAGAAAACGATGGGTAAAAAAGAGAAGAGATAATCCTTTCCATACGTGCAAGCTACATGGATCGCCGTGTGGCAATCCTACCAATGCTATGGTGTGACACCGCAGTGTCCTCTAGGGTACAGCCACTAGTTTCTGACATTCACAATCTCCCCGGGGATGTTTCACTCTCTGCTTAAAGCATAGAAATCACCACTCCATTACTTTTTAAAGGGATTTGTGGATGCTTTTTGATTACCTGTCGACATTCCATAGCTCAGTGAAAGCGTGCTGACTGGACTATCCTGTAAAACTAACCAATATGTATTCTCTGTTGACGTTCTGCTAGAAATGATAAAAACGTAAACTTATTCAAACGTTTTGAAAGTATAAAGAACTCACGCGACACACACACACAACACATATAAATATATTGTTCTAAAAGAAAACAAAAACTATATATATTTGCTCTGACCTTGGTTTCATCATTATCCAATGTAAGGTACATATATTAATTGGTGTTTCTCGTATAATTTATCATATTTATACTATTATTATTATCATCATCATTATTGTTATTATCGTATAAAATGTTGTGTGTAGATGAAATTTGCATTGCAACATTTAATATGCACCGTATCCCGTTCAAACCTCCCACATTTTAATTAATCATAACTCTCAAAGTATGCGAAATTATGAAATGAGGTTGGTATTAAAAGAAGAGAAACTCGAAGAATTTTTTTTTTTTTCATTGTTACAGTTAATTCATCTGTCGCATGTCGACTCCTCAGCAACGAGCACAAACTGTTTTCTGGTATGCAGAGACGAAATCAATAATTACAGTGCAAAGAAATTACCGGAGAGAATATGGAGAAAATGCACCTGATGGGAAGACCATTAAGACATGTCTTGAGAAATTTCTGGCGACTGGAAGCGTTAAAAAAAGAATCAGGAGGTGCTCGTACACGTCTTTCAGAAGAAAAGATTGAATAAATTAGAGCAGGATTTCAGAGAAGTCCACAAAAATCAATTCGCCAAGATTCCCGGCAGTTCAATGTGCTGAATATTCATAACTTCAATATCATTGATGTCCAATAGTTTTTAATGTGACTGCTGGTCTATTAATTTCATCTATTAGGTAAAGAAGTCGTACAACTGTGCATCGAGTGCTTCATAAGCGGCTGCGTTTGTACCCCTACAAGGTGCAAATTGTTCAACCAATTTGCTGGACACCACGTTCGCCAGACATCACTCCACTGGACTTCTTCCTTGGGGATATGTAAAAGACCGTGTGTTTGCGACTCCAGTACAAGATCTTCATAATTTACGAACCCGTATCCTTGACACAATTACAACAGTACCAATGGACATGTTGGACAGAATGTGGCATGAAATCGAATATAGACTTGATATTGTTCGTGCTACCAATGGTGCACATATATATATGCGTTTTAGTGTGTGGCAATGAAAATTCTTTGAGTTTCTGTTTCGTTTAATACCGGCCTCATTTCATAATTCCGCATACTTTGTTAGTTATGATTAATTAAAATGCGGGAGATTCGAATGGGACACCCTGTATTTTTAACTCTTTTAGTATAGTGTATACAGGGTATTTCTAAATTAGACAGACCAATTTTGGGAAAGGAAGATAACCTTCATTGAAACATATTTTGTTAAGGGACGTATGGACTGAGACGCTTCGTTTCAGTGCTAGTGAGATCTTGCAGTAATGGATTGAAGGAAACGGATAAACATTCCTTTCAGTTCAAAGATCATTAGGCCTACTGCTATCGCTTGGTTTGTTTACCTCCGGAGCACAGTGGCACGGAACCCATTACAGCGAATTAGTTTACATCCATTAATACGATCTGGCACGCTCGCCTGAACTGATCTGCCTAGATTTCTTTCTTTTCTTTGTGGGACTACATGAAGGCAATGGTTTGTGAAACCGATATTTACTCTGAAGGAGATCTTGTAGCACGATTGTCAGCGCAGCAGCTGAAATAAGGGGAACTCGTGGCATCTTTGGAAAGGTACGACAAAGTATGGCACATCGATGCACTGTTTGTCTGGATGTCAATGCACGTGTGTTCTAGCACTTGTTGTGATGGAACAATAATCTGGATCCATCCTGACAATGCAATACTGGAGTTTTTTTTTAGAATCAAGTTCGTTTTGTTCTGCTTGTTTGTAAATTATTTGGATTAACACACAGAATGACTTGATATTTGCACTACCTACTTCCTTCATCCCTACCACTGAGACCCCTCTTGCACTGAAACGAAGTGTCACAGCCTATTGGTTCCTTAACAAAATATGCTTCAATAAACGTTAACTATCTGCTCCCAAATGGGTATTGCTACAGTTATTATTATTATTGTTACAGTTATTATTATTATTGTTACAATTATCGTGTTATTATTATTTTATTATTATTGTTATTATTGCTATTATTATTATTATTATTATTATTATTATTATCATCATCATTGTCATCATTATTATCATTGTCATCATTATTATCATTATCATTATCATTATCATTATCATTGTTATTGTATTATTATTATTATTATTATTATTATTATTATTATATATTATTAGAATTATTATTATTATTATTAAGTCCAAGAAACGGATATTAAAGATATGCTTCATAAACGAGTTAGGGTTGTGAAAAGAGTTATCTTCTGATGAAAATTGTGCTAAATATAAAAACAGAGAAACATTGTAAATCTTTGTTATCACAAAAATTTCGGAATGATTGCTGATAGCCATTTTTTAACGTCAAACGGAAAGAGGTTTGTGATGGGATTGGCGACACCACAACAGTGCATGGAAACTTCTTGTAGGAAAGCCAGAAGGAAAACGCCCAGTTGGTAGACCAAGAATGAGGTGGGAGAACAACATTAACTATGATTTGAGGGAAGTAGAATATACAAGGAATGATTGGAAAGTATTGGCTCAGGATAGGGATGTATGGAAAGCTTATGTCCGCGCGGCCATGAACCTACGGGTTCGATAGTGCCAGTGAGTAAGTAAGTAAGTAAGTAAGTAAGTAAGTAAGTAAGTACAACAGCAAGCCTTCAGCGACATCACGACACCAATAAAATTGTTTAAGTGGAGTCAAATGAATATTTGTTGAATTGATTTTGTATTTTCGCACATGATAAGCATAAAAAAGACTGCGAGTTACTTCAATCTCTATATAACAGATCAAATGCAGTAATGAATAATTTGCACGATAACATTATTTGCTCTCAAACAAGTCTCAAAATCTGAAGCAGTAGTTACATTATTATTCTATACAGTAACAGCTCCTTATTCGCGGGGGATATGCTCCGAAAACATGCCGCGAATACAGAAACCGCGAATATGGAATGGTAATTTGTATGGGTTTATAGGGGATACGTTCCAAGGTTCCAAAATAAAATAAAAATTACTATAAGTAATGCCACTTCGTGAGTCATGAATTTATCTAGAGAATTTGGAAATCAAGAGTGGCATTTGTTAGGACTATTTAACGAATTAAAGTAAGCTGTTTACTCACAAATAATTATTTAAATGGAGTTATTTTAAATATATTATACACTTAATATCCACCGCTGTGGTCTCGAGGTAGCGTGCTGCCTTGTCACGCAGCGGGCCCGGGTTCGATCCCCGGTCGGGACAGTTTTTCTGGGTGAGGTTTTTATCGGGGTTTTTCCTCACCTGTAAGACAAATGTCAGGAAAACATTAAGGCCGAAACAGTCCCCGAAGGAAAACATTAAGGCCGAAACAGTCCCCGAAATCATATGGCCATCATCATCATCCTTCACCGGTGTGGAAATCAGCGGGAAGCTACCACACCTACAATTCCCTAGTAAAGCTGCAAAGCATAGCATGAAAATGCTATGATTGCAGTGAAAGACCTGCCCTCGGGCAGAATTACTATGGGTGGATGGATATACTTAATGTAAACGGCGATGTTTGAAAACAAATGAGAAAGGTTTGTTATGTTTCACTTGTTCATCACTTCAACTAGATCACATTATGTATTGCCAAAGGATCGCAATATTGTAAGAATGCACCCTAGTGAAGAAAAAATGAAACACGTCAAACTGTATATTAATTAATTTCTGATGTCCTATGATATAAATATGTCAATTATATTTTTATGGAACACAAATACCTGGGAAATAATACTTTTAAGAAAGTGCAAACAATAGTTCCTTTTTTGTGGCATAATAAATTGCTACAAATGTTTTTGTATCATATTCCGCAAGCACTATCTGTTTACATTCGTGCACTATATATATACAATCTGGTAGCCGTAATTCTTAGAGAATCAGAAACTACAAAATGATACTCTCACCTATTCAGAATGTTAAAAAGGAGGAGCTGTCTATAATATGACTATTTAACTCATGCCCCAAATGGGGGTCAATGACGAATCACATTGCAATGATTTTTTATCTACAACCAATCACTGTCGTGTTTCGCCTCAAATTTATCAAGTAAAGTTTATCATATTAAAGAGAGCACCTCCTTTTTAACATTCTGAACAGGCCATAGCATTATTTTGCAGTGACTGACTCCCAAAGAAATACAGCTACCGGATTGTATATATAGTGCATGAATGTCAACAGATAGAGCATGCGGGAGATAATATAAAAACATTTGAAGCAATTGATTATACCACAAAAAAAACACCGTTTTCACTTTCTTAAACTAATTATTTTCCAGGAAATTAGTTGCAGAAAAATATAATTAACATATTTGCATCATAGGATATAAGAAATTAATTAATACCTATAAGTAGTAGTAGTATTCAAATGTTCTGAAGCTCTTGATTTGTCATCATTCGCTTGTTAATACCTATAATGTTACTTATAATTTCTCCACTAGGGTTGCATTCTTACAATATTGCGATCCTTTGGCAATATATAATATAATGATCTGGTAGCAGTGATGAACAAAAGAAGCAAATGAAGCGTACGAATAGTTTCTCATTTGTTTTCAAACATCGCCGTTTACATTAAATATATTAAATATTTTAAAATAACTATATTTAAATAATAATTTGTGAGTAAACAGCTTAATTTTATTCGTTAAATAGTCCTAACAAATGCCACTCATGATTTCCAAATTCTCTAGATAAATTCACTCCTCACTTCGTGAGTCGTGAATTTATCGATACTTTTGAAATCACTCGTGGCATTACTTATGATAACATATTTGATAAATTTCAGGTGAAACACGACTGTGATTGGTTGTAAATCAAAATTCATTGCAACGCGATTGGCCATTGACTCCCATTTTGGGCATGAGTTAAATAGTAAAAACAATCAATTTAATGAGAGATTTTGAACAATTACTATTAATTATTATTGTCAGGCTCAGGCAAGGGGTTAAATAAGTAGTCATTTTTTGTCCTGTTTTGTCGCTTATCTTTCAATTCAGATTGATATTCAGCTGCGAATTCAGCGATAGAATTTCTAATTTTGTCTTCGGATTTCTTGACGAATCTTACAGTTGATTCTTTAACATTGAAACAGTGTGATATTGATTTCGGATTTCTTAACATTGAAACAGTGTGGTATTGATTTCGGATTTCTTGACGAATCTTACAGTTGATTCTTTAACATTGAAACAGTGTGATAATGATTTCGGATTTCTTGACGAACCTTACAGTTGATTCTTTAACATTTAAACAGTGTGATATTGATTTCGGATTTCTTGACGAATCTTACAGTTGATTCTTTAACATTTAAACAGTGGGATATTGATTTCGGATTTCTTGACGAATCTTACAGTTGATTCTTTAACATTGAAACAGTGTGATATTGATTTCGGATTTCTTAACATTGAAACAGTGTGATATTGATTTCGGATTTCTTGACGAATCTTACAGTTGATTCTTTAACATTGAAACAGTGTGATAATGATTTCGGATTTCTTGACGAACCTTACAGTTGATTCTTTAACATTTAAACAGTGATACTGATTTCGGATTTCTTGACGAATCTTACAGTTGATTCTTTAACATTGAAACAGTGTGATATTGATGCAAACTACTCGACAGCGCGTAAACGGTCAAGCATTTCTATTTTTACTTTAAGCGGCAACACTACTTTTTTCCGCTTCGGAACTAATTTTTATTTCCTTTTACTCGACATTAGAAATTGGGAACAAAGCAGAAGAGACACGTGTTATTCAATCAAAATTATTGCTACGAAATAAAAAAAATACCGATCGTGGCGAGGGCGTAGCGGCACGTGAAACACGGTGGCGGCGGCTTTTAAAACGAACTTTGATCTCATTGATAATAAGGTTTGTTTTACTCTATATTTCATCATCATCAGCAGCAGCATCAAGGATTAGACCTGCTGGTCTGTTCTGATCTCATCTTAGAATTGGTCTATCCATCTTTGACTGGGTCTTCCAACATTTCTTTGTCCTAGTGGTTTGTAGTGAAGAAACTTTTTCGGAATTCTATTGTTAGCCATTCTATTGATGTGGTCCATCCATTCATCTCTGTATTGTGTAATTCTATCTGATACTTTGAATATATTCAGTTATCTTCATATCCGCTGGTTGAATGGAAGAGAAGGCCTTATGGCCTTAACTGTGCCAGCTAAAATAAAGCATTACCGGTATTATTATTATTATTATTATTATTATTATTATTATTATTATTATTATTATTATTATTATTATTATTATTATTATTATTATTATTGCCCTCACTTCGCCTTTGATCCATTATTGTTTAGCCAGCCACACTCCTCAGAAACCTCATTTTTGACGTTTCTATTCTTCGTTCCTGGTTTTTGGTTAAGACCCAGTGTTCCGATACATACAGTAGTGTTGGAACCGCCATTGTTTTATAAAATTACTCTATATTTATTTGTCCATTTTGTATGAATTGCTCTTTGTAAAAGCCGCCGTGAAACGTGCCTGCAGTTTAAAAAAAAGGGTTGCCGATGCGTTAATAAAGGATATTAACCTTCTAATATACCGACTAGATCCGCGAATAAATACTTTTTAGTCACGAATAAAGGAACTATGTCGCTATTTTTTAACCCGCAAATAATGAAAACGCCAAGTTAGTGCAATTTTCTACTATCTTTAAGATGTAACCATGACAATTCGTGAAAATGGAGAAATGTGAACATATTTTCGGACATTAAATATGAATCTATTATGAACATGCTGCAGTTTGTCCGACAATACGACACATATGTCAATTAGTAGAACGTCGGAAACTTTCGAATGCTTGATTATAATAAAATGATTGAAACAATGATCATAAGCTGTATTATATAAGCCAACACACTGATATACACGTACAACACAGCAACCTGCATCTTAAAATAAAGAAGTACAGTCCACAGACGAAGTGTATGAAAGCAGTAGGCATTTCATACTCAGCACATTACATCATGAAGGATTGTACTATAACTTACCTTCATTTAGACGCTGAGCGGGCGTGTTAGTTCCGAGTCTGATGGACACACTTCAAAATTTTAATCACCACCCTTACCTCACAGTGAACTATGAAACATTAAAATAAAAAGCATCTAAACTGGATAGGAAGAGCAAATTTAATTACCGTAAATAACAAAATATAAAACGTAAAATTCAACACGCCTGAAATAAACTACAGATGTGAGTGAGATCATGGACTGTTCCTGTATTCTCAGGTAGTAAGCCATTGTATCGCTTTCAATTCCCCGTGCCCTCCTTCGTCCTTTCTTTTTTATTCTTCTCGTCTGTGCACTATAGATAAAACACAGTTAAAATAAATAATGAAAGAAAAGGAGAAGATAGAAATTAGTGATAGGTCATACTTTGAAGACAGTTATTCGATAAAAATACGGATTTAAACATCGGAGCTTGTGCATCCGAATACATTTAGCTTTCGTTTAGATTTGTTTATATCACACAGGCAGGGGTTTTAGATAAAGACGTCGTGTATCATGAGCTCATGTTTCCAATCATCCCCTGTATAATCCAATTCCTTCAAATCATTATTAATGTTATTCTCCCACCTCATTCTTGGTACACCAACTGGGCGTTTTCACTGTGGTTCTCCTAAGAGTAACCTCCCATGCTCCGCTTTCATTCCCCATTTGTGCCGCTTGTCCTAATCATTGCAGCCTACGGAACTTAACTGTTCTTAGTATTTCTTATTTCTTATAAATATCATGTAGCTCGCTGTGTAGTCTTCTCCATTCCCCTGTCTGTTCATTTCTCTTTAGTCCAAAGCATTTCCTAAAAACTTAATCTTTAAATACTCGTATTCTTTTCTCCTCCCTTAAAGTAAGAGTCCTTGTTACGCATCCATTTAATAACAGTCTTCTTGTTGTAAGTTGCCATAATTTATTACTGTTTTATTTACGTGGCATTAACTTAACATGTTTTATCTCTTCAGCGATGTACTTCAAAAGCGAATTAATGAAATATTCAGATGAGGGCTGATATAAAAAAATTGTGTGACTAAATTAGGCACTCCTCGACTCTAACTAGGAAAATTGATTTCATTTTTATTCGATATCGAATTCAAGCAGACATCATCTCTCTCCGTGTTACATCCATTATCACACCTCATAATTTTCACAACCATAAAACAACAACAAAAACTACGCCTCACAACACAACTCTGTTATTAATGTCCGAAAGATTACAAATCTCAGAATAAAACCGAAGAGAATTCGTTCTGCCTTGGGCTTAGTTTTATTAAGAAATTGAAGTGATGGTGAAAACAGAGAAGGACAGCTGTTGGCGGATAAATCAGGTTTCAGCAGTGATTGCAGCGTGCAGCGATAAGATTAGCGAAACAGAACTCTCCGTTATGAATCACGCGCCTATTAATGTATTTTTTGCGCGATAGTGCGTTTTGTGGTACTCACGTCAATGGCGACCAAGTTTGAAAGTTTAACTTCCTACATTTCGGGGTTGCCAATCTAAATAACTAATTATAATAATACATATTACAAACCTCGTGCGGGAAGTAAAGCTACTGCCATTTATGTATACTACGTATATTGTATATAAAAAATATATCCAAAAAGTAGTGTTTTTATACATTATACGAAAAAAAAACTCTGCATTTTAAATTAACTGAACATTATTTGAAACAATATAAAACAATAAATACGTACTTCCCGCCATTTTATTCCTGATTGGTGTCACGGCTTCTTGTAGTCAACTAATAAATATTGCCCACCCTGTTAACGTTAGTTGTTTATAATGAACGCAAATATTTCCAAGAAATATGTTTTTACTTTGCTATTATTTATTATTCTGAAAACACCATCGCCTCAAAAATAATGCACAACACACATTACGTTTGTAATGTGTTTTACAAAATCTCGGAAATTAAAAACCTCGCTGTCGCTCGGTTTTTTACACATTTCCTCGCTTCTGTAAAAACCACTTCCCAACTTCGCATCGTAATATACTATTTTACTCTGTGATTTATTACTTTCATGCAATTACATTTGGAATACTTTCAGAGAATTGTATGGTAAATATGTTAATAATTTTAAAATGCGTATATTATGGAAGTCCACCGCTGTGGTCTCGAGGTAACGTGCTGCCTTGTTATGCAGCGGGCCCGGGTTCGATTCCCGGTCGGGATAGGCTCCTCGGTGAGTTTTTTCGGGATTTTTCCTCACCTGTAAGACAAATGTCAGGAAGTTCAGGACCCAACGGTCCCCGAAAATCATGCGACCATCATCATCATCCTTCACCGGTATAGAAAGCAACGGGAAGCTACCACACCTATAATTCCCGAGTAAAACTGCGAAGCTTAGCATGACTATTTAACTCATGCCCCAAATGGGAGTCAATGACCAATCACGTTTCAATGATTTCTGTTTTACAACCTATCAGAGTCGTGTTTCACGAAATATTTATCAGTGTTAAATTTATCATATTAAAGAAAGCTCCTCCTTTTTAATATTCTGAACAGGTCTGACCATTATTTTGCAGTGGCTGAGCCTGTAAGAAATACGGCTACCAGATTGTATATATAGTGCATAGATGTCAACACATAGCGCTTGCAGGAGTTAATATAAAAACATTTGTAGCAACTTATTATACCACCAAAAAAAAGTAACCACTGTTTGCACTTTCTTAAATTATTTTTTCCCAGGTAATAATGCAGAAAAATATAATAGTCATATTTACATCATACGACATCAGAAATTAATTAATATACAGTTTGATGTGTTTCATTTTTTCTCCACTAGAGAGGATTCTTATAATATTGCGTTCCTTTGGCAATAAATAGTATGATCTGGTTGCAGTGATAAACAAAGGAAGCAGATGAAGCGTACCTATCGTTTCTCATTTGTTTTCAAACATCGCCGTTTACATTAAATATATAAATATTTTAAAATAACTATAGTTAAATAATGACTTGTGAGTAAACAGCTTAATTTTATTCGTTAAATAGTCCTAAACAAATGCCACTCTTGATTTCCAAATTCTCTAGATAAACTCACTCCTCACTTCGTGAGTCGTGAATTTATCGATAATTTGGAAATCACTCGTGGTATTACTTATGAAAATCCTATGATTGCAGTGAAAGACCTGACCCCGAGCAGAATTACTATGGATGGATGGATATTATGAAATGTAGGATTTATTTAATAATTGTGGTAGTAAGTGCTATTAAACATGGAAAGTGAGTACACATGCACTAGAAGCTTGATATTTAACTTTTTAATGAGAGTATAACGTCGATTACATGTGACTAACGTGAGGCAGGATCGAATGTTTATTTATGTCTATTTTGCAATTTTTCTATATTTACAATCCTCAGTAATGATAATTCACGCCAAATATGTTTTTTACGATTATAAAGTATAAAAGAAGTTCAAACATTTACAAAAACATGAGATTAAAAATGCGTCCGGTCTGGTCTCCGAAGGGTTAAGGGCGAATAAATTTGTCCCTGGCAAACATAGTCACATTGTCACTTTACACAATGACCAATTCTCGATTTTACTTTCTTCACAGAATTGCTCTACTTTCTCTGTCAAATCGTCCTCACAATATTCTCTGAACCTCGTTACAGATAATTTACACGAATAATTTATATGGTACCCAAGGTGTAAAACAAGGCTGTCCACTTTCCCCTCTTCTATTTAATTTATATATTAATAAAATCATAAAATTATGACAAAACCAATCAAAATCACACTTAATTATTGATGGCCGACCCCTCATTAATTAGTGTATGCAGATGATCAAGTAATATTGGCTACTTCTGAAGATCACCTACAGAAACCAGTACATAGATTGTCAAATATAACCCAAAATTATAATTTACAAATTTTGGTGAGTAAGCCAAAAACTATGGCATTTCAAAGGAAAATACCGATACGAACTAAAATTGTTATTAACAACAATATAATAGAACAAGTTAATAACTTTACTTATCTTGGCTGCAACCTTTCCTACGTCACATGTAAAGACATAGACATAAAATTGATCAAATTCCAAAATGGCTCTTCCATCTGTACTTTCCTGTGAAACCTGGACTCTTACTACAGGAAAAGTAAATAGAAATTAAGTTATTAAGACCTTTAGCGGGTTATATGCTGTATGACCACATGCGTAATGAAGATATCCGCAAAATCCTCAACTATGTATCTCTTAAGATAGCCAAATGCCTCGTCATCTAATTAGTGATGCGCATGAATGGATTAACGACATTCCCTCTGTCCCTATCTACTGAAACCATTGAAATATACCAAAATAATTGGCATGAACACTGAAACCATTGAAATATACCAAAATAATTGGCATGAACACTTCCTTAGAATGCCAAACAATAGGCTACCGCTGCAGTTATTGAACTACAGACCCACAGGACGAAGAGACCCAGTTAAACCTAAGAAGAGATGGAGGGATCAATTTCTATCCAGAAGCGGAACAGATCAATGACTGTAATTGATGATGATGATGATGATGGTGAATTTATATGGTATAACCGGGATTCTAACCGAGAAAATCAGGAATATTAGCCACATTTGCTAAAATAAATATTAATCACAAAACTCTTACCACTCAAATTATCTAAAAATATTAAACTGTAAAATGTATATAAAACGAGGGTTCTTGTAGTTACATGGTCCCTTAATGTACGATACAAAAAAATAGGAATATTTGAAAATAAAGTGCTTTCGAAAATGTTTGGTCCAAAGAGAGACGAACAAATAAGTGAAACTACATAACAAGATGCTAACCAACCAGAAGGCAGATACAATTTACGAATAAAAGGACCGCGCAGAGAACGCGTCGCGGATAAATGTATAAAAAATTGTCAGTACTCAAATCACATTCATCGTTGAGTTCTACAGCTAGAAACATCTACCGCAGCTCTACAACTACAACGCAAATTGGCTTAATAACGTCTTAGACGACAAGTGCTCCAACACCGAATCTGACTTGTGCGGATGCTGACCGGTAGTTTAAGTGTACCGTGATTGGTCATATAATTATTGTAATCAACCAATGGCCAATCGTTAGGAGTGCAGCTAATTTTTTTGACTGGCCCTCGGGCCAATTCAGTGCCGCGTGACGTGTTTTCGTTTTTTCTAATAGGGAGTGTTGTGCTAACAGGTAAGGTTGTGGTGTTACAATATTTTATTGTATGTTATAATCTTGGCCAGTGGTGATAAGTGTTATTTGAATCTAGTGTAGTATCTGAACTAAGACTTGGCAATTGCCAAGCATGGCTACTATGCCGGATCCTGACAGGTCCATGGACCTTGACCCTGAGGACGTCTCACCTCTCGAAATCTGGGAGGATACGGGAAAAAAATTTGAAAATTTTACGAGACATCATAAATATGATAAAGATACAAAGTTGAGCAACATTTTGCGGTGTATAAAAAGTACCTTTCTAGTTATTATTAACTATCTATCTGCCTACCACGAGTACGAGAGGTCAGACGACGCTCGTGATTTCACAACAGGTTGTCTAAGTCGACTTAATCTTATTATTCAAACAGAAAGTCCAGTGCAACCCCTTCTTGAGGCTATATTGTGTGAATTGAAGGCAGCTGCGGTTGAAATTCAATCGTGCTGTTTTCTCTTCTCCCAGAAACCCATGGAGGAGGACTCTGAATCAGAACCAGAAAGTAAACTAACAGAAAGGAAAAAAGAAAAAATCAAAAGAAAAAAGAAACTACATTGGTAGTAAAGAAAACTAAAACTTCTGAACATGGAAATGTACCAAAACTATCTAGACAACCTGTGGAATCACCAGCTGTAGTTCCAGCAGCTCCTATCAATAATAAATTCTCTGCCTTAGCTGATACTTCTTAATTAACTGCTGGAACACTCTCAGGGATGGTTCCTCATCCAACTGCTGGACCTTCTACGGCTACAGCAACATCAATTCCTTCGTTAAATGTTGGTACTACGGGACAGCGTCCCCCGCCAATCACTGTCATTGGCCGCCGGGACATGTTCCGAATGAATAGAGAATTTAGGAAACTAATTAGTAGTGACCCAAAAGTAATCAGCACTGACGAAGGATTGAGATATTATGCGTCTTCATTGGAAGACTTTGCTAAATTGAAGGAGTATTTTACTTCCTTGCGAAAGGAATATTATACATTCCAACTTAAAAAAGATCTTCCTTTGATGGTCGTACTTAAACGGCTGCCTGCAGAAACACACCCAAATGAAATTAAAGAGGAAATCCTAGCTCTAGGATTTCCAATCAAATCTGTCAAGCAAATTACTAAGACAGTAAACAATTTGACTGTACCACTCCCAATTTTCATCTTGGAACTTGAGCGAAAAAATGATGCTCTAAACATTTATGACTTAAAGAGCCTTTTAAACATGGTTGTAGCCGTGGAAGCATACAAACCTCGGGCTGGACTTAAACAATGTTACAAGTGCCAGTCCTTTAACCACACCTTCCCTGCCTGTAACCGGGCCCCACGTTGTGTTGTCTGCGCTGGGGACCACGGGCACAAAGATTGTGCCTTAAAGGCCCAAGCGCAGAGAGAACCAAATTTGCTTAAATGCGGGGGGTCCGGTCATCCTGCTTCATACCGTGGCTGCCCTGTTTATAAAGCAGCACTCGAGGCTTATGATAGGACAGCAAAACCCAAACCTAAACACCCAGTGAATCCACCTCAACCAAAGACCTTCACTTTGGTTAGGGTCGATCCAACCATATCCTTCACACAAGCCTTGCGGGCTGGAACTTCTTCCAGAACAAGAGTGAACAACACTGTTCAAGAACAATACCGATGATTGCCAGCAGGATTATTGAGTGAGAGTGCAGAGGAGATGCTCCGGGACATTCAGCCCATGCTGGCTGAATTGTCAAGTCCTATGGAGCGTTTCATCTTCATGCATCAATTGGTTAACCTATGCTTAGCATAGTTTAGCCAGTTACATGGAACCATCAAATAAATCGTGCGAGAATTACTCGCTTGAAAGAGTGTGGCTCATCCTGCGCCGTCCAGCTTTCGGACTTTCTGCTTGCTGGCGGTGCAGTTTCTGTTGTCCTCTTTTAAGGTGAAAATGTCCACCATTTATTCAAACCTGGATCTGCAGGCGAAGTACTTGTCTCCAAAGGTTAAGATTATGTATATCAGAACCGCAACTTGTTAGCCACCAAGCAATTAGCTGCCAGGTAACCCAGTGGGTTTCTATGCGGTACAATGGACGGCGCCAAGTCACCGTCTAAACAAAACAAAAATGGTCAGTCTCAAGACAACTCTTGAGGATGCCGGACGCAGGCTCTGGCGAAACGTCGGGGAACTACAAGCATCAAGACCACGGCCAACAGCCCGGAAATCTTCTACAAGATCATCATAATTACATAACATGAGTCCAAGCTGTTCATGCGGTAACAAGTACAAAGAACGGTTAAGTCTCGTGGAATAATTCCATTTCTAAATTATTCTTTATGCAATCTAAATAATAAATAAAATTTCATCTTCCAAAGATGGATGAAACATGTGGGATGAATTGGTATGAAACTTGGTGTACGGAAATTTCTTGTAGAAAAACTAAAATGAAAGTGTTCATTAGATGCACAAAGATTGAGGTGAGAGC
Organism: Diploptera punctata; assembly: GCA_030220185.1. Classification (NCBI taxonomy): domain Eukaryota; kingdom Metazoa; phylum Arthropoda; class Insecta; order Blattodea; family Blaberidae; genus Diploptera; species Diploptera punctata. The sequence goes on along the minus strand of JASPKZ010009353.1, from coordinate 654,306 downwards.
AAAATTAGTGATTTATGGGAGATAAGTTATACAGGGAATGATTGGAAAATGTTACCTCGTAATAGGAACGAATGAAGAGATTATATCAGCTTTGAGGTCGACAGCACCAGTTAATTAGTATGACATACTACATTTAAACATATTAGGAGAAGATGTCCTAATGTGGTTTTCTATACATCTGACCTGCTAATGTAATACGTATAGCTTTCTTATGTTATAGCTTACTCAACGGTTGTGTTTGTGATGAAGTTACTTTTGTAACTTGCTTTGTAAACAATTTAACAGATATTCGTAATATTGTGGTTTTCTGTAGAGCGGTGCGCTTGTGGTAATATTTTGCTGTTAGCTTCTACTTGTTACCAATTTAATAGTTGTATTTATAAGAAAGTTAGTTTTTTAACACACTATATAGGAGGCTTATAACAGGAGCACCTGAAAAGGGCGACGCGATGTGGTTTTTAACAGAGTGGTGCATGGGGGGAGTTGTGGTAATATACTGCGGCTACAATCCCCGGGTTCCCTCACTCATACGCTTACTGATCACAGATTTTTATTCATTAAATAAAACCACTGTTCCAGATTACAATTCTATATCCCGGGATATATGAATTCACATCGTTTTATAACTGATTGTTATATTTCAATATCTCTGAAAATGATTCTACAATATACGAAAAAAAAAAAAAGAAACATAAAAATAATAATAATAATATTTTTATTTAGGAATATTCCACAATGCAATGTTTCTCCTTCAACCCAAAGTGATTTGTCGCAAGAGGTTCCTGTCTAAAACATCTTCCTCCCTCAAATCTCTAGCTTCCTTACTTCTCTTCACTCCATCCATCTATCGTTCTCTAGGCCTGTCTCTTCCACTTCTCCCATTATTTATCCAATTAAGGATCTTCTTTAGTATTCTCTCTTCTTCCATTCTTATGAGGTGTCCATACCATTTCAAACGTTTTTCTTCTATTTTTCCTAATATATGTTTTTCAACTTGCATAATTTCCCTTATTGCGCTGTTTCTGACCTTTTCCCTTCTTGAAATTCTTGTCGATCGCCTCCAAAAATCCATTTCTTCTGCTAACAGCTTCTTGGCTTGTTTCCTACTTACTGTCCAGGTTTCAGACCCATATAATAAAATGCTTTGTAACAGAACTTGAAATATAGTTTTCTTCGTTCTGTATATTATGTTTCTATTCCAAAGCACTGAGTTCAACGTACCAATGAATCTTCTTCCATCAGTTATTCTTATTTCAATTTCTGTAGTTGAATTCTCACTACTATGTAAAATAGATCCTAAATATTTAAATTGTTTTAACATCATGGATACACGACTGCTCCTCTTGTGGGAGTTTCTTGACGAAGTTAATTTATATACGCTTATTTCCCTGTATATGTCTGAGATCGTGATAGATTTGTCGTATTTTTATTTATCAAATTCAGTTGTACAAATTCGATGTTTTGAGTATATTTTGGAAAAATCTGCAAATAGTTTCACATTATTTAAAAAAAACTTAGAATTATAGATAGCTATATATTTTCAAAGAAAAGTAGGCTATTTAGGTTTTATATAATATATTACATAACATTGCCAACAGATTTTCAATGTTTACACATATTTTCATATCCAAAGTTTTATCTGCAATCGTCGTGTCAGTATAGTGTATATCGCCAAGTCTCTTTCCTCCCGTTCGTATTATGATCATTCTGCCTATAAACTTTGAGGTCTTCCTTCTATTCTGCTCCCGGATGGACACAATTTCAACACTATTTTATGTAATCGTTCACCTGGCATTCCTTTTATATGTCTGTACCCTTAAACCGTTTATACCTGTCAGAATTATTAATGTTAATTTCTTCGTCCTTATGCTTTATCGCACGTAAAACTTGCAAGAAAAGTAGTTTCAAGTTAAAGAACATCTAACTTAGGTTGAATGGAAGACGTTAGGCCTAAAAGTGAAAAGGAGCAGTATTATAATCGTTACAATAAATGCTAGCAGTTTTTCAGTTCAAAATCGTAAGATTTCCCCCGTGTGCAATGTCAGTGGGCAGTAAATTTTACCAAGAGAGTATGTGAGAGGAGCAAGTTATATCCACTCCACTCTCTTACAACGTGGTTTGAATAGAAACACAATCTGGGAAAACTCGCCGTCACCTGCACGTATTTCACGCTACAATCACAACTTCAGGATTAAACTTTCATTTGTATATTTAAATTTAATAAAATTAATTACAAGTTTTATAGTCCACCACTGTGATCTCGGTGCAGCGGACCCGGGCTCTATCGCTGGTCGGAACATGTTTCCTGGGTGAAGTTTTTTATTTATTTTTTCACCTGAATGGCAAATGCAGGGAAATTGAATAACAGTATGAAATTAGGACTCGAAGTAATAATAGATAAACTAATAAGGAAACAAACAAGAAAAAATGACATACATAACTAAACTTGAAAGAGAACCCGTTAACTATTAACAATAAAACATGGATATCATTAACATATACAGGAAATGAAACCACAAAATTGGCTAGAACTTTGAAAAAAATAACAAAAACATCAACATAGCTTATTAAACCAATATCAAATTAAACAACGTAATATATAATGGCATAGAAGAACACAACAATTTCTATAGTAAAGGAATTTACGAACTGACATGTAAAGATTGTAATAAATGTTATAAAGGCAGGACAAATATAAACTTCAACATAAGATTTAAGGAACACGTCGAAAATTGTATGTACGCGGATGGCAAATCAAGCTACGCTAAACAATAAATATCGCTTGTCGTCGCATGCACACAATTGAAGGCACTTTATCGATAGTTCACCGAGAAACAATACCAGCTAAAATCATCTACTGGAAGAGCTTGAAATCTTGAAACAAGTCGACAACAACTTGTTTTTGAATGAGAACACACCCCAAACATACAATCCCTTATATGAGATACTTAAAAACCAGTAGTTCCTACCGGAGACGCATCAGGACCTGCAACGTCTACAGCGTCTTAACTCATCCTCCTGATGATGAAAGTTAACTTCCGAAAGGTCTGCAGTTAATATTTTATATACATAATTTTAACAAAGTTGAGGACGACGGCACCTGCCAACAGGTACATCTTAATTTTAATGTTTATCTTATAAATATTAATAAAACTAAATATATGAACACACCCAGAAATATATTATGTAATGAAAATGGACAATTAATGACACATTCTAGGGAGGTTTTGAAAAAGTATCTATATTCAAATAATTGGGAACAATAATTACAAACAAGAATGAGATGCAGAAAGGAATTAAACAAAGAACTCAGGAAAAGCGTGTTACTATGCAATACAGAGACTTCAGTCATCTCAACTTCTCTAAAATGTTGAATTAAAATATATAAAACTGTTATTATCCAAGTTGTATTAGGTCCTAAATTGATGCGAAACATCAGCTCTTATTTTAAGGAAGGAAAAGAAGTTTACGAGTATTTGAGAATAAAGCTGTTAGGAAAATTTTTAGATCAAAGTGAGGTGAACAGACAGATGAATGGAGAAATCTACATAACAGTGGGCTACATGATCTTTATGGGAAACAAGATGTAATAAGTACTGTTAAGTCTCGTAGGCTGCGATAGACAGGACATTTGGCATGAATGTGGAAGCTAAGAGGAGCCTGGTAACTTTTGTGGGAATGAAAAAATGCCATGGCAACTATTTGTAGGAAACCAAGAGGAAAAGTGCTCAGCAAGTCTGCCAAGACCAAGATCGGAGAACAGTAACCATTAATTGAGGGAAGTAGATTATACAATGAATAACTGGAACATATTAGTTCTGGATAGGAATGAACGGAGAACTTCTGTCCGAGCAGGTAGGAACCTGCATCAGTAAATTGGTTAGTTTATATGTATTCTAATTCCTTTCACTTCCTTGGAAACAACAAACTTATAAAAAAACATATTTTTATTTTTCGGTAAAATTTCGTCTAAAACTCTAAACACGAATATTGATAAAAAATAAATTCCATAACCACAACACATTATTCAAGTGGATGGATGATGTCGGGAATATATTCCAGTAAACAAAATGCCATGGCATGGTGATATGAATGCTTTCTTAGTTGAATACAAGTTCCAGAGGAAAACTATTTAAAATTATAATTATCAACATTAGATCAGAACAAGTTAAACTTTTCAAATATGATATTGTGTGTTTGTAATCAAGTATGTGGAACAACAGTAAATAGAGCACGGAAATATACAATTTAATATTTTACGAGGAATTACAAATTCCATCTATTAATATGGTTGAGAATGCTCTTACAAAAATAAAAACGCAGAATAGACATATCAGTAATGAGATGTTTGAGAAATGATGTTGAATAAAGAAGATCACATACAGGATGTAATGAAATAATATTAAAAATTAAACATATTCAACTTAAATAACATGTCAGTACATCAAGAGAACTGTGTTCCATTAAAAAACATAAAACCAAAAGTATTAAGGATGTCGGGATCCTGAGTTCCCAATAAGAGTCTACAATACAAATTTAAATGGAACACAGAGACAGAGAGAGAGAGAGATTCAGAGATAGCGATATAGAGAAATAGAGATATAGACATATAGAGAGATAGATAGAGAGAGAGAGCTATAGAGATATAATATCCATCCATCCATAGTAATTCTGCCCGAAGGCAGGTCCTTCACTGCAATCATAGCATTTTCATACTATGCTTGCAGCCATACTAGGGAATTGTAGGTGTGGTAGCTTCCCGTTGCTTTCCACACCGGTGAGGAATGATGATGATGATAATAATAAGGATGATGATGATGATGTCCACATGATTTCGGGGACCGTTTGGGCCTTAAACGTTTCCTGACATTTGTCTTACAGGTGAGGAAAAACCCCCATAAAAGCCTCACCCAGAAAAACTGCCCCGACCGGGGATCGAACCCGGGCCCGCTGCGTGACAAGGCAGCACGCTACCTCGAGACCACAGCGGTGGACAGATATAATATATATATATATGTAGAGAGAGAGAGAGAGAGATACAGAGATAGAGGGATATAGAGAGATAAAGATAAAAAAGATATGGAGATAGAGAGAGAGAGAGAGAGAGAGAGAGAGAGAGAGAGAGAGAGAAGGGGATGAAGAGATGAACAGACCAATTTTCTATTTGAGAGGACGGGACTGGTCAAAAAGGTTAATCCATGAGGTTCACTATTATAACGAGTTTCACAAACTAGTTTACACTTCAAGGAGTGCGTGAAATCTCCATCAACATCAATAAAAGGTATGTTTAATGCAGTAACTAACTCACTGGCAATATCGAACCCATAGGTTCATGACCGTTCGGACATAAGCTCTCCATACATCCCTGTCCTGAGTCAATGTTTTCCAATCATGCCCTGTATAATCATCTTCCCTACAGCGACTATTTCCTAGGGTGGTTATTCTAATTTCCGCGTTGGAAACTCTAGCGTCCGGCTATTATATAAAGTCCTAACTGTCCACGTTCGTAGGAACATATCCATGTGTTTGAGCCTTTGTCGTGGATTCTCTGAAGTAGTTTCCGTCCGGAGAACCGAATAGGGGACTATTTTACTTCCGGAAAATGTTATCCCAGTGGAACCCATGTACGCGTTTCTTGACAGTTGTATTTTTACGATGAAAAGTCGTCACTCTTTCGACCAAGGTATTTTTTTCGTCAGGTTTATCGCCTTCAGTCTATCCGGCATGGATAACTATTTCGGCAGCAACGGTACCGCCGGCGTAGCTCTCGGGATTATTTAAGCTCGGAAGCCACTCCATTAGGACAAGGTAAAAATACCATGGTGGAATGTTTATTGCACTATTTACATAAATTATTTAAAATCACACTGCTTGATATACGCCACGAAAGCGTTTCATAAAACTATAATATTACTGCAAGTCGGTTATCAGGCATCAAGTGAACATATCTTGTGTCATGTATCAACTTCTTCATGAAGCATGACGTAGAATATTTAGATATTTATTATGTACAGTCAGAAAGAAAAAGGTTTTGATACCGCCAGATAGAAATACCAAAAATATTGTCGCAATTGTCATGCATTTTCACTAATGTATCGACGTTAGTGATCGATATTTGAAACAGTTTACTGTGAGTTAAATATCGTATATGGGTAAGGGTGTATACATGAATTTGTTTTTTAAGATTTTGTTCGTATAAAAGCAAAAAATAGTGTTTTTACTCACGGACACCAGTTCTTAAGCACCAGAGTAATAATTATTATGATGCCTTATATATTTCAATTCTGAAATAATATAGGTCCATACTATTTTAAAATTATTAAGTTTAATATACAAAAAAAAGCAGTCACGGACATGTGTGCACTACCCGTATTAACTTACGGCTCGCAGACGTGGCCATTAACTAGAAAACGAACATTCATACTAGAGATTTGCCAAAGAAAAATGGAACGGAAGCTATTAAACATCACAAGAAGGGACCGCTTCAGGAACGAGGACGTCCGCAAGATAACGATGCTAAAAGATGTAGCAACATCAGCAATGGGGTTGAAATGGAAATGGGGGGGGGTCATGTGCTCCGAATGGATCCTGGACTTATACAGTGACAATGTGGGAACCCAGACTAAGGAAAAGGAAAGTTGGAAGACAAAAAAAAGCGTTGGAGTGAAGCGTTTAAGTTTATATAGGAACATTGTGGACTAGAATAGCGCAAGCCAGGCAAAGATGGAAGCAATCCATAAAAAAAAAGTTGAAGTGATAGTCCCAAGGGATTGGCTAACCAGGGGATATAACGTAAGCCACCCTGCAGTCGCAGGAGGCCCTTGCCCGAAATGAGATAGTTATGGGCTAATTCTAATATATATATATATATATATATACACACACATACATACTGAGTCGTTGGCTCACCTTATTCAAGTGTAAGCATATTACATGTGCCTGTGCATTAGATGCTGCTAGAAACTCTCTTCATAATGCTCACGATCTAACTATATTTCGAGAAAAATCTCTATGAGCCTGTGTTTGAACGAGAAAACCAAATGCTTACAATGACAGCTGTAGCATATTCTTCGTGCGATAACTTTAGTCCATTTAGGATAACTTCACGTTTACTTAAACATATTTTTTCTTTTGAAGTCCTTCTTTACTGCATCCAGAAACAATTGTTGGCCTCCTAATATAATTCCAACTTTTTTTTCAACTTATGTGCCCAACACTGCACATGACACAACTATCCCATCAGCCCTTGTAGCGTTTGAACACATGTTGTCACGCATTTTTCAGAACATATTACTATAGCAAAACAACGTTCTCTCAGAATGCTATAGCTCTGGAACAGCATTAACATAGTTTACAACATTAAGAACAACTGAAACTGTGAAAAGCATATTTTCTTTACCTGCAGGCATAGAATCCCTCAATAAATATTGAAAATACATTCTCATTTTGTCAGTATTTTCATCACCAAAGGTAAAAATGTCATTATCTATAGATTTCCAATTTTTTCTATAGAATTTGGAAATCAAGAGTGGCATTTGTTAGGACTATTTAACGAATAAAATTAAGCTGTTTACTCGCAAATCATTATTTAACTATAGTTATTTCAAAATATGTATATATTTAATGTAAACGGCGATGTTTTAAAACAAATGAGAAACTATTGGTACGCTTCATTTGCTTCTTTTGTTCATCACTGCAACCATATCATATTATTTATTGCCAAAGGATCGCAATGTTGTAAGAATGCACCCTAGTGGAGAAATTTATAACCAACGTTATAGGTATTAATTAATTAATTTCTGATGTCCTATGATGTAAATATGTCATTTATATTTTTCTGCAACGTCATTTCCTGGAAAATAATTCGTTTGAGAAAGTGCCAACACTGGTTTCTTTTTTTTTTGTGGTATATCAATTGTTACAAATGTTTTTATATTATCTCTCGCATGCGCTTTATGTTAACATTCATGCACTATATATACAATCTGGTAGCTGTATTTCTTACAGAGTCAGTCACTGCAGAATAATGTTATGACCTATTCAGAATGTTAAAAAAGAGGTGCTTTCTTTATTATGATAAACTTTAGTTTGTAAATTTTCGGCGAAACACGACTGTGATCGGTTGTAAATAAAAAAATCATTGAAATGTGATCGGTCATTGACTCCCATTTGGGGCATGAGTTAAATAGTCCTTGAGATCACATTTTATCACTTCTCTATTCTTTTCTCCTATTTACAAGATGTATTAGCAGAAGCGAAATAACCGCTAGTAATGAAAGATTTATTTTTCCTGTTCCTCACTGATGACTGATCAAGTTTTTCTACCAGGAAAGGTTTCTTTTATAAAAGTATCGGCTCTCCAAAGTCTCCACTATCTCAATTATAAATTCTTCTTTGAAATTTCAAACTAGTTTTGTGAGTTCAAATGTTTCTACTAACGTATCCACTCTAGATTCGTCCGCTTCACATTTCATTTGTTTCTCGGATTGCCAGTATTTAACAACGTTTCCCTTTTTTTAAGTCCAACCGATAATTACAAAATCAACATAACAGTATTCCAACAGAAAAAATAAACCCTTCCGTCTTAAATTCTGCAGGATTGATCGGTATAACTAACAAGTTCGGCATGGTAACTTTTGAAATCAAAACTAAACGTACCAAAACAGGTTAAAGCTTTCGTTTTAAAGCAACATACGCCAGCACAGTAAATTTAACATACAAAGCCACCAAAACTACAAAAATTCGTTAAGTATTGATTACCCGTCAGTGTTGCTATAATACATTAATGCAAAATCGGCAAGAAGTGGTGATAAAACTGCTTCCTTAAATCATTAAAAAACGCAGGTTAAATGCTCATCGCCAAGAATAAAAATTGGACGGAAATTAAAATTCTCGAAATCTAAGTTTTCTTACAGAACGATTTAAAAATTCGTAATATTTCGCGAAAAAAAATGTTTTACATTTTTTAAACCTCGATTTAAATTTTCTATCAATTTTAGGTCAATGAATAAGTTTATGGGATATCAGTGTGCTCTGCTTCACGCTGTATCTCTCCAATTAAAAATCCCGAGCCCCATTTGCGATGAAAAGAAGAAAATGCAGTGATGGTGACCAACGTAATTACGAAAATTGCGATCCAATTTGACGAGTACATCTGCCACGTTAACACGGGGTTGTTATTCCATTCTCTCACATTGCTCTGTTTCCTTTATTCAATTGTTGTTTTGTTAGCAGACACATTCTCTTTACTCCTGTTTTATCGTTCCCTATCCTCATCCTTTCCTTTTATTCCTCTTAATTACGATATAATCAGATGTAATAAATTGCTACGTACGTAAATCATATTAAAACATTTTCAAACGGCAACAATATTAGAAAAAAGGTTGATGAGACATTAAAAAAACCAACAGCCAAATTCATCGTTCAAATAATTACTTTGGCAATTGAAAGCCTTCTTTTACTTTCATTACGTAGCACTAAGATCAATATGGAAACACGCTAAGCTAAGATTCATATTGTTTTAGTACATATTTATACAGTAAAACTTGCTCAAAGCGGAATCACATGGGACCATTTTTTCCACATTAGACAAAATTCCGCATTATAAAAAACTAAAACCTATTAATAATCTTAGATTATACAATACCGTATATATATTTTTTACATACCTTGGATTAATTGTAGTTCCGCTGCCATTGAAAAGTGAAATATAGAATGTAGGACTGACTTCGATGGCAATGCGCGAAAAACAGTGCCGTTTCGTCAGCGTTCAAATTTCTCTTAGGCGCATATACTGGAATTAAGTTATGTAGTTTCGGTTTCCGCTCACTAACTACACTTTCGTCCACATCCTTTGATTCCCCGCAAATTTTATTTAACACTACATTGTGTGGTCTTTTAAAACTGTCCAGCCAACCTGAAGATGCCTTGAAATCGTTATTCTCTGAAGATTTAGCAACAGCTAGACATTGACTTTGGAGCATCGGTCCGGAAATTTGGAGATTTACCTTCAATCATTTTAACTTTTTCGTTTAATGACAATGATACATATGTTTTAGACATATTCAATCCGTAAATTCAGAACGCTACCGTGAAATGTCGGTCTCAGAACATAAAGTAATTTAAGATTTTACAGTGCAATGAATATTTGTAAGACAGGTATAATATTTGTATTTCGCATAATGCGTGTGCAGTGAGGCCGAAATAAAATTTCAGGTACAGGTTGAATCTCTAGTTCACCTGGCGGCAGGAATCATTATTATTGTTTTTTTTTTTTGGTCTAACAGGAATTCAATGAAATGGAAACTAATTTATTTCTCTGTCTTTCCGCTTTATTTTTTTCATGAATTATGTAGAAATATCCCCCCATGGGCTTTACCTTGTCGTGGTGAAGGGGCTCAGTACCTAATGACCCAGACGACTAGATAGGGAAGTCTGGTTTTTAACTAGCTTGCTATCTAGTAAGAGGAGAAGGGAAGCGAACTAGCTCCAACGAGGGATACCTCAACGGCTTCAGAAGCGGATGAAGAAAATTGTTCTCAACGGTAAAGAAGGCGGAAGAGGAAACCTGCAAGCCAAGGGGTAGATGGGACTCCAAAGCTTTGGTTAGCAACCCGTCTAGGAGAAGGAAACTCCGAAATAAATCCCCGATCCACTAGGAAGGTGGTTGTGCGTCTGGGCTGGTAACCCGACCATGTAAAAAAATTCCAAACTCATCTCTCTCACAGTGTTCAGCCGGACGGATTTAATGGACGACGACTTAAGCAGAAAAAGGATAAACGATTAGGGATTTGCGATAGAATAAATATTGTTACTTGGAACGTCAGAGGTCTAGGAAGTAAAGAAACAGAATTAGAAAGAATACTTTATGAAAAAGATGTTCACATTGCGGTCATAACTGAAACAAAAAAGAAACTTAAAGGGACTAAAGAATTAAATAACTATACAATGATTTACAGTGGTGTACCTGGAAATGTAAGAGCACGAAGCGGAGTTGCAATATTAGTACATAATAAATGGAAATCTAAGATTGAATATTATACATATGTAAATGAAAGAATTGCAACATTAAGGATGAAAATTGATAGAGGACATTTAACAATTGTAGGTGTTTATGCCCCAGTTGAGAATAAGAAAGATGAAACTAAACATTTCTATGAAGATCTTCAAAAAACACTTGAAACCGTTAATAAAAATGATCATGTTGTAATATGTGGCGACTTCAATGCAAGAGTAGGCAATATTCCAATACCAGGAATAGTGGGAAAATTTGGAGAACAACACTTAAATGAAAATGGAGTACAGCTTAGACAATTTGCAAGCAATTACCATCTTAAAATTACTAACACGTTTTTCAAAAAACGAGATATAAATAAATACACATGGAGCGCAAGAGGACTCAGAACAATAATAGACTATATTCTAATTAATGATAAATTAAGACAACAACTCCAAGATGTACAGGTATATAGAGGCTGCGATATTGATTCCGACCATTTTTTGGTTATGGGCAAATTTAAATTATGGTCAAGATGGAAAAAAAGTAAAATCAGGAATAAATCAACAAATGAAGAAGTATACAAAGTATACCTTTTGCAAGAGGAAAGCATAAGAAAATTATATCAACAAAGACTACAACAATACCTGATGCACACACCAACTAGCGATATATTAGATGATGAATGGAATAATATTAAAAAGTGCATTGAAAAGGCAGCCCAGGAAGCAATAGGGGAAAAAAGAAAAATTAGAAGCAGAAAAGGAGTAAGAATTTGGAATGAAGAAATAGAACTGGCAATTAAAGAAAAACAAAATTCATATAAACAGTGGCTTCAACAAAAAACAGAAGAATCGAGACAACAATATGTGGAAAAAAGGAATATAGCAAAACAAATTATTAGGACAGCTCATCAACATTCTTGGAATAATTTTATAAGTGAAATAGAAAATGATATTCATGGCAGACAAAATTTTGCATACAAAGTTATAAAACTTTTAAATAAATCAGAAAAGGATACTGCAAAGATAGATGTTATTAACAAAGAAAGATGGATAGAACACTATAAAAATGTATGGTGTAAAGAAGAAAAAGAAGAAGACGAAGAAAAACAAGAATCGTATCCAGATAATGAAACAGGAGAAATTCAAACTGATATGATTACATTTGATGAACTTCAAGAATCCTTAAAAGAAACCAAAAACAGAAAAGCAGCTGGTCCTGATCAGATAAATATGGAGCTTCTAAAATATGGTGGAACATTTCTACATTGGAGAATATTGCATTTGTTTAATGAATGTTGGAGAAACTGCAGAATACCAGAAAGTTGGAATATAGCTGAAGTCATATCGTTATTTAAGAAAGGAGATAGAAGAGAATGTAAGAACTATAGAGGAATTAGCCTACTTAATTCAATTTATAAAATCTATGCAAGGGTTATAAATAAAAGACTTAAAATAATCGCAGAAGCAATACTTGAAGAAGAACAAAATGGCTTTAGAACGGGGCGATCAACAACAGATAATTTATTCATATTACAGCAAATATTTGAAAAAAGAAGAGAACATAACCTACAGACGCATGTTGCTTTTATTGATTTTGAGAAGGCATTTGATCGTGTTGATAGAGATAAGTTATGGAAAATAATGGAAATACATGGCTACCCCGCAAAATTAATTTATGTGATAAAAAGTTTGTATGTAAAGTCTCAAATTATAATAAATATAGGCACATCAAAGACCGAAGCTATTTTAATAAATAGAGGTGTAAGACAAGGGTGTAGTTTATCACCTACCCTTTTTAATCTATATATTAATGACATCATCCAAAATTGGAAAAGTATTGTTAATATAGGTATAAGAATGGACCGTTTTAAAATATTAAACGTTTTAATGTATGCTGACGATGTGGTTATTATTCAAGAAAATGAAAATAATTTGCAGTACTCTTTACATCAATTAAATCAGTTATGCCAAGAATATAATTTCAAAATATCGAAAGAAAAAAACAAAAAATAATGGCATTTTGGGGAAACGATCATATAAGATCAAAAATCGTAATAGACAACAAACCTCTGGAACAAGTAACAAATTTTAATTATTTGGGTTGTAATTTTACTATAAACACAAAAACTGAAAGAGACATACATATGAAACTGTCGAAATTTCAAATGATATGCGGAACTATACATAAAACATTAAAGAATAAAACAAGAAGAGATACTAGATTGAAGTTTTATAAAAACATTGGCAGTTCCTGCATTACTTTATGGGAGCGAAACTTGGGTAATGACCAAAAAACTGCAAAGTAGAATACAAAGCGCAGAAATGAACTTCCTTAGAAGAACAAAAGGCTGCACAAGATTGGATCGGATAAGGAATGAAGATATAAGAACAGAATTAAATATATATCCATTGGATGAGAAAATCAGAGAATATAGAGAGAAATGGTTTACACACGTCGAAAGAATGAATGTATCAAGATTACCAAGAGCAGCATTCAACTACAAGCCAAGAGATTCAAGGAATGTAGGAAGACCAGTGAAAAGATGGACAGAACAACTGCGAGGCGGAAAAGGCAATTTGCCTAGCCCGTGATGTGAAGAAGAAATATCCTTCCGTTTCCGCGTTGGACAGATTCCGTTTTATGCAAAATAAATACACGTAAAATTACTATTATTTCGCCGGGACCAATACATTTTTTCACATTGGACAGATTTCCGCATTATTCACGTTCCGGATTAAACAGGTTTTACTGTATATTCTATTTACCTTGTTAAACCTCCATTTGTAGCTACTTGTACTTGCCTAACCCCAAACGGATCTTACAGTTACACCACCTGTCAGGGGAGGATTTGTGACTTTGAATCAAACACATACATTATTGACTACATAAGGGCCTCCCCGGATGAATGATCAGATCAATTTCAGGACCATCTTCTAGACTACATGAAAGTTTGAGACAAACCATTCATTTAAGTTATACAAGGTAATTATGTATAAATGACTGTGAAGGATAGATGATATTCGAGGACAATTTGGGTCTTAAAGTTTCCAAAAAATTGTCTTACTTGTACGGAAACACTATCACTCAGGTATTTTGTCTCTACCGGGCTTCGAACTCCGAAGACGCTGCTTACCAGGCAACGGCATTGCCGAAACACCACGGCGATAGATCATATTTGTATATTATTTAATATTTATTTCTTGGATTTATGTTTCCTGTAGTCATGCTTATTTTTTGTTATTATTATTATTATTATTATTATTATTATTATTATTATTATTATTATTATTATTATTATTATTAT